>CM040238.1:257375088-257415883 GCA_022545495.1 Chrysanthemum lavandulifolium
TTAATAAACTTTCGCACTAGTATATATCTTTCTTTTTATATCACTCAAATAGCTTGTAATTCCTTTTATTGGGCTTATTGCATTTTGAAAATGAAATAAGCCAATAAGCACCCAATATAAGCTAAACCCGAACTTCCCCTACATCATTTCAAAATGAAAGTATTCTGTTTTTCAGATGGCGGGCTACAAACAAAGAGTTAGATAAAACAGTTAGAAATTAAGTTGTAATAAAAATGTAACTACCTACAAAACCAAAAGTATCTCCAAAAGCTCAACTAAAATCATGGTAACAAGCTCAAACTTTAACCTTATAAGAAACTCAGTCTTCTTACTTATCAAACAAAACGTACATAAATAATATCTTGCGTGATATAGCCAGATCACATAATTTATTCATAAAACCGTCATAACACCCTTTTGTGAATCTACTTCAACCCTTTTCCGGGTCGAAAAGTAAACAATTCTTTAGAATGCACCCATGGTTTCACCACAATTTCAGCATAAAAAAAACTACTCTGACCACCTTTCGAACTTATCGCTTTAATTGTCAAGTAGTATTTAGTCCCGGACACCACTTGGCTCTTAGCCTTAAAAACTTCCACAAACTTTAAACCATTCGAACCAACTTTTTGATTATTTTCTTGGACACAATACCTTCCTAGCTCTTGTATTTCTTGGTTGTTTTTCACGTCCTTTATCTTGGTACGACCACTATTAGGGCGTTTGATGTTAAGGTCAAGATGCATATATAGGATTGTGATGGTTAAGAATAATGTTGGTTTGGCCATTGGTGAGTTTAAGGTTTTGGTTTTATGGTTTGAGGGTATGAAAGTGATGTTTATTTATGAAGGGTGTAACGCGTTTTGGCAAATAGTATTTAGGAACGTGTTGTTGATGGTTTTATGGATAAGAGAACATGGGACCCTCTAGCTACTCGCATCTCTCCTCGTGATATTCATAATGCTGGTCTCTCGTTTCAGTCTAAGGTTAGTGATATCGTTGTTCAAGGTTCTTGGGTTTGGCCGCAAAATCTTGCTTCTAAATACTTGTTCTTGAATGACTATGTCAGTACGGTCCGTGACGATGCTTTGGATCGCATGGTTTGGCGTAATAGACAAGGGAGAATTGAGAATTTTTCTGTCTCCCAAGTCTGGTCGACATTAGGCATCGAAATAATAAAGTCGCTTGGTATAATATGGTTTGGTTTCCAGCTTGTATCCCGACACATGCTTTTAATCTTTGGCTAGTTATCCGCAAGAGGTTAAAAACGCAGGATTTAATCCCGGTTTGGGATTCTTCCGCTACGCTTGGTATGGTATGTTCCTTATGCGAGTGTATTTCGGATTCGCGCGTGGTGTTTGGGATAGGCTGAAAGATTTAGCTTGCATTGATCTTTCTACGCCTAACATTTATGATATTATTGGATCTTTGTTGCCTATTGTCAAGAAAAGAACTTGAAGAGTGTGTGCGAAGCTAGTTAGTAGAGAACCGCATATTTTATTTGGCAAGAGCGAAATTGGAGATTGTTTAAGAAAGGTAAACGCTCTTCCGATCGACTGGAGTGTGTTAACGCGCTCGGTTCGTCTCAAGTTGCTCTCATGTAAGCTTAAAAGTCCTCGGATGGTGAAAGAATGGCTAGGCTTTGGGATCTTCCCAAGCAATTTTATTTAATTGTTATGGCTAGTTGCTTTTGTTTATGCACCATTAGGTGGTTTTTCCTATTGGTGTCATTGGTTTTGTATTGGTATTCTAGCGAGTATTTGGCATGTCATATAATCGTTAGTGGTTGTTCAAGCTGCGAGGTTAATGCAAGATCTCACCACATTCCATCGGACTTATTGTAATTTTGGGTTTAAGATATTTTACCGGAAGTGTCCCTTTTAAAAAAAAAAACATGGGATGTTTATATAGAGGCAATAGCAAGTTAACTTGTATATTCTTATGGATAATTTATATAATAACAAAAAAGATATACATGCAACAAAATATTTTAGTGGTAGATAAATCATAGCTGATGTTTGATGTTGGTGATATCGTTTGACTCCGTAAGAAGAGTTTTATAAAACACAAATTCTGTATAGAAGATTTAATGAACAAATTATAACCAATTAAATTTTTTCATTTATAAACAGTTAAACATCTTATAAACAGTTAATCGTTATTCCAAAAAAAAACATGTCATTATAATGAGAATTAAATCATTTTTTTTACGGATGGAGACTTCTATATATACTTTCGACAAATTATTTTTTGAACAATTTTTGTGAGTGTTGAAATTTTCACCTGAAAAAATCTTATGTGATTTATTATTTTCATTTTTTATTTGACAAGTTAAACATCTTATAAACAGTTAATCGTTATTCCAAAAAAAAACATGTCATTATAATGAGAATTAAATCATTTTTTTTACGGATGGAGACTTCTATATATACTTTCGACAAATTATTTTTTGAACAATTTTTGTGAGTGTTGAAATTTTCACCTGAAAAAATCTTATGTGATTTATTATTTTAATATCACATGTAATTTATGAAACCACACACGATTTTAAAATAATACATCATATGTGATTTTTCAGATGCAAATTTAACACTAAAACAAAATTTCATTAAAAATTATATCGTCGCCCATTTACAAAAAAAAAAAAAAAAAAAAAAAAAAAAAAACTTGTCGTGATGCTATATATCCGCCGCTTAACGACACCGCTTTGATCAATAAACATTATTTGTTCATTTGATCAATAAACAAAACTTCAAAGTTGTTTATCTCAAATTGCAGTCTTAGAGCTTGAATACTTCAATCCACATATTTATTCCTTCCGACATCTCATACTCAAGGAAACAAAACTCTAGGTATTGGGCATGTCGCAAGAAATAAAAATGTGCCTCAAGATAGTAGGCAGTTGAAGCAAATGAGAAAGTTAATATAATATCTTTTTTGACCAAGAACAAGGGGTATAGGACTGTTCAAAACTGAACCAAACCATATTGTGGTAAACCAGACCAGAAAAAAAAAAAAAAAAAAAAAGAACCAAACCAAGAACAAGGGGTATAGGACTGTCTAAAAGTAAGCAACGTTTTAGAATGCAACCATGGAATGACTAGGAACGTGTTAAGTTTATCTTAAGCTCAATAATATTCTTTAAATGTTAAGTTTATCTTAAGCTCAATAATATTCTTTATTACAAAAAGGCAAGAGCAATAGAGAAGCTACCAACAGACAAGTCCTTTCTCGATGTTTTAAAAAAAGTAACACAACATGTAGTTACAAGCTATATAAGCACCCATTATAGGCTAAAGATATACCCTACATCCTTTAAAATGAAAGTATTATGTTTCCTGCACCTAGATGTGCTCAGCAAGAATTAGCAAATCTATATTTACTATTTTAGTGTTTTAATCAAATATGGACACTTAAACATAATAGAAAAATTGAACACATATTACGAAAAGTTTCAAATTGCTGACCGTCAAACACAAAGGAGTGTGGTATCTCGTAGGTTAGAAACACAAACTTCTCAGCAAGTAGTATCTCGTATGATGATCTTTCGTATGTTAGAGACACTACAATTAGTATGAGAAGTGTGTCGGCTTCGTCTTCTGTTGACTTTGGAGTCAACAAACAAATGGATACCCGTTTTCAAGGTCAATTGAGTAGCACGAAATCTGAAATAGAAAGTTACAAGTATGACCAAAATGTAAAGCATCAACGCAGTGGATCAGCGTTTGATTCGTTAGAGAAAAATGCTCAAGAAAATGATGAGACATGTAGTGAAAACAATGATGCAAATAATTTTCAAGCTACTTTGAATCAAACCCATGTTGAAGAAGCTGCTGAAATTCAGAAAGCCGGAGATGTGGAACCAGATAGTACTAATGCTTTAGAGACTCATACTTTCGAGAAAAAGCGCACTGACGTAGCTGAAGTTCCTTCGGATGCGATATCAGAAGGTGAATGTGATCAAATGGGTCAAGCTTCCGCTGCTTCAAAATGCGACGACAGCAGTTCATTACTAGAAGAATTGCAGGACGTTCTTTCTAGTCACACAAGCAACATTATAGGTACGTATCTCATGAATAATAACAATCTCAAATGTTTTACATTATGTGTCAACAAGTTCCAAAATGCAAATCCAGTTTCGGTATTTCGGGTTTATGTTGCTTGGGTGTTCATCAAGTGCGTTTTGTAATTCCGTACTTAGCTTAGCAGGATCCTGAGCTTGAACAAAGATTGTAATCGCCTTAGTTGAAAAAGACTTACATTTTCGAAGTACATCAACTCTAGTAGGATTAAGATTGTTACGTTAGAACATTCATTGAACAGCATAACACACGTTTAGAGTTTGTTGACTAACATCATGTGTCAGAAAAGATTAAGAATTTGCTGTAAATGCTCATTTCACATGGTCGTCTTGACATGGTCACACAACCTCCCACAATATGTTAATTCAACTGCACTTTAGTTTTAGCCTAAAACTTTTAGGTGATGTCTTAAAAACAACAGTTTAAAATTATTAAAAAATTAATAATAAAATAAAAATAAAATAAAATAAAACTAAACAAACTTTGTTATAACATTAGAAGCTAAATGAGATTACAAAAAGCCATTTTTTAGAGGTTCTTCACGCATATGAATTTACTTTACTAAGCTAAATATAAGCTTACGTAATAAATCTATATGAGAAAAGACCAAAGAAGATGGGCCTTAAAGACATCAACTAGCCTACATATATAATGGTATCCTTCCCTTCCTATTTAAACTCAACATCTTTTAGCTACTTTACTTCGCAGCTTGATGCGGGATAACCAGAACCCAATTGTTCCTCATAGCTTATCGATTTTGGGCTAAAATGTCACAATATAATGGGCCAACATTCTTCTTTATTGGGTTTCAAACTAAACTTATGAATAAAAACGAGACAGGGATAGATTATTTTGAAACAAAAAATTTTGATCGCGTGTGAGGTATCATGATTAGTATCGGCTTAACTTGAAAAATATTGACTAATTGGTACGACCGTACACTACTGTGATAATATTCTTTGTTACTAAGATGCAAGAGCAATAGAGAAGCAACCAAGAGTGTTTGGATTAGCATTTTAAGTAGAGCTTAAGATGTTTCAAACACCTAAAAAGGAAAAAATAGTTCTGACATAAATATGTCTTGCAATTAAACTGCAATTTTTGGGCTTATTGCATTTTGTAACTGAAATAAGCCAATAAGCACCCATCTTAAGCTAAATCCAAACATCCCCTGCATCCTTTCACAATGAAACTATATATTCTGTTTTCCAGATGGTGGGCTACAAAAACTGAGAAATTAAGTTGTAACCAAAATGTAACTACCTACAAAGCCGAAAGTATTTCCAAGCTCAACTAAAACCATGGTAACAAGCTCAAACTTTAAGCTTATAAGAAACTCAAACTTCTTACTTATAACAAAACATACATAAATAATATCTTTCTTGATATAGCTAGATCACATAATTTATGCATAAAACCGTCATAACAAGCCCATAACTAGTCAACAAAAACAGAAGACATTGGTAAATCTACTTGAACCCTTTTCCGGGTCGAAAAGTAAGCAACTCTTTAGAATGCACCCATGGTTTCACCACAATTTCAGCATCAAAGAAACTATTCTTACCACCTTTCGAACTTATGGCTTTAATTGTCAAATAGTATTTAGTCCCGGACACCATTTGACTCTCGGCCTTAACAACTTCCACAAACTTTAAACCATTGGAACCAACTTTTCGATTATTTTCTTCGACACAATACCTTCCTAGCTCTTGCACTTCTTGGTTGTTTTTCACGTCTTTTAATTTGGTACGACCACCCGGTATCGCGTTTGCTAGGAAGACGATGCACATAAAGATTGTGATGGTTAGGAATAGTGTTGGTTTCGCCATTGGTGAGTTTAAGGTTTGGGTTTGGTGTATGAAGTGATGTTTATGTATGAAGGGCGTAACGCGTTTTGGAACGTGTTATTTGGTTCTGTGGATAGAGAACATGGGATGTTTATACTTTATATACAGGCTTAACTAACTAGCAAGTTAACTGGTACAGTATATTATTTTGGATAATCATAATAAATTAATAACTTTAACCAAAAAATAAAGAAATATACGTGTGCATATCATAAAAGTAGTAATCAGTATTATAATCTTTTTCAGAAAAGATTTAATCAAGTGGTAAATCATAAATAACGTTTAGGAATTAAGATAAGACCATAGGGTACCATGGCTTGTAGTTACGCCAAATCCTATGTGGCCAAGAAACTGGCGCCGTTATCTTCAAGTGATGATACCCTCATCTCTCAAAATCTTGTCCAGCGCCACTCAATTGGCGTGGGTGAAAGGAGAAAAAGGCCAAGAAAAATCAAACCGTTGGACAACGGTTAACTTTTAAAAGAATACCCATCAACAAGTTGCATCAACAAAGCAATAAATTTAAGAAGCTTATATGATCCATTAAAATTACATGACTAAATCCCAGATCCAATTTGCTTGGTTCGAACAACACATCAAACCCACCTGGTTCAAACAGCACACCAAACGCACCTGGTTCGAACAACAAATCACAACTTTGTTCTTAACAACAATTGTATAAGAGAAACTCATCACACCTACCTGGTACGAACAACATATCAAACCCACGTCAAAAATTAACATGGGCTGTGGTTTTTAGTGTTAGACAAAAAACTAGATTAAAATTGTTGTGCTTCAATAGAGATAAGGTTTATTTATTTTTTGGGTATCATTTGTGATTGTTGTGTCACCTTGGAAACAGAAAAAGATAAGCAACAAAAACGATGAGTTTGTAGTTTATGTGTTTTTTGAGAAAAGTAAGAGATATGTGGGTAGGTATAAAAGAAGAGTTTCTTTTTTTTTTGGTATGTTTTAAGATTGTTTGAAAAAATGTATAATAAAATAAAATTGAGGGAGGGTGGGCCCAAATGGCATGTTATGAGTGAAGGGGTGTTTTGATGTGTGAGTGTTAAAAGTGAGGATCTTGAGGCAAGACCGAATGCATACTTGGAAAAGTAAATTTAAGACGCCACGATACCCCATTGGTGCAAGGAGCTTCCATTTTATGGTAATTTTTAGCAACCTTGACATTTTTTTCGCTTATCTTTTTTGGGTGTTTGTTTAAGCTTATATGTAGCTTATTAGCTTATTTGTTTTTTGGGTTTATATATCATACGTTTCAGTTTTTCTGTTTATTTGGAGACTTGTGGGCTTATATAAGTTTATTATATCATAATAAAGTTATATAAACCCACATCTTGAAATAAGCCGAAAATTAGAGATTATGAAACATAAGCCGAAATCAAATAAGCTCATAAGCCAATATATAAGCTTAAACAAACACCGTCAATAGTAATTACTTTTTGATGAACCATCGTAGTTGACTAGTTTTTCAACTACTAAACCATAAATATTTCATCATGGTTCGTGTAGCCGTGTACATCTCAAGCATCTGTTTGAAAAGTAAAACACGACTACTATGAAGACCCTCAGCCCTACTTTTTATATTTTCCACCTTCTTGGCCCATTTACTGTACAATACAGTTTTTTATCAGTTTTTGTTCTGTATTTTTTATCAATTTAATACTTTTGACTTATTAAACTTTATATTTCATGTCCGTACTTTCAGTTTTTAATTTTTTAATATAAACAAAATTATAAAAATATAAAAAAACCGAAAAAATATGAAGGATATTGTTGGTGTTCTAGGGGATACCAATAACCCATCTCATAAAACAGTTGGTACTTAAAGGCAAGGTTGTCAGGATCGGGATCCTACCTAGGATCGTTTTGGATTTGCATGTTCGTAATCGTAGGATCGGATCGGGATCGTAAGATCCTATGAAAATGTATATATTTTCGTATATGGGTTGTAGTTTTATATTTCTATATAATATTTCATATGATAAACGAATCTAAATGGATGATAAAAGAAAATTTTGTATGTTCAAGTACGGTAGTAGTAGAATATTAGATATATTGCAATGCATACTTGCACAAAATTACTACATACGTGCACGGTGAACCTACTTCTTGTTTTAACGTTTTTTTTATTATAGGTTTTTCATGATAACATTTATGCAAAAAGACAATGTTAATTTATTAGCACGTGATTCTGTAACTTTTTTGTTACAATATATAGATTAATGCAAAAAGATAAAAGGAGTGTGTTAGGAATTAGAAAATTCAGTCGTTAAAGAGTCGGTCACCCCAAGTATATGTATTCAATAGAAAGCTCGAGTCGTAGTCAAGTTATGTTAGTAAGTAGTTTGTTTAGTAACACCGTGGAGGACGGACGGTCTTTACCCACCTGATGCCTCGATCCACACCCGTAGGTGGCGATTTATGTAAGGACTATAAATACTCTACCTCCCAAGGTAGAGAGTTGGAGCTCACAATAATACTTTCATTTTCTCTCACTAAGTTCCCAAACCTCTAACTCTTTCTCTCTCTAAAACCTTTAGTATACGCCTATCTTGGTTATGGTTTAGTGTGTTTATGAAATCCAATAAGTAACAATTGGTATCAAGAGTCATGGTTTGATCATCTCTCTTACATATCCTTGGATTTCTAGTGATTTTAGGTGGTTTTTGAGTTTGAAAAAGTTTAGTGGTTTTTGTATCATTTGGATCATTTCTAGTGTTAAAGTTTGAATTTTGGGTGTACTTTTGTGTTTAGAATCATTGTAAGTGCTTGGGTTTTGATTTGGTAAGCTTGAATCAACGTGGTTGAGCTTGTTTTGGATTGAAAAGTGTGTTTTGAAGTTTTTCTGCTAGCGACTTGGTTCTCGTTGTGATTTTCATCGTAGCGATTTGCTTCAAGAAAAGTTAGCGAGTTACGGTGTTAGTTGTTAGCGACTTGAGCCTAGCGACTTGTCATTGAGACAAGTCGACAAATAGTACAAGTTAGTGGATTCTCCACTACGGTTAGCGACTTGGTGAGAGTAGCGACTGCTTCGTGAATTGTTAGCGAGTTGTAGTGCAAATTGTTAGCGACTGATACTAGCAACTTGGATCTTAGCGAGTTGTTCTTTAGCAACTTAACCGTGTTCAGCGACTTGGTGCTTAGCGACTTACTGTCATAATTCTTAGCGACTTGGTGTTAGCGACTTAGACCTTAGCGAGTTGCTCTTTAGCGACTTGACTGTGTAGCGACTTGGTGCTCTAGCGACTTGGTGCTCTAGCGACTTGTATCTAGCAACTTGGTCTTAGCGACTTGGTTCAATAACTCTTAGAGACTTGGTTGATTTCTGCTTGTAATACGGTTTTATCTTGATTTAGTAAAATCCTGTGAAAGAATCTTTTTCCCAGTTTAATCATAGAGTTATAAAATCCCATGTAACTGTTAACATGTCTACCAACGTATCTACAATCATCTCTATCATTGTCGAGGATGTTCAAGCAAATGGTTCGATACTCGCCCACCCATGCTTGATGTAACCGACTACGACTCTTGGGCTCAACGAATCGATTGTCTTGTCTTGGAAAGGAAAATGGGGTCAACATTCTCAAATCCATTGATGAAGGACCGACGATTGAGACTACAAGAGACATAATTGATAATCTGCAGATGGAACCATGATCTTTGGATGGACGGACCAAAGACGTATGATGAGCTCAATGATAAGGAGAAAAGAGATTCGGCGTCGATATCGTGGCCTCAAACATCATACTACTGTGGTCTTCCAAAAGACATCTACATGTCGATCAATCACAACACCGAAGCCAAGGCGGTTTGGGATAATGTCAAGATGCTTCTCTCGTGTTCTAAGACAGAGAATCACAACTGTATGATGAGTTTGAGCACTTCAAAATGAAACCAGATGAGAGTGTCTATGAGTACTACGTGAGATTCCATAAGCTTGTAAATGATATGAGGAATATCAGAATGACTATGCCAAATATTCAGCTGAACTCAAAGTTTGTGAACAACATGAATCCCGAATGGCACAATTTTGTCCCCTCTGTGAAGCTAACCAAAGGATTGAAGGACACAAACTATGAGCAACTATATGCCTTCCTTCTTCAGAATGAGAGACATGCAATGTTTGAAAAAGGATTCTTAAGCGCTCAAATCTAGCGAGGAGAAACCAGTCATCAAATGACTCAACGCCTTCTACACCAATGTTGGTATTACTACCAAAGCATCTCAAGTCATACCCACGGGTAATGGTAATCACAAACTCATTCTCGATCGAGGTTCAAGCAAGTCGATGATGATCCGTCATGGACACTTCATTAATCAACGGCTCTTATGGTTAAACAAAACCGACCCTCACCACATACCAACAATCTTCACACTAACAATGAGATCGAATCGCATCCAATCTACACAATCATGTTTGTTGTCGAGATGGAAAGGTTATGGGCAACCTCTTCAAGAAAGACGATACGAACAAAGGATGGTTGGAGCAGCAATGGGAATGCTGGAGCTGGTGGAGGATATGGGGTAAATCAGAATAGGGGAAGGAATGGGAATCAAGGTCAAGCAAAGCCAAATAAGTGCTACAACTGTGGTGGTGAGGACATATTGCTAGGAACCGCACATCTCCAAAACGTCCACGTAATGCGTAATACTTGTAGACAAGATGTGCTTGTGCAAGCTCGTGGATAAAGGAGCAGCTTTGGATGAAGAGGAGTTATTGTTCCTGTCGAGGAAATGGCCGAACCTATGATGTCGATGTTGATGAATGTACCAATTCGTGAGATAGGTCATAATCATCAAAATACATTTCAAGTAGTCGATCGTGATGCATTTGACTCGATGTCGATGATGAACCCACGCCCAAACAATCTTCATGGCTAGCATCTCACCTATGGTCTCTCCAAAGGTCTCACCACCACAACATGTTGGTCCATCCAAAGACAAAATCATTTCTGAGGTATTAAAACTATGTGATGATGTTGATGGGCAAAAGATGCATAATAAAGTACAAAATATTGAAACTTATGATTCAGATATTGATGATGAGGGTAATAGCAATATTGTCCCATATGATCAATATGTGAAGCAAAGTGAAAGTGAGGTTGTACCAAGTAATACATCTTCCGCAGTCAATGATGACTATATTTTTTATGAATACACTGCATGTGCCCCTGATGATTCTGTTACCTCTGAACTAAATGCCTATAAAGAACAAGTTGCTATTTATGAACAACGTGCTAAGTTTGAGTTAACCACTCGTGAGCAGGAAATGGATGACCAAATGCATACAATTATTAGAAAAAGTAATTTTAGAGAAGAATTATTAAAACAAGAGTTAAACTCCTTACAAGAAAAGCTTTCTAAAACAATGTTAAGGAATCAAAACGTTTGAATGATTTTTCCAATCTAAAAACTTTGAAAACAAGCTTGAAAATAAGTTGAACGATGAGGAATACCATTCGATCGCTTCACTTGATCACTAAGCATAGAGTTTTAAGCGATAAGCATAGCATTCCCTTGTTGTGGAACCCGATAAGGTTTTAAAAGGTACCTTTGAGGGTCGTTTAAGCCCTTATTTGATCACTTTTATATCCATTATTGCTTAATATCGCCTTTTCACTTTTAGGTCTCTTGAAGGCAAAATGCTGAAATGGCACTTATTTGGACGAAAAGGCGCGATTATACGAAGAAAATGGCCAAAGTCGAATCGAGACACTCAAAGTCGCAAAACATAAGGTGACGGCGTCAGTGTTAATTGTGACGCCGTCGGAGGATCTTTGTGACGGGACGAAGCCAAAACTCCCATTTTCAAGCGACGACGTCAAGTTATAAAAGAGTAGGTCGTCGCAACTCGCACGGCCTAGATGTAATCCGACGGCGCCGAAAGTCAAGAGGACGGCGTCACAAGTATAAGGTGACGCCGCAAGTCTAACGTGGCCAAGACGAAACCCCACGACGACGACACGACGGCGCCACAAAACATAAGGTGACGCCGTCGCATGTGTAATCTTATATATAGAATCCGAATTTTTCAAGATTTAGTGTGTAGTCTTTTGAGTAAAACCTAAACCAACCAAGGTCAGTCTTGTACAAGATTTTAGGGTTCCAAACCCTATCTTACACCAAGATATGTGTTTTACTTCATTAATACAATTATGTCTTTGATTATTTGTGTATGCTTGCATGTTTTCCATGTCCCATTAATTTACTTGTGTGTTTGCTTAGGAATATGAAACTTAATTATTGAATATTGATTGGTTGTTTCTTATCTTAGTTGTAATGATCTAGTAATGCGATAGGGCATTCATTGTACTTAATGCTTGATTAAATCTTTGTGAACCTTAGAATATGACTCCTTGAGTAGTTGTAAGCTAAACTATCCAAAGAGTGCCTTAGAGTAAGAGTTTATTATCCCTAGTGGGTTTTGTAGACTAGACCCTTTGGTAAGTTCAAAAGTTAGGAGAAACGACACCCTACAACCTTAGACACACAACGCAACTAGGAATAAGGACGTGACAATTCAACCACCAATAGGAGATAATTAAGGAGTAGTAAAACCTAAGTAAACACATCTTTAAACTATCATACGAGCACACATTAATTAGACATAGACTACATACACCTTAGATTAGATAATTAGAAAAGTAGAGTAATCGGTAGCAATACCAACCCCCCAAATTCAAACCCCGAGATTCGTACCTTTCCTTTCCTTAAAAAATTAAAAAAGATAAAAAATAATCTTCCTCAACCACAATCTTAGCGTAGTAACTTCTCACTAGCATTCCTATTCCCCTAGAGAACGATATCAATACCCGTGGCTTACCCTAATACTACACTACAACGATTAGGTTCACTGCCTAGGGTGTTGAAAAACTTGCTCGACGAAAAGGAAGTTCCTTTGACCCCGAACGATGTTTGTAGCTTTATTAGAACCTAATCCTGAGGTTGTTAAAAAGGCTAGAGCTGCCCATAATGTAATATATGATGGTAATGAGATTCTTAAACCTAGGCAGAAACCTAGTTGCGTTGAGTGCACTGAGGAAGATAGAAAATTAGATGATGCATCTAGGGAGAAAATGAATAAGAAGCTAGAAGATCCTGAATGTAAAGAGAATAACATAACGATCAAACCCCATGATTACAAAAAGTAAAATTGGATTTCCTTGAACAAGTTTAAGCCTCAAACTTTGTTAACACCCGAACAAGTATTCTGGAAAAAGGATTTAGATAAGCAAAAAAGCAGAGAATCTTGTTGTAACAAACCCTCCCCTTAGGAAAATGCCTTCAGCGACTGTGTATCCTCCGAATACACCAATGCATTTAGTTCCTAGAACTATTGCCACTAAAAGCAAGACCTTAATCAGTCAATATGTAATTTTTTAATTGTTTGTTGATTTTGAGAACACTTGTAAGAAAAGGATCACACCCACTGGGATAACTGAAGGGGAAAGAGGTTTTGAGCAAACTAAAGAATGCTATTTAACTGAGGTCATACCTTTCTTTAAACAACTAAAAGATCAATTTGAGAGTCTTAAAAAGGGGATGGATTCAGATATTAAAGAAATGAAAAAGGAATTTGATGCAATGATAGTTGAGGTTAGTGACTATGAGCGAGAATTAAAATATAATGAGATTGAAAGGAAGAACTTGCATACATTGAATGAGAATCTTATCTCTGAATGTATTACTCAAGATGTGTTTTACACTACTACGAATTGTTCCATTAATGCTTCCCAATTTCATGAATTATCTGTTGCTCTGAAAGTCTCCCATGATCGTGTCATTGAGCTTGAAAAACTAACTCTAAACCGCATGATAAAGTTGAACAGATGATCATGATAACCGGTGAAACAGCTTTTCTAAATTGAAGTCGAGCATCTTGCTTTGCAATTAAAATATCAACATCCGAAAGAAAATGTTAAAACCTCAAATATCAAGACATCCTTGGATGCCCTGAATTTGATGTAGTTTTTGAAATTAGCAAACGTGATGAATGATTCGAGCTCATTGTAACACGATCGTAAAGTTGAAAGCCCAAATCTCTCAATTAAAGGGTGAAAAGAACAATGTGATCGCTCCCAAATGCCTCCTCCATTAGATTCTCAGATTCTCAAACTTTTCATCTTCAAAACTTGGTTAATGCTTTAAAAAGGAAAACGAGAGTTTTCTAGAAGAAAATGAAAAGTTAAACGACACTTTAAAGAGTTATATGATTCAATGAAAGTCACTCGTGACAAAACAATGAAAAATAACGCCTTTACAAAAAGAAATTGAGAATCTTAGAGCCGTGAAAAGGGAAACCGCCACTTATTTTTAATGAGAATATTGCATCTAAGTCATCCTCGACTACAAATATATCGTGATCAGTAAATATATTCCTCCTAATCTTAGGAATAATGAACCTGTGTTTCATAACTATTGTTCTCACCTTAAGGATATCCTAGAATGTCTCTGTGAGATTGTGGAAGAGGATTTCATTAACCTTTTGATAGAGAAATTAGGTTTGCTTGCATTCAGGCCAAACGATCTCAGGAGCTGCTAGAATTTTTAATTGCAACATGTCCTAAATCCTTAGGTGCGAAAGGAAAAGTTGTGATGCCTTGTTCTATGCCTAGTGCCAAGCATTCAAACCATTCTATGCCCGCTTTAAGAAAGTGAACACTAATGTGCCTTCAGTAGTTCGGATCCCCGCACATCTAGTTCAGAATGCAAAAAGTAGATCAACCAACTAATGTTCCCATAATTCCCTCACAGACTAATCGGTGACATTAAAGCAAGCGGTCAAAGCCTCCGTGCAATACCAAACAAGATAGGACTTGCAAGCTAAGAATGTGTATTGGAAGAGAGTAGAAGATCACCATAGGAATATTAAGTTTGAGTTGAATAAAACGAATCGTGTTTATTCTAGTATTAGCTATAAGCGTACTTTAATTAATTCGAATTCTGCTACTATTTTCAAACCATGTAATGATGACTGCTTGTTTTCTGTTACTAATCATGAATGTGGTGTGAATGTTTTGTATAATGCTGTCAAATGCCCTGATAAAACTGTTAATGTTAAAATTCAAGCTAAGAAGGTTAAAAGGCAAAGGCGAAAGAAAGTTAGAAAATAGTGGAAACCCACTGGAAGGAAATTTAGTAATATAGGTTATCAATGGATACCTACTGACCGTAAGATTAATGAGCTTTACCCTATAGTTGCTAAATCAATGTCCACTAGAAAATGGATGCCTACTGGTAGAACTATTCCCTTAAGAAGCGAACATACTTTGAATAGGTCAAATATGTATACTAGCATTGCATCTATTTCTAATGAGTCCAGTGTTTCTACCTCTGATGTGGGTGTTCCAATCACTGTTACTAACCAAGTGGAACCCATTATTGCATGGAGATCCCAATTATCTAGTTATCCATTCTTGTCTGTGTTCAACCGCAGATCGCTCAAATCGTTATGTGGTACCGGACTCAGTTATTCCAAGCATATGACCGAGACCGATCGAGGCTCATGAACTTCGTGAGTAAATTCATCGGACCTGTTAGATTCGGGAACGATCATTTTGGTGCAATTATGGGCTATGGAGATTATGTTGTCGGTGATAGTGTTATCTCCGTGGTATATTACGTAGAAGGTCTTGGTCATAACTTATTCTCTCAGAAGTCGGTTCGTGATTCGATCTAGAAGTAGCCTTCGAAAACATACTTGCTTCGTTAGAGAACTTGATGGTAAAGAATCATAAGAGGAACACGTGGTTCAAATCTATACACCATCTCTATCGAAGATATGATGAAGTCTTCTCCAATCGCTTGTTTTCAAAGGCTTCAAAACAAAGTCATGGTTATGGCATCGCTGCCTCAATCACTTGAACTTCGCACCATCAATGATCTCTCCGAAAGGACTTAGTTGTAGGTTTACCTAGACTAAAGTATGAAAAGGATCATCTTTGTTCAAGATGCCAATTGGGAAAAAGCAAGAAGTATGCCCACAAACCCAAACCTACAAACTCGCCATGTAAGTTCTTCATACAATTCATATGGATTCATGGACCCATGAGAGTGCATAATATCTTTGGGAAGAAATATGTGTTAGTTGTGGTTGATGATTACTCTCGATTCACCGGGTTAAGTTCTTAAGGACAAAGGATGAAACTCCGATATCATCATCAAACTTATCAAACAACTACTGTGTTCGACTTAACAAAACCGCTGTAATCATCCAACAGACAATGGAATTGAGTTTGTTAATAAACAACTTAGTGAGTTTTATGAAAGTGTTGAATCACCATCAAAGAAGTGTTCCACGAACTCCTCAATGTAACGGTGTAGTTGAAAGACAAAATCGAACTCTTGTAGAAGCCGCAAGAACAATGTTGATTTACTCAAAGGTTCCAATGTTTCTCCGGGTCAAGCCATTGCCATCGCATGCTACACTCAAAATCGATCCCTAATTCACACCGCTCATGGAAAACTCCATATGAACTTGTCCACAATAGAAAACCTAATCTCATTCCTTCGTGTGTTTGGTGCATTGTGTTATCCAACTAATGAGGGCCAAGATTTAGGAAAACTTAAAGCTAAAGAGGATATTGGAGTTTTGTAGGATATGCACCAAATGTAAAAGGATACCGAATCTACAACAAAAGAACTCAAGTATAATGGAAACAATTCACGTTACGCTTGATGAGTGACCGGTCCAATGGCTCCGTGACAAACCGCCTGCACCGCATCTCAACTTTCTTCAAGTAGTCCCATCGCCTACTCTTGTATACAACTCTTCACCAAAGAACTCCTTATGTACCTCCATCAAGATGATTTAAAGAAATTGTTTGATCCAATGTTTGATGAACACTATGAGCCAAATGCCAATGAAATGTCAATTCCATCATCGAGGTTGCTCCTATCCCTATCAATGAAGTCAACCCTTTGTTTCAATATCAATAAGCCAAGAAGCGCGCGCCGATCACTGCCTCATCAACAAATCATCAATCATCGAGTGTATATCATGGAAATGTTTGGCACCTTAATGGAGAGAATCCTTTGCTACTCCTCAAGATGCTCCATTCGAAACATATTTGCTCTTGAATCATCATCGTAACCATCTTCATCAGAGACATCGACTGCCACGCCAGCCTCAAGAACAACCACATGAACACCTTAGAAAATGACACATGATCATCCATTGACAACATCATTGAAACCCCTATCGTCCAAAGATTCACACGTAAACAACTTGCAACCGATGCCTTATGGTGCTTCTTCAACTCCATACTCTCTAAGGTCGAACCAAAAGATGTTAAAACTGCCATGAATGATAACAGTTGGTTCAATGCCATGCAAGAAAAAATTCATGAGTTTGATCGACTAGATGTATGGGAATTAGTACCTGCTCCAGATTGTGCTATGATCATTGCTCTAAAGTGGATCTTCAAAGTGAAACTTGATGAGCATGGTGATGTTTTAAATAATAAGGCTTGATTAGTTGCAAAAGGATGCCGTCAAAAGGAGGGTATTGACTTTGAAGAATCATTTGCTCCCGCTGCTCGGGACGAGGCAATCGTAATATTTTTGGCTAATGCCGCAAGTAAGAACATGGTAGTCATCGATGGATGTAAAGACGCTTTTCTTAACGGAGATCCGAAAGAAGTCGCTTACGCCACCAACTCAAGGCTTTGTGAATCCGAGCATCCTACTCACGCTATCATTCAAGAAAGTTTTACGGTTTGAAGCAAGCTCCAAGGGCATGGTATGATACGCTATCAAAGTTTCTTCTATCCATCGGATTCAAGAAAGGAGCAGTTGATCCGACATTGTTCACCGTAAAGTCGCAAACATTTAATTCATGTTCAAATATATGTTGATGATATTATTTTTGCCTCGACCGACCCCAATGAATGTGATCGCTTTTCAAATGAAATGGGTTCCAAATTTCAAATGTCAATGATGGGACAAATGTCATTTTCTTGGGATTACAAATTTCACAAAGTCCCGAAGGCATTTTATAAATCAATCTAAATATGCAAATGAGATTTTAAAGAAATTTGGATTTGATTCTAGTGACCTGCTGACACTCCCATGATAGAACGCATTAAACCGGATGAGGACCACTCGTGGATCATGGTAGACCAAACGAAATATCGAGTATGATCGGATCCTCGATGTACCTCACAACGAGAGACCATACATTATGTTCGTTGTTTGCATGTGTGTTAGATATCGTGCTGCCTACCAAAAGCACCTTGAAGTGGTTAAACAAGTCTTCGATATCTCTAAGGAACCATCAATATGGGACTTTGGCACCAAGGACACCGTATGTCACTAACGACCTATGCAGATGCCGATCATGCAGGATGTCAAGATACACGTCCGGCACGCCCGGAGGTGCTCAGTTTTTGGGTGATAAGCTTGTGTCGGTCTTCAAAGAAGTAAATAAGTACGTCTATTTCTCTACAGAGGTGAATACATAGCCATGTCATCTTGTTGGGCTCAAATCCTATGGATGAGATCTCAATTATCCGACTATGGCTTTGAATTCAACAAAATCCTCAGCATCGTGATAATAAAAGTGCTATTGCTCTCTCATGCAACAACGTTCAACACTCAAGAGCTAAACACATCAACATTCGACATCATTTCATCAGGGAATAAGTAGAAAATGGAGTGGTGGAACTTTATTTTGTGAGGACTGAATACCAGTTAGCAGACATCCTCACCAAAGCTCTTCCTAGATAACGTTTTGAGTTTATCCTCCCATGACTTGGTCTAAAGAGTCTTCAACCGGAAACACTTAAACTTCTTCAAGAGGAAGAAGAGCAGTAAAAGGTCTTTCTTCATCCATATATTGTAAATATTTATTCGAAAAGCAAAATACAAAATTTCAAAACCTTCAAAAAGCAAATAGAAAATTATAAAACCTTCAAAAATCCATAAAAATTCGAAAAAATCTTGAAAAATTTCAAAAAAAAAAATATTGTCATTTTGTCATGTTTTTCTTAATTCGAAAATATCTACTGTCTTTGTGATGTCATTCAAATAATGACACGAGACCTTAGATATTGTTCGAATGTTCTTAAAAAAAATAAAAATAATAAATAAATAAAATCAAAAGATATTTTTGGGAGAAAGTGAAACTATGGTTTATTGTCATTTCAGGCAGTAACCCGTTTTAAAATTCAAAGGACAGAGCCATGCTTTATCTAATTTTTAAATCTCATGCTCTGATTCTTAAAACAAATGTTTGTTATCAAAAAGACAAATGTTTCTCTTTCCAAATATTTTTCCGTCTAATGATTCTTCTGAAAAATATTTGCCATTCTAATGAAAACTAAATTGTTTTGAAAATACCTCGTACTCTATTATTCGTGTAAATCGTTTGTGCTTTTCATATGTCAAAATCTCTATCTCTCAATCAACAACTTGTGTCATTGATTGAGGGGGAGAATGATTTTATTCGAATTAAAAAGGTTATTTTTCAAACAATTGGCACGTTAATGAGCAAGGTTTATTGTTGAAAAATCAAAATGAGTAATGCTTTATACAGTTGATTCAAAACCTTTGCTAATGTTATGTTTTCAAAAGATAATCTTGCATGTTTAACAATGGAGTTTAAAGTCTGAAAATCTGATCCTTATCAGTTAAAATGTTTCTTTAAAAGCAAGTCACTATTCTTCTCAAAAAGCCTTCAAAATTTAATTTAAATCAATAGAGATCACAACTCTCAAAGGATTTGGAAAGTGTGATCGGGGGAGAATTTGTGATTTAAATTGGATTTAAACTGATAACTTGATAATTGGTTTTATAAGTGCTTAGCAAGCTTTCCTCCTCACATGTGCCAAACGATTTCAAGATTTTCCATGCACATGTTGAGGGGGAGCATCCTTTTAAACCACAAATAATTGAAACGTGATTGATTTGTCTCTAAGTGCAGGTTCCCTACAGTATGTGCAAAATACTTTCAAACCTCGAGGCACATATTGAGGGGGAGAAAACTTATGAAAACCTCATCCTTCCCTAATATGCTTTATCTACTTGATTTAATCAGGGAAGTGATGTTGATATCTTTTAGAAATTGTTGATCAAAGAATCGAATCTTTCATTCTTTTAATCTGAGATTTTCAAGTCCTCTTGCCTCCGTGTGCTAAAGCGATTTCAAATACATGATGCACATGTTGAGGGGGAGCTATTTCTAAAATTATCAAAAACAATTCAGGTACAAAATGTGTTGATAATATATCACAAGTATCTGGATTGGTTTTCAAATGGGTTTCAATTGGTTCTAATGGCAGATGAACAATACCAAATAGACCGACCAAATTTACTTTATGTATGGTGATATAAGGAAGATAAGGTTATGTATTAGTTCCCATGATCCGCCAGAACCGGAGGGATCTACCCAGGGACAATCAACTAGATAGTGTAGAAGTCCTTAGGTATGATGAAAAAAATGAGAAAAGTGAGATATGGGAAAAGTGACGATCGAGACGAGCTAGTAATCGAACAAACCCAACAAGGTTCTAGTTATGAAGTTTCGTAAGCAATCAAGGGGTTAAAGAATGAAACAGAAATGAAAATGTGAAATGGTGAAAGAAATAGCCCTTCAATAATTCAACCTTAGGCAGAACGGGTTCAATACATATGCTACTGGTGGTTACCAAGGTAACGCCAGTATTGAAGACAAGACGTCATGGACCCAAAGGACGATCGCACTACAACGTTCCAAACCACTCAAGTTCCTCTTAAAAGGACTTATTTCATTCTCACGGGGAACCAACATTATCTATCGACTTTATCTTAGAGCTTGTTGATATTGAAGAAGGAGACCCTCTCCCTAGTCTCCGGCATTGGAACCAAATATGCACAATTGAGTCTAGAGCCACGAGATCATCAAACAATCTCATTAGGACACTTTCAATGAAGACTCTGCTTCACACAATGTGGAAAGAGAGATTATATCTTATGAGTCCCACGCATTATCCTTGTGGTATTGCTGTAACATCCGAGTGGTATGCAAACATATTCACTATGAAGATGGAAAGCCTTCGAGCCAACATCAACCAAACTCCGGTGGGTGGCATGAGATCTATCCAATAGATCAACCATGTGACAACCGAATGAAACAATGGGGCGATTCAATCTATTGAATCAATCTTGGTTCAGTTATGGATTGACGGATACCTTTGAAAAACCGGTCGTTGTGCTTAAAACTCTTTTCTTTAGCACATCGACCGGTACTAATATTTCAAAATAAAAGGTGTTTATAAATGATAATTGATTTTCATTAAAACCTTCGTTGTATTGCAAAAACAATTTCTATTGGGCAATACACGATTGTTTTTCAAATCTCTTCATCAATCATGAATCTCAATTACCGGTTCACTCACCCGTGTTGTCTTCTTTGAGACGCTCCGGTTTGAGAACAACTAGAGCATTGTGAAACCCCGTCAAGGAGATTCTTCGAATTATACCGATCACGACAAGACTTGTATTGATCAACGGGAACCGTGGGCGCTTATCTCAATTCAAAGAAAGTGATCAAAGACACATTCGACGCTTTATTGCTAATCGCTTTATGTGTACACCCCGACGCTTGTACCGATCGTAATGAAGCGGTCAATCCATAGCCGCATGCTCACTCTTCACATTCATCTCAAAAGAAATCATGATAAGTTCTTCAACGACTCGATACTTTCACTCCATGCTTTTGCTATGTCCGCAAGTATCATGAACCAAGAAAGCTTTCGCCACTCGATGAGAATATATCATGATCAAGAATGCGAGCATGTCGGTCCAAATGTCACAACATCACATAATACCAACACCACAAAATAAGAGTCGAGATTTATGTTAGCCGATGATCTCAATGTCGGCTAAAACTCATCATCACGTGGATCGCTTAAAGACCTCCACTTGAAATTATCCAAACATGCGGAACATGAAGAATCAATGACTATGAGCTACTAAGCAAAAAACTTAATCAAGAATCCTAGAACAATTTAATGTAATATCTGTTTGTATTCATTGTAAATTGAGGTGACCTCCCTTAAGGGGAGATTGTTAGGAATTAGAAAATTCAGTCGTTAAAGAGTCGGTCACCTCAAGTATATGTATTCAATAGAAAGCTCGTAGTCGTAGTCAAGTTATGTTAGTAAGTAGTTTGTTTAGTAACACCGTGGAGGACGGACGGGTCTTTACCCACTGTATGCCTAATCCACAGCCCGTAGGTGGCGATTTATGTAAGGACTATAAATACTCTCTACCTCCCAAGGTAGAGAGTTGGAGCTCATAATAATACTTTCATTTTATCTCACTAAGTTCTCAAACCTCTAACTTTTTCTCTCTCTAAAACCTTTAGTATACGCCTATCTTGGTTATGGTTTAGTGTGTTTATGAAATCCAATATGTAACAGAGTGTATCTGAAAATGAAACGACATAAGCCACAGTACCCATCTTGCGCCGTCTCGTTGCGTTTTTCGAAACAATCTCGGTTGGTCGTGATGGCTTAAGACTCGAAAACGCGAGAGGCAGTATCGTCCTCGCACTGTCAGGTTACGTTTTCCGAAGAAACACCAGCGAAAACGCTAGGTACCCATGCCTCTTAGTCTCGTGTACAATTCTATTTGTTGTTATTTAATTGCAATTGTTTGCATTATATGGCAAATTGACATTTCATAGCAATATCTTCTATATAAATTTGATATTTAAATTCAAAGATTTGAATACCTAATTTTATTTATTAAAAAATGAAGCAATTGTGTTGTTTATATCTATATACAGTAAAAACTCTAAAAATTAATACTCGGTAAATTAATAACCTCGATAAAATTAATAATTTGTCCTGTCTCAACTTGGGATCAATACAAATTTGGACACCAATCAATAAAATAATAAGATAATAATTTTTTTGAAACCCCAATGTACAATATTAGTCCCAACGAAACTATAAATTAATAATTACTAAAAATTTCGATAATTTTATTCAATGCCTTGAACTTCGTAACATTCATTAATTTCTTCAATGTCTTGAATTAATAAAATGTTAATTCGAATTTGTTTTTCTAATTTATTTTTTTTATCTCTAACAAGTATACATTATAACTAGTATATTGGACTTGGAAATTTAAAGGTCATATGTAAAACCTTTTTAAATTAATAAATTATTAATTTATCGATATAATAATATCTCGCTAAATTAATAAAATATCCCGGTCTCAACATCATTGATTTATAAATGTTTTACTGTATTCAAATTTGATACATTTATAAATATTACATCTTTGTTTTTTAACAATAGTGTTTTGAATATTTTTGCGAACGAAAAGTGCAAATACATGATTTTTTTAATTTTAAATTCTTACTTGGTTGTTTCGTACATTTTTTCATAGCTTTGAATTCTTAGATATTATGCTATTATTGATATTTGTTTAAATATTTTAACTTGAAAACTTGGAATAGAAAACTTTATATAAGATTAAAACTTGCTTGTTTTCAAGTATAAAAAAACCGAAAAAAAACAGAAACCAAACTACTCAACGTCAAAAACTAAATCGAAATCAAGAAAACCAAAACCAAACGTAGTTTACACTAACCAAAATATAAGGTTGGATTTTGGTTTTACCACCGTTCTATCCCGTTCCATGCTCACCCCTTTAGCTACCATGTTGCATTATTTACTTGGATAGAATAAGGGGCATATTGGTCATGGTCGAGTCGCGGGTCCAAAATTTAATGGCATAAAACCAAAAGATGAGCAATCTATTCTTCTTGTCTTTTGTCATCTTTAACCAAAGTTATTAACTTTTAGGTAAATTCATTTAATTATTGCAAAATTATTCCATTGAAATGGATATTTTTGTTTTGAAAGTAAAGGTGACAATTCAATTAATTCCTAGACAAATGAGTCGATTTTACTTTACTTTTACGATTAATAGTTCAAGTAAGTAGACAAAAATGAGAATGAGTCCAATGATAATAGATTAAAAAGAAAAATCATATCGTTACGCTAAATAGTCATATTTAAAAATAGTCATCTTTTATATAATAAAGGAATTACATCATTTCGGATTGATTTTGTCAATTCATTCTTATTGAAAAAAGAATTGAGCCAATAGAAGAGCTTGATTTCGCCACGTAAGCAAAATAATGTGATGTAATTAGTTAATAAAAGTCAAAATTAAATCGATTTTGGTCAAACTTTAATAAATTTGGTGGAGAAATTTAGTTTATAAAAAAAAACACATAAAAATATAGATGTCAAATTTGTGAAAACAAAAGCTTAAAAAAAGAGGAGGTAATTAATAAAACTTTAGTGGTTAAATTTTTAAAAATTATATAGAGTTAAGTATAATATTATAAGTCTCCATGTTTTTTAATAGTTTTGGATTATAAACAAATAACCCCTTATACTTTATACCCTTTATACTTTATATCTTAAAAAATACAATGTATATGCTGTTTTAAAATAACAACATATAAATTTGCATAAGATTATAAGTATCAATTTTTTAACTATATACGTTCAATAAGGACTTATTCATTTCATTTTTAAAAGTTTAACCTATGTGGACGCGAGTTTACATTTTAAATACGGCTAAATTACTGAAAACGGGAATATAATTATCAAATTGTAAGCACGAGTTACTTTAATATAAAAAATAAATATACGCGATTGTACTTATAAGAATGACTCATGTAATTCTTATTTATTTATATAAGAATATCTAGAAAAATAATTTAAAACAACTTTAAGGAGTATATTTTAACTTAATCAACGCTCATTATGTGCTCTTAAACTTGCATCATGTGTACAACATAACATCGGTAGTGAAATTTAAATAAAAACAACAACTTCTTTGTCAGCTAAATAAAATTAAATCTTGAGTTACCTAACAAATTTTTTTACCAAATTATAATAGATATTAATACCTAATGAAAAACTCGTGCATAAGTATTAGTTGTACTTATATCACAATTTTCATGTGCAAATTCTTATATGTGTATATACTGAACTAAAATGTTAAAATAAATTTGATTTATGTGTAAACTGCACGGGGTTTTGACAGAAAAAAAATATATTTTGTATTAATACTGAATATTGTGTCTTTAAAGGTAATTGCATATAATTATATAATTATAAGTTTCGTGTACGCACGAAGTTTACACATAAATCAAGTTTATTTTAACATTTTAGTTCAGTATATACACATATAAGAATTTGTTTATGAAAATTGTGATATAAGTACAACTAATACTTATGCACCAGTTTTTCATTATGCATTAATATCCATTAGAATTTGGTAAAATATTTGTAGAAATTTCTGTGAGGTAACTCAAGATTTAATTTTATTTAGCTGACAAGGATGTTGATGTTGTTATTTAAATTTGACTATTGATATTATGTTGTGCACAAAAACAATTAGGCCAATAGGAGAGCTCGATTTCGCTACGTAAGCAAAATCGTGTGATTTGATTGGTTAATAAAAGTCAAAATTAAATTGATTTTTGTCAAACTTTAATAAATTTGGTGGAGAAATTTGGTTGATAAAAAAAACACATAAAAATATAGGTGTCAAATTTGTGAAAACAAAAACTTAAAAAAAGAGGAGGTAATTAATAAACTTTAGTGGTTGAATTTTTAAAAATTCCATAGAGTTTAGTGTAATATTATAAGCCTCCATATTTTTTAATAACTTTGGATTATAAACAAATACCCCCTTATACTTTATATCTTAAAAATACAATGTTTATGTTGTTTTAAAATAACAACATATAAATTTTCATAAGATTATAAGTATATGTTTTTTTTTACTATATACGCTTAATAAGGACTCATTTATTTTATTTTAAAAGTTTAACCTATGTGGCCACGAGTTTACATTAATACAACTAAATTACTGAAAACGGAAATATAATTATCAAATTGTAAGCACGGGTTACTTTAATATTAAAATAAATACACGCGATTGTACTTATTATAACAATGACTCATATAATTATTATTATACTTTACACCCTTTATACTTTATATCTTAAAAAATACAATGTATATTTTATTTTAAAATAACAACATATAAATTTGCATAAGATTATAAGTATCAATTTTTTTACTATATACGTTCAATTAAGACTCATTTATTTCATTTTTAATAGTTTAATCTATGTGGACACGAGTTTACATTTTAAATACGGCTAAATTACTGAAAACGGTAATATAATTATCAAATTGTAAGTACTGATTACTTTAATATAAAAATAAATATACGTGATTGTACTTATAACAATAACTCATGTAATTCTTATTTATTTATATAAGGATATCTAGAAAAACATTTTTAAAAAACTTTAAGGAGTATACTTTAATTTTATCAACGCTCATTATGTGCTATTAAAATTGCATCATGTGTATAACATAATATCAACAGGGAAATTTGAATAACAACATCAACATCTTTGTGAGCTAAATAAAATTAAATCTTGAGTTACCTAATAAATTTTTTTACAAATATTTTACTAAATACTAATGGATATTAATGCATAATGAAAAACTCGTGCATAAGTATTAGTTGTACCTATATCACAATTTTCATTAGCAAATTCTTATATGTGTATATGCTTAACTAAAATGTTAAAATAAATTTGATTTAACTTCGTGTGTGCATGAAACTTATAACTATATAATTATATGCAATTGCATTTAAAGACACAATATTCAGTATTAATACAAAATATATTTTTTTTTGTCAAAACCCCGTGCGTGCACGGGTATTATAACTAGTAGTTAACAAGTTGATTTCTACCACAATTCATTTTTAAACAAAAGTTTGAGGTGAACAAATGCTAATTTGTTAGCCTATAGTACAAATCTATATAATTTTCAAACAAATGTTTGAAAATAAGAGAAGAATCGTATTGAAACATTTCTTAATTATGGAGCTAATTGTTCGTTCTTTCGTGTTACACAACTATTGAGATCATCTTTTCGACTTTTATCGACAAACTTGTAACAACAAAGTTGTTAAATTATCTTTGTTTCACCAGAAAGGAATGGTTTAAGATACCAAAACACGCCAAGTATCTCAATAATCATATTCATTCGATATATTAGTCACAGTCTTTACGGCTCAAAATCCGAAACCACTCGTTAAATCCAAAATTGCCTAACCTTCTTGGTTTTGGTTGATTGGTGACTTTTGTTTCATGTTAGAAAGGAATGTTGTTACTTGGCATCGCGACCAAAACCAATGAAAACTACTCGAACCAAACCATATTGATTAATCACGATCACCCTTTCGTATGTAAGACTCGAGTCGTTACAACATTCGTGGCATTTTTTTTTGGGTAAAGAGTTTTACCCCAGTAAATATATTCACACCAAAAAAATCGTTAAGTACAAAAGAATATGGTTGAGTACCATATTAACCTAAACTGTAACACCCCGACCCGACAAGGGTAAAGATATCACAATACGGTTTCATATCAGAACTTTAACTAATGTACAATAGCGGAAACCTTTACAAAAACTTACAAAAGATAATATAAATAACTTATATTCAAAATAAATCTAAGATCTCTATGGTCAAAATCTTGCTCTCAGCTCTACTCTCAAACCCAGATCAGCTATCCCATAAGCTTATCTTGAACGCTTAATACCGCCGCAGAAAAGAAAATGCGGCCGAGCTTACAAAGCCCAAAGGAATGATATAACGAAACAAAAGCTAAACAAAACAAATATACGAATAACGAAATCAAAATAAAATGATGATGAAGGATCTTTTAGGATTCTGCGGAAGCACAAATATACAGAAATCCAAACAACCACATAACAGTTTAGACATCACATAGCACATTAATGACGCAAACACAAACATATCAGAACAACCAAACACATAGCATATCAAAATAACAGATTACGTATAAGCCAAACGGAAAGTCTAATGACTAACGGAAAACACTTCTAAACAAATAAACATGGCATTCATACAAATCAATTAATTAACATTTAAAGCACTTAATTCAATATTGTAGCAGCGGAATAGCAGTTCAGATCATGGCAGTCTCAAAAGCAAATAGAAAACATAGTAGACAAACTATAATTAGAAAGACCAAACAAAACATAGCATAACCATTAGCAATTATCCACACAGATATCATAAGCTAAACCAGTTCTTAGATCAATTACTAACATCAGTAGAGTTCAGACTTGGCAGGTCACATAGGCAATAAAACACTAACATATAAGCAAAGTTCCCAAAATTAACTGATCAAACTATACATATTAAACTGATAGAATACTCACTATTACACTAATACCTTCATCCCACAGTTCAAAGAATTCACATGACAATAAACTAACATGACATCAGATTTCAGCATACGAATCATACTTAAAACATATTAATCATCTCTTAGCATAGCAGACAATAGTCACATAAACATACAAAAGATAAACACATATAATAGCATCTAATAAGCCTTGCACATAATCATAAACCTTTGAACATTACAAATCAGAACCAGAACTTAACATAGAAATAACAAATACAGATTTAGTTAACTACCTCGAGCCCAGAACATATCATATCCGAAACATCATACTTTATAAAAATAATCTTAGAAAATCATTTGGAGTAGCTAGCTTCGAAGTTGTGAAGACGCGTATTGACACCACATCATTCACCGCACAAATCATATCGGATAATGATCGATCTAGGATGCATCCATACGCCCACAGACAAATATAGGTAATATAATACCAACCGAGCTCATAACAAATAACAGATAAGGGACGTGGCGTAACATCACTCATCGCCCTAGAGTCATATCGAGAGTGCATCATCGATACGGACATGGAACCCCATGACTAGTTAAATATTTGGCTCGGTGTCAAACTAACTTAGGTCAAACAGATTGTCATAAATGACATGATCATAATTCATCATAAAGGTCAAACAGATAACTTATCGATAACATCATATCATAAGGTTCATATTCGGATATTCGTAAGTCAAGTCATATCACGTGGCATATCTTACATTCATAAGCGTAAGTTCATAATCAGAAGTTCATAATCAACCATAGCAAGGGTCAATGATTGTGCATATCAAAATCTTCCGAACATAAGTTCACATCAGATATTGCATAGTTCACTAGAACATGTATTTTACACAAGTAACAGATCAAACAATCAGAAAGGGTTCATAGCAATGGCATCGGAAATCCTAATAAGTGGAATAAAAAAAACGAACGAAAAGAACATCATAAGGAACCCTTACTAAGAAGGTCAGAATATATGTACGATAACATAAGTGTCTTAAGGTAAGACAGAATATCCGTACCTTATAGCAATTGAGAGAAAAATAACGAATGAACGAATACGAAGATGTAACGTCGCGTCTCCTTCAACGAATCTACACGGATTATGATTTATTTAATACTTATTAGCATCATTAATGTCATAACGGATTAATCTCATTAATATTCTTAGAGTTGTCAGATATTCTCATTTTTAGTGACGGACGGAATTCCAACATTTTAGAGTTTTAGTCATTAATTAGCCAAACTTATGGGTTGCAAATGACAATAGTAAACTTAAGGGCTTAATATGATAATTATCTTATTTGAGGACTTATATGATCATCTTTCAAAGTATAGGGTTTTCAAATGTCAATAACGGATTTTAAGATTCTCTTTCAAAATAGTTTACATAATCTTTTATAACGTACATGATTAACCAAAACTCACACGTAACCTTGTTCGAATGCAAACCTAAATGAGACCATGCATATTCTAATTTAATTCATTATAACTCACGCATGTCCACGACACACTTAGTACTAGCTCATTTACTCTTAATCAATAGTTATTAATGACTCCAAGACTTACCATCTTCACATGAAATAACGAATTTGCACATTTAGCTTTTAACCCTAATCAACTTCCTATTTAAGTTCTAGGGTTTCCATACTTTTAATATCACTTAATACACATTTAATTAACATGTTACTCCTTTTAATGATTTCCACTTTGACCTAGAACGATATGGAAACAAACCGGTTACCTCAAAACTCATGCATGTCCTTACGAAATTTACTTACACATGTCGACCCATAATTATTCGTAATTACATATTACACCCTTAACATCTTTAATTATACGATCTAACCTTATATTATCGATTTTACACTTTTAGCCCAAAGGTTTTAGAATTTACAAAACATACCCTTTAAGTTAATAACAATTCGAATGGCCCTCTAAATATCCAAAATTACACGTTTAACCCCCACACTTATTTTATACGTTTAGTACATGTCTTTTACTGTTTTACAAAAATAACCTTTAAGTTTCAATATTTACAAAACCAACCCACAACTTTTATGTAAAACCGATTAGGGCATAATTCAAAAGCAAGCCCTAAACCTAAGTTACACCAATCATTAACTCATCATTACCACTGCATTTATTACCCTTAATGATAACAAGAAAACCCTAGTTCATGCAAACCCTAATCGTCCCTTTATAATTCTTTCCTTTTTCCATGTTTAGTCGACCCATAAAACTCAAAACAATTCATACAAGCTTCTAATTCACAAATATGTATTTTATTCAGGTCTTATAACATGTAACAACTTCTGGAAAAATCAATTCATGATCTCTAAAAATATTATAAGCTCATTCGTTATTTATATACGCTTTTTAGGGTTTTAGATTCCAAGTAATTCCATACGACATATTAAACATGCATGGCTAATTTTTATGTGTTCCATATGACTTATAGGACTGAAATCAACATTAGAAACATACCCTTGATAAGCTTGAATCGTTGGAACAAAAGAAGCACAAAACACCACTTTGTCGAAACCCTAATCCACTCAAAAACTCACCACGCTTAAACCAGCAACTTTGGAACTCGATCACTATTTTTCCCACCTTTTTACCTTCAATCTTCTCCAGGAAAATGGTCCCAACCTCTGGAAACTGGAAATCGATTTGTTGAGGGTTTTGGAGTCGGTTTGGGAATAATCGGTATTTAGGGATTATGTGGACCGAATATATGTATATATACTTGAGTTATTATTTTTCTTGTGGGCTTAATAATGTATTGGACTTAAATTAAATGATCTCTTAATAGTATAAATTTATATTGGGCTTTTACTAATTAATTTCTTTTATAAAACTCTTAAATATATTCGGTTATTAAGTAAAAATACAAAATGAATTTTTATATAATCATTAACTTTACATAGTCATTCAAGATTTATTTGGATCATATGTGATTTTCTTATGAGTTTTCTGAATTTACGTAGCTCATTTGGTATTCTGTTTATTTAATTATTCTTACTTTTGATCATAAGGGTATTTTAGTCTTTTTGTGAATTTTAGAAATTGTGTATTACAAAACCTTGCATCAATACTATCCATAGCGAGATAACGCCCAATCATGTTCCAAATCTGTGAAGAAAAGTGGCATTCAAAGAACAAATACGTGTGAGAATCAGGTTGAGTATTACATAGAGGGCATTGAAACATGTTTAAGTTAGCAACGCTACTAACGTCCCATTGCCTCAATACAAAGGTTGTAAAAATCGCTAGGCGCTAGTGAGGCGGCCGAGTAGGGCCTAGTGATTAATCGGTTAGGAGAAGATTAATCGGATTGAAATTTTGTACACAAAATTGTAATATTATATTATATTATATTATATTATATTATATTATATTATATTATATTATATTATATTATATTATATTATATTATATTATATGTATGAGATAAGCATAAGGCATCAAAGTTCAAATTTTTGAAGTGTTCAAATATAAACATATGACAACCCTCATCGACTCATCCTACGGCTAATGTGAGTGAGGTAAATTGAGCAATACTATAGTTACATGAAGGACCGGACACGGGTCAGGATTGAGGATTTTAACCCATGCCTCTCTCTTTATGCTACATGTCCCGATCCATTGAACTACTACTATTGTAGGACAAATTCAATCATGGTGAGAATGTAGTAGTAACAGTTTACAACGATAATCTTTGAAAACTATAATAGGCGCAAACTTCTTGCTTCATACCAATACGGGTTGTTAAACAAAAGCGCATAGATAGTATTCTTTTTTACGATGTAGATAACACAGGTTATTTATAAAACCGTGATAACGAACCCATAACTGGTCACATCTCCATACTCAAATAACAGAAACACACAATAAAAAACTTGATCAATTGTTTTTTGCGCAAACGTCTTTGTGAGACCAAAAGACAGGAGACTTATGCAAATCTACTTCAACCCATTTTCAGTTCGAAACATAAGCAACTCTTTAGAACGCTACCCATGGTTTCACAACCATTTTAGCATTAAAAAAAAAATACAAAAAAAACTAGTCTCGCCACCTTTGGAACTTATCACTTTAATTGTCAAATATTATTTATTCTCAGCTACCACTTGACTCTCAGCCTTAACACCTTTCACAAACTTTAAACCACCGTTAGACCCAACTTCTCGATTATATTCTTCGATATGAGTTGAGATCCCTTGCAAAGTGAAAAAAAAAATAAAAAGGCTAGAAAGCCTATCATTGGTTGCCATGTGTCCACCATCTAACCCCTCTTTTTTTTCTTATTAAATTCGGTTATGGGGCATTTTGGTCCTTTTAACATTTTTTTTAATTTCACCCCAAAATTTCAAACGTAAATAACTTTCAAACAACAAACTTTTATAAAAAACCGATTTCACTATAAGTTTTTAAATTTGATTCTCTTTAATTTGGTATACATTTTGATATATAAATTGCAACTTTTTTTCAACTTTTTAACTGGGTGTTGATTTTCTTGAATTTTTTGGTATTTTCGGCTCTAATTTCGAATAGTTTAAAAGCCGAATTTTACAAAACTTAAAACATGGAAATTATAGGCTTTTGACCATTCTTTGCTCAGAAATTTGAATCACTCAAATCCGATATGATATGAGTGAGATATCGCACGCTAATGATGACGTCTTAGTCATATTTAGTGCATACAAAGTGTTTGATAAAATGCCTAAAAGATATTTTTCTTATAAAAGTACATTTAAATGCAATAATTGGTATACCAAAATACATTTTTTTGTTATTTTTGGTTTATTTTTAGCTGATGAACCACCAAATGATAAACTGAAGAACATTGGGATCATAACTGATGAACATTATGATTTTTTCGACAACTGATGAACATTATGACTTTTTTTGAATACCGATAAACTGATGAACAAAATTTAAAAGAACTGATAAATAACTTTTTTTTATTGATGAACAAGACTAACCGATGAACAAGACTAATCGATGAACGATGAACAACTAATGTATGAACATTGCGATTTCTTTTAGACAATCGATGAACAATATCAAAATAATCGATGAACGTTATTTTTCGAAATCGTTGAACATTCTAAAAACAACCGATGAACGTTATAAAAATAAGCGATGAATAATATAAAAATAATCGATGAATGAATGAACATTACTATTTTTTTTTTTTGAATACTGATAAAAAAGACTAACTGATGAACAAGACTGATTGTGACCTAACTGATGAACAACATGATTTTTTATTCGGAAAACTGATGAACAACACTATTTGTTTTTAAAAAAACCGATGAACAAGTGATGTAACTGATGAACATTATAATGTAACATCAAAGAAAACTGATGAACATTATAATGTAACATCAATAAAAACTAATTGATGAACACTGTGACTCTAACAGATGAATATTGCGATTTCTTTTAGACAACTGATTAACAATACTTTTATTGATGTTACATTATAATGTTCATCAGTTACATCACTTGTTCAACAGTTCATCGAAAACTAATGAACATGACTGATTGTGACGATGAACAATGTGATTTTTTTATTCGGGAAAACTGATGACCAACACTATTTGTTTAAAAAACCCAATGAACAAGTGATGTAACTGATGAACATTATAATGTAACATCAAAGAAAAATAATTTTTTATTGATGAACAACACTTTTTATTGATGAACGATAACTTTCTTTTGTTAGAAACTGATGAACAACGCGACCAACTAATGAACATTGTTATGTAACTGATGAACATCACGTATAGTGAACAACTCATAATTCACCTACACACTCAATTTTCTTTCAATGTTTCTCTATTCACCTACACACTCAATTTTCTTTCCCAAAAAAAAAAAAAAAAAAAAAAAAAAAACGCATTTTTAACTAAGGATACAAACACCAACATGAGCAATGAAAAGCAAAGCCAAAAACCAAAGCAACAAATACCCCTCTTTTCCTTCCACCACCATCACCACCTCTCTTCACGTGACCCACCCACCTTTTTTGATCCACACTAATTCCAATCAGATCCGACCAATTCATATTCAATAACTTCAATTTCACTCCAATCGCGCACAATCCTAAAAAAAAACGTTATTTTACCGTTAATCCGACCAATTCATATCTTCCGGCGTATGAAGATGATGGCGATGATGGTTTCCGGCGTATTCGAATGTGGTGGCCTCGTTGACGATGGTATCATATCTGATGATGATGGTATTTCACTTTCACATGGCGAACGTTAGATCTGATGGTGAGTGTATTTGTTTTTTTGTTGGTTGTGAGGAGAAGTATGATGAAAAATAAAAAGAGAGTAATAAGTGACGAGAATACCCCTGATAGTAAGAGTCTTTGTTTTTTGGTGAAGTCCAGATCTTGACAAATCTACGGTTAATAATACTTTTTAGACTTTTTAGACTTTCCTCCCTTTCTAATAGATCTGCATTCTCTTCGATATATCTAAAACCGTCCTAGTTGTTGCACTTCACTGTTGTTTTTCACGTCCTTTATCTTAGTACGACCACCCGGTATCATATTTGGTTGTAAAAACATGCACAACAAAGTTGTAACGGTTAAGATTGATGTTTTGGCCATTGGTCAGTTAAGGTTTTGATTATAACGAATGAGTTTGTGTCTGTGTTTTTTTCAAAAAGGTTTATGTTTAAATTTTCAGGTATGTGGTTTTAGGATAAGTGGACATGGGATTTGGTGGTCAAGTTAAGACGAATGGAGTTTCTATATTTAGATAAGTATATGTTTTGTTAAACTATCGGTAGCCGCTAGCAACTAGTTGTGTAAGTAATTAACTAATTATTAAGTGCAAAATAACTAAAAGCACCCAAAGGTGACATGGAAAAGGTGACAAGAAAGTGGAGCAAGTGTCAAAGTATGTTGCGCATTCAGTAAGACTAAAACTAGCATCTATCAAGTTTAAGAAGAATGCTAGAGTTGAAACTTATAGAGACATGGAAGTTGGCGTGTGGAGCTAATGAGAACTGATTAAGTTCGATTCATATACTAGAGTTTTTGTAATCCATTGTTATCTGTTTAAAACATCTAGTATAGTTTATATGGTAGTCGTGTATTGAGTGTTTCAAAGCACGTAGTTAGCGTCTTCTAAGAGTACTTCGTAGCTACTCTTTCTTGTATGTACATTACAGTTTATTTTAATATATTCATCGAGTATAATCCATTTACTCAAAAAAAGACTAAAAGCACCCAAATGTCATACACAAAGATAATAAGGAAATGAGTTTGGATTTCATGACTTTGTTCCACATAGGTGAAGAAACAAACTTGAAAGAGATTTATAACCTTTTTTCTACGGCGAGCTTCCTCTCGTAAAACCAAAGACGCCCCAAGACAAGTTCCAACCCTTGGGAAGGGGAAAAAGATTTATAACCCCAGATTAGAAAATTGGAATTAAAGAGAATCTAACACCACACATTCATTACCTTTCTTATAAACTCTTCAATGCGTGTGTATTCAGTTCTTTATCTTATATTAGTAACTTTGTTACAAAAAAATGCTTGAGAATACAGAAACATGGAATGTATTTGTTATAAACTCTTCAATGTCTTCGTAATCAATTTAAATTTTTGTTGATCTTTGTCAAAATAAAGCTAACACCTAATCGCGATATCAATCCATCACTAAAGCTTATATCACTCGTAATCATTGTCATTGCCGAGTATCTTTATATCAATCTTTTTAGAATAGATACTAGCATTTATCATCATTATCATATCGACTCGATCAAGTTTATATCACCCTAATTTTCACTCAAATAAAGCGAAACCATAAGCTATTAAACAAGAACCTGTGCATTAAATGACTTTGTCATAAACTCTTCCATGTGCACGTAGCCAATTATCTTTTTGTTGATCTTTGTCAAATAAAACCTGACGCTTAAACGTCATATCGAATCTATGATTCAAGTTTGTCTCACTATATTTTTCAATGTGGACATAGCCAATTATCCTTTTGTCGATCAAGATCGGATGAGACCTACCATTTAATCATCACATAATATCAAATCTATCGCACAAGTTTATATCTCTATATTTTTTACTCAAATAAAATGTAACTATATGCTAAAGTTCATCGCTCATCACCGAAAAAGAAAAAAATAAGTTATTAAGGTAATAATAATAATACAAAAATTAATTATAATGTATAAATACACATGAAACTTTAATTTCCTAAATAATTAAATAAATGACACATGTATATATCACGTACATCGATCCATATATTTTTAGTGTTTTTTCCGTAACTAATATTAACGATTTGGCTTTATACCAACGAGTTATCTTTATGCAACATTTGTTTGTTGCTACAACTGAATACGATGGAGAGTACATTGGAATAGGCAATGACACAAGTGTTGGAATTATATATCAAGACATTCAAATAAATAATCACAAAACATCAAAGTAATATTGCGGAAACGTTTAGGATGTATTAACGAATAATTAATTAACATAAAGAATATGCGTACCTTTGTTGATTCTAGCCGAACAAGAATCAAATCCACAAACTAGCAACGGATGAACCCTAATTTGATTTAGTTAGGATTATGTGAATTACCCTCACTGCTTTGTAATTCAATCCAAGATAATAACAATATTGTGTTATTACTATGTTCTTGTACACACGCATTAAACCGAATTAAAGTAACGCTAGTTTTTATCAAACCAAATAACTTGATGTTTGGAAAAGAGTGGATCGACACCTATGAAGGGTGTTCGACCGGTTTTAGCAAAACACACACACAAAACAATTTTAGGTTTAGCTAATGAGCGCAAGAGATGGAAAAACAAGACCCCTAGCCTTGTATATATACCCAAGCAAACTTGGTGAACAAGTTGGTCCTTGTTTCCTTTTTCCTTTGGCCGATCGGTTTGGGACATCCCATAGGGATTCGGAACCTTCCCAACTTTGTAATTTAGTCCTTTTCCAATACATTTAACGCCTGCTAGTCCATTACATTAATTACTTAACGTCCGTTAGTTATTTCGCTTAATAAATAAATAAATATAACGCTTATATTTAATTATTAACTTTAAATTCTCATACGAAGTGTGCAATCCCATAGTCTCGAAGTTCGATCCTAACTCACGCCTACTAATTTATATCCATAAAACCAACAGCCCCACTTGGATATATCTTAATAGAGTGATCACATTCGGTTAGCGATAGCAACACTTCGATGCCTCTAGTACAACTCGAGCAAGGCTCTCGAAAACCTTTAATGATTTCTCATTATTATTATCCTTTGTTTCTAATACCACGTTAAATAAAGATATGGAATTAAGTCATTCTTTATATAACTATTCTCTTCTCGCTTGTAAGTGATTGACCAAGATTACCGAATCATCTAAACATATTTAGGGAGATTTGGGTGCGCCGCACAAAAATCTTGTCAACCCTACGAGGCCCAAAGAAGATTAAACTCCAAATAAATTTGAAGGAACAAATTTATTTTGACTACAAGAATAACCCACAAACTTTGTAACATTTCAAAACAACCCTTATGACTACCGCCACGTTATAGCGTTAAGTTGTTCCACGTAAATGCACTACATTCATGACACTTATCCGTATCTCAAGTCCGAGGATAACTATTCATAATTTACTTATAACAATATCCACAAAGTAAATTATGTAGTTGGGATAAGTCCTATATTCAATTCATTGAATATCATCTGAAATTGGTATGCATTCTCATCAATATACTTTCAAGTATATTCTACCACATCTCTCAGATTTGTCTTAGTTTAATGATACTCCCATATCATTAATCGACAATACACATTTAAAATAACTTAGTTATTTACGGATTAAACATGCAAATATAGGACAACAATATTATAAATGAAAATAAACATAATCCAAACTTTATTTCATTAAAATAATAAATGTTTTACAATATCCTTTATCTAAATACTAATCACAGTTATGCATGAAACTTTTAGCTAAACGAAGTCCAATTCCATTGGCAAGTCCTACAAGCTTGTCTTTAGCTAAAGCCTTAGTGAACGGATCGACTAAGTTATCATCCGTGTGAACTTTCAAGAGATTTATTTCACCTTCCGGACTTGTTCCCGAACATAGTGATACTTCGTAGAAAATGTCCGTGCCCTTCATGACTCCAGTTCATTGGCAAATATGATTGCAAGCAGAATTGTCACAATACATATCAATAGGCAATTCAATTCAAGGCATAACACCAAGCCCCGAAATGAATTTCCTAATCCAAACAGCCTCCATTCGCCACTCAAGCGATTTATGTATTCGCTCGTCGCAGACATCGCAATCGTATCGCTTTTTGCTCTTCCAATAACTGCTCCTCCATTGATGACAAAGACATAACCCGTCGAGACTTCAGATCATCTTTATCACACCGCCAGGATGCATCACAAGAACCTATAACACCAAGCTCGTGTCCGGATTTCCACCATACACTAAAAACATATCTTTAGTATTTTCGAGATACTTCAGAATATGCTTACAAAGAATCCAAGGAAGCTCACCCGGATTCGCTGATATCGATCGTCATGTTTTGAGCGAACGCCACATCCGGCCTTGTGCATCTCACAAAGATACATAATAGATCCCATAAACCAAGCATAAGGAACTTTCGCATATGCGTACACCTCAAAGTGTTGAAGCACACATATCGCTACATAAGCCATGCTTTACTTCCATCGGCAAATATCCTTTCTTGGAATTTTGCATATTGAATCTCTTCAATATTTTATCAATGTAAGCGCTTTGACTTAAACCAATTAACCGCTTTGACCTATCTCGTAGATCTTGATTCCCGTAATGTATGCAATTTTCCCAAATCCTTCATGGAAAAACACTTCCCAAGATATGCCTTAACATTTTGCATACTTGGAATGTCTTTTCCTATAATTAATATGTCATCGACATAAAGAATTAGGAAAATAACATCACTCCCACTAACTTTATGATATACACATGGCTCATCAAGATTTTAAATAAATTCATACCTTTTGATTTCTTCATCAAATCTTTTATTCCATTGCCTTGATGCTTGCTTCAATCCATAAATGGACCTTTGAAGTTTGCATACACGGTTTGAAATTGTGGATTCACGAACCTCGTGTTGCTTCATATAGATGTCTTCATCTAAGCGACCATTTAAGAAGGCGGTTTTGACATCCATTTGCCATATCTCATAATCATAGTACGCTATAGCTATGAGAATTCTAATAGCTCTAATGTCCGCTATGTGAGAAAAGGTCCTCGTAATCAATGCCATAAGTTTGAGTAAAACCTTGCGCAACTAGACGAGCTTTATAGACGTGTACATTGCCATCCATGTCGGCCTTAATCTTATAGAGCCACTTACTCCCAACCACCGAGGCGCTTGGAGGTAAGTCAACCTCACCTGCACTTCATTTCCTCTCATGGATTGCATTTCATTCATTGCAACCCGCCATTTAGCCTTGTCGACTTGCCATGGCGACTTTATAACTAGTAGGCTCTCCAAGATCTCCTAACATAGTTTCCTCAACCCCACGTTAAGACATAGACGCTCAGTGCACGATATTCCTTACGGATCACGAACACGAATCACTTCAACTTTTGGTGGAGGACCCAGACTATCGTGTTCTACCGGAAGTACGTTAGTGTTTTCGAAGGTAATGCATCTTCATGATCATCTTCCGGATCATAAACTCTCCCATCGAATTCTTGAGATACGAGATCTTTTCAAGAAAATCTCCATACCTAGCAACAATTACTTTATTCTCGCTGATAGTAAAAGTAGTAACCCATAGTTTCCTTAGGGTATCCTACGAAGATACACTTTACGATCTTTGTTGGAGTTTATCCGCTGAGTCACGCTTAACATACACCTCGCAACCCCGCACCTTTAAATAAGACAAAGTTAGAGCTTTACCATGCCATATTTCATATGGTGTCTTATCAACCTTCTTTGGGAACCATATTTAGAATACGAACAGCAGATTCTAAAGCATAATCCCAAAAGGATAAAGGTAGAGTGGTAAGATTAAACATAGATCGATCATGTCCAACAATGTACGATTTCTTCTCTCGGATACACCATTTTGTTGTGGAGTATATGGAGAAGTGAGATTCTGACAATTCCATTCTCATTAAGTAATCTTTAAACTCTTGGCTTAGATACTCGCCTCTATCGATCAAGAGCTTTAATCTTCTTTCCCAATTGCAGCTCTACTTCACTTTGAAAACCTTAAATGTTTCAAACACCTCATGTTTATGCTAAGTAAATAAACATAACCATAACGGTGAAATCATCAAGAAGGTTAAGAAGTAGCTAGCACCTCTCTTTGACACATGTCTAAGTGGTCCACACACATCAAGATGAATAAGACCAAGTAGATCGAAGCTCTCCATATTGCTATGAAAAGGTTTCTTAGTCATCTTCCGGATATGCATGACTCACATTTATCAAATGATTCATCATTGATATTTTGCAAAAGCCCTTCTTGTT
>CM040238.1:257415983-257822001 GCA_022545495.1 Chrysanthemum lavandulifolium
GATACAAGGCTAGACTAGTTGTTAAAGGCAATAACCAAAGGGAAGGAATAGACTATGATGAAACCTTTTCTCTGTTATAAAATGTCCACCGTCGATGTCTTATTGCCTTAGCCGTAAAAACAAATGGCCCTTTTTCAACTTGATGTTAATAATGCTTTCTTGTATGGAGATCTTGATGAGGATATCTATATGACCATTCCCAAGGGGTTCTGTAATGAGAACAATAAGAATAAAGTCGTAAACTTGTCAAATCCCTATATGGCTTAAAACAAGCTCCCGAAATGGAATGAAAAACTTGTCGGTGTTTTAAAAGAAAATAACTTTGTTCAATCATTAATGATCACTCTTTGTTCACCAAAATAGAGAATAACAAGTTTATTGCTCGCTTGTTTATGTGGATGATATTGTCCTTCTTCGGAAATTGCAACGATGAGATAAACCGATTCAAAGAGTTCCTAAAACAAAGTTTCATATTAAAGACTTGGGAAATCTAAAATACTTTCTTGGCATTGAGGTTCTAAAACTGGAATGACATTTGTCTCTCCCAAAGAAAATATTGTCTTGAACTCCTCAAAGAATTTGGTCTCCTTGGGTGCAAACTCGTGTCCACTCCTATGGAACCTAACTCGGTCCTTCCATACATTCCCACCTGCTGATGACCCTTGCTTGTCAACATCATCGGTTATCGGGTTACTTGGGAAACTTATCTATCTCACCCATACTAGACGACATCTCATACTCGGTTCATTGTCGGCACAATATATGCATTCTCCTTTAAAGTCTCATCCGAATGTGCCTCAATGTTCGAGATATCTAAAAGGAGCTCGAGGAAAGGTCTAAGGTACAATTTCAAGAACTCGAAAATCATCTTGAAGGATATAGTGATCTTGATTGGGCCAAATGCAAGAAAACCGTAAAATCATCACAGTTATTGTGTTTTCTTTAATAATTGTTTAATCTCATGGAAAAGTAAAAACAAAACACTCTTTCAAAATCTTCCACGAGCGAGAATATAGATCTATGTCTCTGCTGCTGTGAAATCATTAGATTCAAAAATCCTAAAAGACCTAAAAGTTGATATCAATCTTCCTGTTGATCTATTTTGTGATAACAAATCGCTTTACAACTTGTCATCAACCCCTGCTTTTCATGAAAGATCAAAACACTTTGAAATTGATGTTCACTTCATCGGGAAAAAATTGCTAGAGGTGTTATAAATGCAAAAGATTGGCTCTTCAAACCAAACTGCAGACATACTCACAAAGAACCTCCCTGTCTATCAAGATAAATTTTGTGTGAAAATTGATATTGTTTGATATGTTTGCTCATCGATTAAGGGGAATGTTGAATTTTGGGTTGGTAACTGTGGCAAACATATCATTCTATCAATTGCTAATGGCTTTCAAGTTGTGGCTTATTGCGGGATTATTACGGGGGTTTAACACGGACAAAAGATTAAAGATTTCAAGTTCCAAGAATCTCATTCCTGAAGCCTTTCTTCGTTTTCTGCGATGAGTCCTACTAGCCGTTAGAGGGTCTTAGTGAAACTTAATCTCCTATTTAATAAGTCCCTTATCTAGGGTTAAAAACACTTGAGTGTGCAGTCTTTTGTATCACTCTCTTCTCTTCTTTCAGATCATTTCACTGATCTTGTCTTGTCTTCACATCTACATGATTATTGTCTCATTGACATTAATCTAACCTTGTAACATTTGGATACTATTGTAAACTTAATCTAAGCTGACTATTGCAGCTTAGATCTGAATAAAGATTATATTGTTCATCTTGGTTGCCTATACTTTCGTACAAATAAAGTTGGACTAGTTACTTAATGTTAATGTTCGATAGGAAGTTTAGTTGTAGATATAGGGACTATTAGCTTATTTGATTAGTGACATAAATACTTACTATTTCTTGAATTAGTCGTGAAACCATTTGAAACTTTTGTCCCACACAGATAGACAAGAAAAAATCTTCTAAGCTTATTTACCATAGTCCATATGCATTTTATGTCTTAAGTTAAATACTTTGCTTTCAAGCTTGAATAAAAGTCTTTCAAATTTATTAGGTGTATTACTTGAGTTTGCCCGATATGTCGCTCTTGTGAGGAGGATACTCAACATATTCTTTTCAATGTGACTTGGCCCACATTGTGTTGCAACGCATTTGTAGATGATGGGATTTAACTCCGCATACACCGGCGTCTTTCGTGGAGTGGCAAAGTTGGTTTTCCTCGGTTCGGTTCACTTGAGGTTAAGAATTTGTTAGAAGGTGTTTTCTACGTTGCTTGGTGGGTTATTTGGTCTTTAGGAATCGGATCATCATTTAGGAGACTCATCCAAGACGATCGGTTATATTTGATGACATTGTGCTTCACGCTTTTAATTGGTGTTCTAGTCGTTGTAATAGGAGCTTCTCTTGGGAGAACTGTTTAAAAAATCCCCCATTTAATTACTTTGTAATTTTCTTCTAGCATCTTGCTAGTTTAATTAAATTCGCCGTTCAAAAAAAAGTTTTCGTTACATGGAGACCAAGCTTTACATTTGTTTTATAAAGATTATCAATAATACAGTAATTTGCAATAACAATTACAATAAAATCAGTACTCTAAATTAGCATGTCTCTCAGAGTCTCAGGTCAAAGTACTTTCATTGTCATATCTTTTGCATATTGTTCTAGCTTAATACAGCATATGAGTGTTTTCTAATTGGCATGATACACGATTACAAACAACAGTGTAATATTCCAGAATTCCATATAACTTAAGTAAGATATGTATTAACGTTTAAATTAAATTGCTTACTTATCTCGAAAGTTATAACATAACTTATTTTTCTATTCACCAATATGATATTAAATCTGTTTTGCGAGCTTAATCGAGCTTGATATTAAAAACATTTTGCTAATGTTTTAAATGAAATCAAGAAGATAATAAGAAAAAGGAAGAAGAAAATTTTGATGGTATCCCACATGGACAAAACGAGCAAGAGCTAATGAGGAGGAATATATTGGAACCGGGTCAATGAATAATTAAAAAAAGTTAATAGTCAAAGTTGGTGACCAGCTTGTTTAAGGTCGGTACAAGTGGCCGCTGATCTGTTAATCAGTTCAGAGCCTTTTTTAGAGCATTGGGTATGGTGGCTATATCTTTAGCCAAAATGATTTGGACATGGTTTTGCGTGTGCTAAATTTAGCCATTATACCATCATGGCTAGCCACTTTCATTTTAGCCATTTCTCCAACACACAAAAGACAAAACATTTTCATTTATGATTTTCAACTATTTGAAAATAATTGAGTTGGGTAGGGTCCAAATGTTTGTGTTGAAGTTAGTATGAGGTAGAGATATTTCGTGGTTGGAGTGTTGAAATGAGGTGGTATGTGGTAGCCCAAATGGCTAAAAAATAGTAGTCATTATACCTTATGCTCTTATGATGGGTCATCTAATTGTAAAACATGTTCATTTCTAACGATGGCGAGTACCATTTTTAAGGTTTTATTTTCTTTTTATTTTTATGCATAAAATACAATAGTTTTAACGCACCAAAAAATACATACGTAATTTTTAAAATAAGCAAAAACATATATGTAAAAGCCCCAAAGCTTTTAACTTCTCACTTCAATGAAAGTCTAAGACATCTTTGAAAAAGAACAACTTGCAAGATTATATATTTATTGCAAGTTGTATTTGGTTCAAGTATTTAAATGACTATATGAGTTTGATATTTATACAATAACAAAGGGTCATTCATTGAAGGGAACCAACGACTCTCGGGTGTTCTTTTGAAGATCTCTCCTCTTATTAAACTATTAAAGACAAAATGTTGCAAGGATACTTCACATCCATTACTAACTTCAAAATCAAAATTGACGAGCTCATATACATTCAACATGACACATAAATTTAAAAGATGAAAGTAAGTTTTGGATTTATCAATGTTTTCAAACCCGAGTTGACCCGACCGGTTCAACTAGTCATACCGGTGCCCGGCCACAAAAACGGGTCCAAACAGCCTCGGTTTCTAAAACCGGGTTAACCGCTTACACCTGCCGGGTTTTGAGTGACCCGGGTCAACCCGGTTCTTGAAATCCGGCCGGGTTTAATTTTTTTTATTTTTTATTTATAAAACTGAGTTGACCAGGTGGTCGAACCAGTTGACCTGGTCGAAAAAAAATAATAATAAATAGAGAATCCGGTTAACCCGGCGGTCGAACCGGTGCCCGGTAACTCGGCCGGTCGATTAAAAACACGGTTTTTAAATCATTGGGATTTATCCCACATTGGTAAATGAGAGGAAACCTTCTAAGCTTATAAACCATGGTGCATATAAATAAAGTGTCTTAAAGTTAAATACTATGCTTTCAGGTTCATTTATGTCCATCAATTGCTTGGGGCCTTGGTTGTAGTATTTGAGCTTGGAAAAAATTGTATAAGCTTTAAGTTTTTTTAAGAGAGACTTTTATATTTTTATTTTTCTTTTATGTGGATTAAGAATAATAATCCACGATAAAGAAAACAATAAAACTAGCATCCTCATTCCTAAGGGGAGTTTTTAGTCATTAGACAAAAATGCACCGTTGGTCTTTAAACTTGCCAAAAATCATCGTTGGGGCGCAAAACTTGAGATTTTCGTCGCCGTGAGTCAAAACCTTAGGTTTTTGAAGCCAAAGAGGTTCCTTGACCCATAACGCTCAGATCAACGTAAGTTTTGAGTTATATTAGCGAGGTATAATAGAGCAAACACATTTTCACTATACCTTAGCTAAATCTAACCCAAGCCAAACCTAACAGTCAATTTTAGAGACCAAATGTGAAAAAATATATTTATTAGTAATATGCAACTCGATCATATCTTCTTCCTTGATATGCTATTTAATTTTGCGCATTTTTTATGCGAAAGGGAAGGCTATGATGGTTGAGTTTCTACGTTTTTATGGTGAAAACATGGCTAGTGGTGCTGGTATTGAAAACAGGGCTGGTGGTGCTGATGATCTTGTGGCTAGTGGTGTTAAGACACCTTTTAAAAGCAGTAAAGGATTACCAACTGCGTACTTGCCCTTTTTGCTCAAAGGCCATCCTCGGTGAGGTTTCAATGTTGAATTGCATGGCATCTGTTTTATATTTTTTGAAACTGCAATTATACCTTATCAAAATTGAATATTTGGTGTTTGGACACTTGTTTTTCTAGGCACAGTTGCAGTATGATCATATGTTTAAGGTTCATGTTTTGTGTGCTGATCAGTTTAAGGAAATCCAGTACCATTATGTGGATCATTAGAAGGTTCATCAGTTGAAGGTTGTACATTGGAAGCTGCATCATCTTTTCTATTTTGTGAATTATCAGTAGAACATTGTATTAGACAATGAATCTATAGTTTAAGTCTTTTTCGTGCTGTATCAGATAATGAATCTCAGTCCACTATTATAAGTCAACTTGCTAATATGTGTTTGTTTATCTTATATGTTATATTTTGTCTCAGATATATTAGTTTTTGATTGACCTTTATAAAGTCAAACTTCAAATGTTAAATGTCATGGTATAACCAAAGACAAACGATCACCCTTTTATATTAGCAAAACCATATACGGTGGTATATAACATCCGATGCATGGAAATAATAATAAGTGCGGGGTTAGATTTAACTAAGGTATAGTGAAAATGTGTTTTGTCTATTATACCATCGTTAATATAACTCCAAACGGACGTCTTTGGCCTAAAAACCCAAGGTTTAGACTCACGGCAACGGAAATTTAAACTTTTGGGCCCGGCATTGATTTTTGGCAAGTTTAAAGACCAATGGTGTATTTTTGTTTAGGCATTAGATGAAAATTATGACAAATTATTTTTGTAAGCGTAGGCGGTACCCTTTTTTAAGGTTTTATTTTCATTCATTTTAAAGTGTATGTATAAACAATTTTAAATTCTTGCTTGAATGTTTAAGGTTTAAATTCTTGACTTTCTTAACAAAATAAAACAAAAAATATATAAATTAAATTCTCGCTTTAATGAAAGTCCGGGATATCTTTAAGAAAGAACAACTCGGAACATTACATATTTGTATTAGGTTGGATTTGGTTCAAGTACTTAAACGACTATATGAGTTTGATATTTATACAATAACAAAGGTCCTCGAGTTGTCTCGAGTTTGATATTTATGCTCATTGAAGGGAACTAGCATTGTCTCTCGAGTTGTTCCTTCTCAAGATCCTCTTCCTCTTATTAAACCATTAACCACAAAATGTAGATATTGACGAGCTAATTGAAGAGCTAATCTATGTCCGACAAGAGACAAAAACTCAAAAGATGGATCGACTTTTGGTTTTGTCCCACATTGGTCAATGAGAGAAAATATTTTAAGATTATATACCATGGTGCATATAAATTATATGTCTTAGAGTGTAATATTATGCTTTCAAACTCATATATTTTCCATCTATTACTTGGGTGTAGTATTTGAGTTTGGAATTATTGTATAAGCTTGAAGTTTTATATAATGACCTTTCAAATAGAAAGATTTGTATATTCTTTTGTTGAATCTTCTTATTAGATGCTCACCGATTATGAGAAAAGGGTCGATTTTGCAATAGTTTTGGATATAAAGCTAGCTATGACCTTTACCAAGTTTGAGTACATAAATAAGCTCAACAAAAGCTTAAATCGAGTTTGCTTGATCAAGCATAAACTTAATAGATATCTTTGAGGTATTGCGGTGGCCAAACAATCTAGACTGAACTCATATTCGAATAAAAAAAGTCACTTAAATATCGAACCAAGTTTCTGCCTAAAAGACTACCAAAAGATAAATCATATTCATTGCAAAGTATTATACCATCTTACATGAATAGATATTGTGGTCTAGAGATACATAGTATCTGACTCGCTTAACTATGATACAGTAAACACCGTTGCAAACTCTCCTATGTTGAGTCATTTATAATTCCTCAGTATAACGTTATCAAGGGACCAGCCAAGGATCGTTAATGCAAGGGTAACCAACAGCTAGCGGGTTGTTCCTTATCGGTATCATAATCGTGTTTTCATCAGTGAATTGAGGAAATATATCGTGTCTTTTCCCGGCTTGCATCCTCCCATTTCGGTCATACATACCACAAACTTGTCAATTGTTTTGACTTGAGATAAGTCAACAGGCGGTTCAAACATATATTTTGGGACTAATTAGTTATATTAGTGCAGTTTGAGGATATCAACATACGAAATTATGGTCATTTCTGTAACACCCCAACCTTTTAGGTAATGATTTATATACTTTTATATTCTAGTAAGGACCTATCACGATATAAATCTAAGCAATAAGGACTATCCTTGCAATATTCCCGCCATTAGGGACCAAACTTGCCAAATAGTCAAAATTTAAAATTATAATAACACGAATATCATTCTCGTGTAACCAAAAATTCCAAGTGTCGACTCTTTTCACGCACCATCTATTCCAACATCATATCAAGATAGGGTTTGATCCAATATTAATTTTAAGCAAGCATTGAGCAAGGTTTCACCTCACATAAGCTTATAAACGAATAAGCTAGGGTTTTCACCATCCAATTTAGGTAAAGATCATGTCTTGTTGTTAAACTTGTATGCCATGGCTTCCTAGTTGGGGTAAAGCCTAAAGTTTATATCTTTGTGCCCTTTATGAGGTTATCATAGAATTTTACATGATTATGTGAAATTATGATTTTTGAGAAATCACCAAGTATACTAGTAATCATATAGAATTGATTAGATAAGTGATGGGTACCTTATTAAGGTGCTATAACACCATTTTGTGGTGTTAATTTTCGTAAACCATGTTAATGTGGTTATATAAGCCACGAACCAAACACCCTTTATGGCTTATTTATTCTTTTAGTGCTTATTATAATAAGCCTAATCATGTTCTTAATAAGCTCGTGTAATTCATATGTTCCTAGGTTATAAGCGTTAGCGGGGACATCTTTAGAAGCTCGTGATTCTATTCAAGCGGCTTTGAGGTGAGTAACATATTTAAGTATAAACGGGTCCTTGGTAACTTGGTTAGTGCGCCATTCTAATTGTGGTATCCACGCTCATGTTTATGTAGTATATTCGAGTTACGACTTCATGGAGTTATAATTATCGTTATGTGCCTAAATGAGTCACTCATAGTACGTTTATAAGTGAATTATGTTAAACGAGTCAAAACAGCCCCAAATGACCCATTTGGATTTAGTTAAGTATTTTCACCTAAATATTATAATATTATTTGTATAGCGTCCTCGATGGACGATACGCCTAAATTAGCCTTCCTTAGTGGACGATTTGCATAATTATATGCATTATGACCCAAAAGATGGGTATAGATGTCCTAAGTGGACGACATGTGTTATTATGTCATGACATTCTCCGAAAGGGAGCCTAGACGTCCTAAGTGGACGACCGAGCCTTATTAGCATCTCATTTTGTAAAATGAGACTTAGACATCCTAAGTGGATGACCAATGTTTATAGCGGCTCAAAGTCATGGAATATATGACTTAGACGTCCTAAGTGGATGACTAGAACATTTTAGGTTATCTTGAACCAATACGGGTTCACAACGTCCTTAGTGGGCGACTAGTATATAATATCAAACAAGTACTCATTGTATCTGAAGCAACCATAATATTATGCTATGTTATGATTAGTATCTTTTATATGTTATTTCACTAATCGTCGTGCTTACGTTGCTTTGTTGTACTTGTTATAGGTGAAGCTAGTGGTAGTGCTACGAAGGGTACGGAGACCGAGAACTAGACATCGGTGGGATACTTGGGTAATGAGCCTTTTTCCCTACACGCTCTCTTACCAAGAAACGCCCTAGGTTGTATGTTTTTGAGTATGAACATATAAACTCATGGTTATGTGATAATCAAGTAGATAGGTAGTTTCTTTTATAGTTTAAAGGGAGTTTGGCATAGTGCCATTCTTGCCCATATTGACCCATTTTGATCATGTACGGGTCAAGACGAATGATATATGTTATGTATAGTTTTATGTGTTAATATAAGTGTTGGTGTAAATATTTATATGTCCATGTAAAAAAAAAAAAAAAAAAAAAAAAAAAAAGCCCGGGCCTTTCAAGTTGGTATCGAGCAAAGATGGTTTAAGGGATTTAGGTATCCGCGGTAGATGAGTACTTAGAATAAACCTAGGCTATGTGGGACCTATAGTATTAGACACGTTTCCACATAATCATGTAGCATCAGTATTAGTATTAGTGCAACATACATTGTTTGTATGGTAAACATATTACTAGTATTCATGAATTTGGTGCAACATGGTCAAGGTGAGCACTTGGTTATCTGATGGAATTATTACGACCGCCAGCGTGGTAATAATCGCGTCACATAACGAGAATTTACCGATATTATGTTACACCAAAGGAATGAACCCGATAGTAATATTAAGCGCATGCATATAGAAATCTATACATTATGAATCTTGCGGTGACTCTTATTGTTCTCTTTATCGTGCAATATGTTTAACTTTCAGTAGATATGGTCGAAAGACCTCCTAACACTACGAGTGGCGACTCATGTAGACATACGGAAGGATGATCGGAGTCCTCCCCGATCCAATGGAACAGATGAGCATGATAATGCTCCTATTTCGATGCTATGGCTAGACAGATCGGAGATATAATATCTCAAGAGATAGCAAGACACGTGAAGCGACTATACCATATTATCTGAGCGTCTTAGTGAGATCATAGTGAGACTATCACAATGAACTTGATCGAACCGGCCGCACGAGTCACGCCACCCAAGGAAGTTACTTATCTCGACTTCACAACTTGCAAGCCCTCGATTACTCGTGAGAACAAGATCCTTTTAAATGCCACAGATGGATCCGGGATGTTGAAGGCGTTTGCCACCGATAAATGCCCCGAGGAACGTTGGGTTAATTTTTCTATTAATCTCCTTCGTGATCGGGCTAAAACATGGTGGAATTGGACCCTGCATCAAAAAGACCAAATTGCTAGGAGTATGACTTGGAAGGAGTTCAAGGAATTAATTTTTCGAACTTTGCTCCAGGCGGAACTTAATAAGATTCGCCGAGACTTTTGGGTACCCACTGCACCACGGAGTTAGTACATGAATTCTCCATGACCTTCCTTGAGAGAGCACATTTTCTACCTCGAATATGCTAATGAAGAAAGGTTGCTTATGAAACATTTTCTACCTGTGGAATGTCTTGCGGTAGTGAGGCTGCTCTGATTGTGGTGAGCCTTATCACATCAAGAAAGATTGTCCAAAACTGCTCAAGTTTGCAGGAGATGCTATGATCCGAAGCATCGACCGAGTCTTGTCCCAATGTCGGACCCTTCCTCCTCCGCGTCGGCAAGAGCCTAGGAGGAATCTGAGACGAGGGGCTAATCGCTTTAAACCTTGAGGAGCCCCTAGCCTTCCCTCGTCCAAAGACCACATGGACCACCAGCCGTGTTCATCAGATGATTGTAGATGAAGCTAAGGAAGCATACGACGTTGTGACAGGTACCTTCTTTGTGAATTTATTACCTGCTCGTGTGCTATTTGATTCTGGTGCGGATAGATCTTTTGTATCTGAAAGGTTTAGTAGGAGATTTTCTGTTCCGATTAGTCAGCTTAAGCCACCACTAGATGTGGAATTAGCTAATAACAAAGTGATATGTGTAACCGATATCTTCCAAAATTGCGAAATAGAAGTCGATAATGATAAGTATCTAATCGATTTAATTCCTATCCCTATGGGAGATCTTGATGTAGTCATCGGTATGGACTGGCTCGGTATGAATGAAGCCATCATTGTATGCCGACATAAGCTAGTCCGACTCAGAACCCCAAGTGGGGGAGAAACAATCATCTATAGCGAGCATAAGAAGGCTAACCTTGCTATTTGTACTTATGCTAGAGCCAAGAAACACAGGTAATGTCTTAACTACAATTATCTTGAGCCTGGACACGAGTTGAGGACAATGCCATACTCGTTTTAAATTACAAAATAGCATTGTGTTGCAAACTGTAAGTGAGTTACCTGAACAGAATATAGAATCAATAAACGTTTCTGAAAATGCTTTATAAGTAAGAAGATTAAAAAGAAACAAATTAAAATGAAAGAAGAAAAAAATTGAATGAGCAATTTGATATTAAAACATTTCAATGGGTCGATGAATATGAACCAGTTCAAAGCTTTCTTCAAGCTGTTCAAGTAGAATTGTTTTCTTTGGTTGTGTACCTTGTGGACGTCAAGACACTCGGCGATTGACGTCCAACAAATCTAGATCATGTGTAGTTTTTGGTTACTTTTTACGATCTATTATGATGTTGATATTAGCTTTTTACCTTTGAAATTTTTATAATTATTGTGGTAGAAAAAGTTCCTTTTATTGTTCGTGTATCAATAACATTATAAGAGACTAACCAATGGTCATTCATAGAAGGGAATTAACGTTGTCACTCGAGTTGTTCCTTCTAAAGATCCCCTTCCTTTCATAAAACCATTAACCACAAAATGTTGCAAGGGATACTTCACGTCCTTTACAAACTTAACACTTAAACATTGACGAGCTAACATATTTCGACATGAAACAAAAACTAAAAAAGATGAACATGACTTTGGTTTTGTCCCACATCGGTAAATGGGAGAAAACTTCTAAGTTTATATACCATGTTGCATTTAAATGGTATGTCTTAAAGTTAGTACAATGCATTCAAACTCTTTTACATCCTCAATAAATTTGTTGCGAGTTGTATTTGAGTTTGGAAAAATTACATGAGCTCTTAAGTTTTTGTAACAAAGACCCTAAACTATAGTTTTCTTTTGTAAGTTTACCAACAATAACCAAGAGTAACAAAACGAGTTACTCATTCAATAGGAAGATCTATACAAGAAATTTTATAAAAATAAAAACTAGTGATGAATAGTTGTCTAAGTCATAAAATTCATGCAGGGTACTTAATTGTAAGAAGAAATAATGATGTCTCGTTAATTTAAATCTGTATGATATCAAACCAAGTTTATATTTACGGACTCCCATTTCGGTTTAACAGTTTCATATAACAAAAGATATACCATTTCTCAATTATGTTCATTTTATTGCGAAGTCTTAGACCAGTTTACATTTACATTAGAAAGAGTATGGAATATAATGTTAGAAGGATAAAGTTAACATCTCAATTGCTAATCACCATCTAGCTAAAAAATTACTTAATGTAATTAAATTTAGGGTTATAAACAACGAGCCGAGCCCGAGTCCAATAAAGCTCGAGCTCAGCTCGTTTAGCATTACGCAAGTCCGAGTTCGACCTTATTTGGTTAATATTGTATCTAAATAGGTTATTTTTTCTCAAATATTATAGGATATATGATTGTACTATTCATAAATATGTTATTTTGTATCTAAGTTGCTTATTTATCTCAAAAGAAATTTGAAATCTACTTTTACTATTCACCAATATGTTATATATGTAAAGCTTGTTTAAGCACGCGAGCTTAATAGTGCTTGGTATTAGAAGGTTGGGCTCGAGCTTGATTATTTAACGAGCTTTATGTAAGCTCGAGATCGTTAAAGCTCGGCTTGTTTTAAGCTTTAATCGAACCGATCTTCGTGAGTTCACGAGCACTCAACTCATTTATACTTAGGGATAGACCTATATGGATGCTTGGGTGTGCACGGGCCACACCCAATTTTGGGTCACGCAGATTGTAATATTTTCAAAATGTGTTATTTTTGGTGTGTGCAACCTTGGGTATTTCTACTAGTTTTATTATAATGCAACTATAGCTGTAAAACCCTAAATATATAAAACATATCAAAAGACTAATTTACCCTCACCGTAAACAATTATAAACTACTAAAATATAATAACGTTCGCTTAACAAAATTAAAACCTAACTTACGAATAATTAAAAACTTTACTAGTATGTGTACGTGATCGATTTTGTACGACGAAGATTTAAGCGTCTCGCTAAAGTTTTGGGCCGGTTAGTTGGGCCGTTTGTTTTTGTGTTCGGTTGGGTTAAAAGCCGAGAGCCAAGAGAGCCACAAGGGGTGTGGTGTTTGCGTTCGGATAGGACCAAGCCGAGAGCCCAACGGGCTGTTTTCTTTTCTTTCTTTTTTTTCCCTTGTTGAGCCGAAGCCCACCCTCAATCCCTTAAGGATCCGATCCATACCCTATATAAGCAACACACTAATACAAATTTTGGAACCCTAGTTTTGTTTGCCTCTTTTCTTTCCTTGTTCCATTCGGCCGAGAGTTTTTCTCCCTTGGTGTCGAGACCTTTATTCCAAGGAGATAAGGTATAAACGAAATCTTCTCGTCTTATTTTGATAACACCTAACGTATAATGTATTGTATCATGTTTGTTTTATTCAAGCTTGTGTTTTTCTTTTGGCGAACCTTATGTAAACCGAAAACAAACAATATAAACCGAACCATGTATATGTAATTCGGACAAGGTATAAGCGTAAGCGTGAGTAAGTAAGATACGTAGATGAGCTAGGGTTTGCGTAAAACATGGAGGCCGAACCTAGTTATTAACCAAACCATATAAGGGTTTGTGGAAGTGTATTAAACGAGTAAAGACATGCAAACGTAAACCCTAAGTGGATGTGAGTCGAGACATGCATAACCGAACCATAGGATTAAGGGAACGTGTATCATACGCGTGTTTGTGAGTCAAGTGAGTTTGTCGATATATTAACCTACCTCGTGTTCAAATATTTTATGGAAATGTGTGCATGCGTGTGTGTCGATGTATGCTTAAGTTGGATAGTGAGTAACTTGGGAATGGTCACATAAAATCATAAACATACATGTGTATATAAGTTGACGTATTATATGTATATGGTTAACGTATAGTCTTAGGTCATGAATGTGTCGTGGGGATTGAAACGTAAATAAACATAAATCATGTGACTTATTGGTCTCGTTAAAGGCTATGGGTCGATATACATGCATCACGCTTATATTATAGCGTAAATTGTTTGTGTCAAATGTATGCATGTTTGGAATATAGGGGTCGACATGTGTGAGTTAATTGCGTAAGGACATGCATGAGTTGAGTTAAATTCCGTTTGAGTTTTCATACGTTCTAGGTCAAGGTGGAAGTCATTAAAAGAAGTAACATGTAAATTAAATGCGTATTAAATGATATTGAAAGTATGGGGAAACCCTAGAACATAAATAGGAAGTCGATTAGGGTTAAAAGCTAAGTGTGTAAATTCGTTATTTCATGTGAGAATGGTAAGTCTTGGAGTCGTTAATAACTATTGATTAAGAGTAAATGAGCTAGTACTAAGCGTAATGTAAACATGCGTGGGTTATGATTGTGTGTAAGGAACTAAGTCGAAATGGGAAGTATTGCATGCATGGTCTCATTTAGGTTGCATTCGAACAATGTTACGTGTGAGTCTTGGTTAATCATGTAAGTTATAAAGATTATGTAAACTATTTTGAAAGAGAGTCCTAAAATTAGTTCTTGACATTTACAAACCATATACTTTGAATGACGATCATATAAGCCCTCAATTAAGATATTTGTCGTATTAAACCCTTGAGTTTACCATTTGTCATTTACAACCCCTAAGTTTGGCTAATTAATGATTAAGACTCTAAAGCGTTGTAATTCGTTCGTCACTAAAAATAAGAATATGCTTACAACTATAAGAGTGTGAACGCGATAAATCTGTTATAACTTAATGATGCTAACAAGTATTAAATAAATCATAATCCGTGTAGATTCGTTGAAGGAGACGCGACGTTACCTCTTCGTGATTCACTCATTCGTTTGCTTTTCTCTCATTTGCTTTAAGGCAGATATTCGACCTTTCAAAGAAAGGTTCTTATGACGTTCTTTTCGTTAGCTTTCCTATTATACTTATTAGGGTTTCGATACCATTGCTATGAACCCTTTTCACGATTGCTTGATCTGTTTACTTATACGAACTTATGTTTTATTGAACCATGCAATATCTGCTTTGAACTTGTGTTATGAAGACTACGATATGCATATTTGTTGAACCTCATTAATTTTAATTATGAACTTCTAAATATGAATGTATGATTTGTGATTGTGATAAAATTTCGACTTGAATATCCGAATATGAACCTTATGATATGAACTATCGATATGTTATCTGTGACCTTGTGTTTGATTATGATCGTGCCCTATCAAGATCTGTTTGACCTAAGTTAGTTGATACAGAGCCAAATATTTCACTAGTCATGGGGTTCCATGTCCGTGTCGATGATGCACCTCGACATGACTCTAGGGCGGTAGAGTGATGTTCGCCACGTCCCTTTCCGTTATCTGTTTATTGATAGTATGGCCACTATCCGTTTGTTGGGCGTATGGATGCATCCTAGATCGATCTTGTAACACCTCAAAATCGGATTTTAGCGGAAGCATACAAGTTTTGGGTGCTACTAATCGGTATCACAACACAAGCATAGAATAAAAGGTTTTTCTTAAGAAAACTCACTTATTTAATAAAATCAATGTTTACAATAAAATTTGATGCGAAAACAGGCCCGAAATAAATAAGCGGTCCCCAAATACAAATATCAGAGTCGTCTATGACCATGTCATGCCATTGCCCAAGCGCCTCCAAAAGTAAACAATCGCTTCAATACCTGAGAATACATGCTAAAAGTGTCAACACGAGGTTGGTGAGTTCATAGGTTTTCATAAAAGTATTGCGAGTTCAAAAGATCCTTTCGATCATTGTGGCGCCCACAATGTCGCGAAAACAAGGTTTACCTTTAAGAAAAAGAATAGAAAGGTGGACCACAAGGTTTTCAAGTGCAAATCATTTCTCATAAACAAGTCAAATTTAATCAAGGCATACCCTGCCTAATTCATAGTATCAAAACATTTATCCGCAAAATAGTTCATAAATAACCACTTGGACCATATAAAATCAAACACTACAACGAATATAGTGTCATAAGCTTAACTATTACGCAGCTAAGTCATGAAACCATCACTAGATAGCACGAGCCGTGACTATCTCTAAACACACTAACAAACGACATGTTATACGTCCCCCACATGCGCCATGTTGGTCGGACGGGGTGGCCCTTCCCAATAGATCTATTCATAACATTCGCACCATCCTGAGCCAGGATGCAACAATTAATAACAACGCTTGGGCTTCTAACCTTAACCTAGCACGTAATAGCTCACAAAAACATTTTCAGGTCCAATCCAAAATAGTTTCCAAGCACTTGTGTCCACGTAAAAACATATTCAAACCAATTACGCATTTCATCAAAATCAGTTATCAATAGCGTATTCAAATAAATCAATCATTTGCATTTAGTAAAAACGAGCATGTATTCTCCCCAAAGCGGTTTAAAAGCAAGTAAAGTAGGGGCCATGAACTCACCTCGAGCGAAGCAACGCAAGAATCACAACTAACAAGACCGACATCAAAGAGCAAGCACAACCAAATCACGAAGAAGGCACACCGATATCCAAAGAGTACAAGTACAACGGTACTACATCGTCACGACCTAATAGTATCGTATTATCTCAAAAATACGTCTCAAAAGTAAAATAATATAATATCCGAAAGACAGTGTGTCTTAGTTTTCGTGGAATACTCGTGTCAAATGTTTCCAAAAATTTCAGTATCAATATCTCAAAAAGTTTAGTTTTAACGTTTCGTGTGGTGGTAAGGAATCATGACTCGATATACAACTCACGCCAAGAGTATACTAAAATGTAACTCACACCAGAGGTATAACTCACGCTAAAGCATAATGTATATCCCAATATATTATAAGGAATAGTCAAGTAATATTGACCAAGACTCAATTCGAGTAGAAAGCGATAAGAAAGGTGTTGAGGAAATAACGACTCATAACTATGACAAGTAAGTAAGTTGATTGGTAAGTTTCGGTGTATACCCAAAATCCCAAATAGTTGATATACGTCAGAACGTATAAGTTTTGAAAAGTTTTCAGGATATTAAATAAATCATAAATGATTTAAGTTTATAAAAGATTTTACGAAATTTTGGCATGAAGTGCCCATTTATAAGACATTTCCAAGTCATAATGACTCTTGAATAATATAAAATTTATCGTTAAGTTTCCCAATTCGTCAAATGCTACAATTTAAAATATACAATTGAACATATTATTCGCGTATATATTAGTTGTTTAGATTTATCGACCATTTTGTAAAGTTCGGGTCCAGATATGTTAAACTCTTATGAGTCTAGCATACCCTTCCGTCGCGTGTACCGAAGGGTTCATAATGTCTAAATAACTAATACTGTAAATCCAATACGTCCAATCCTTGTCCAACAATACAATAATGTCATAATGCTCGTAAACGAGTCCAATGAATCAATGCCTCATACGTTGCAATACATCCCTTAACTATTGTTATCTTTTTAATTATTGTTACCGTTTTTCCCATTAGTATCCGAAATTATCAAAATCTAAGTCACAGCCCGATAACACGTACCAAGTCTCAAACGTTTATCCGAAACTTACCGAATGATCACCAAGTAAAAGAGTTAATCACCATTTTCATTAACCGAGAGCACCATATTCAAGTTAATTATTTTAGTCGAAATAATCAACACACCTTTAACATTTTACGACCAAACACAACGTTTTAATTCTTAACCTTATCAAAAAAAAACAACACCCTAACGGGTTGTTTTCCTATGTTGACCCGTTTAAGACAACCAAACACCCTTACGGGTGGTTTTACCATTTTGACCCGAAATCAAAACAACTACAAGCACAACTGAAAGCGAGAGGAACACGCTCTAATCTCCTAGCGACAAACGCACCATTAATAGTTTCATATCACGCAACCAAAACAAAGAAACTAAAGAAGAATAAGCAAATCAAAATAAAACATCAACACTACTTTCTTGTTTCACGAAACTAAAGTAACACCACCCTTATGGGTTTTGCGGCCCATGCCAAGACCAAACACAACCACGCGGGTGACCTTGAACCGGAAAAAAATCAAACAACCAACGCCCTAATCGAGTACACCATTAACGAGACACAATTCAGCCACCAAGATCAATAATAACCAGATTAACTCTAAATACAAACGAGACTCTAACCACACGAATCGATTTTTATGCCAAACACTTTATACCACACGAAACCTTTATCAAGCGTTATCGGTTTGACCATTATCAAAACTACAAACACCCACCGGTGTTAGACACGAATCGACCAAAACACAAAATATTTATACTCGGTTCTTTTCAATATACCACACGAGATTTTTTTTACCACGAATCGGTTTAACAAAAGCGTTTTAACAACCTTTAAATCCACGAAAAGCATTAAACCGATTACAATTCGGTTTTAAATTCGAAACAATAAAAGTGGGTTTAGGTTTGGCTTACCAAGGAGACGAGAGAGAGAAAGAAGAGAGGGAGATGGGCGACCGATAAGATGAACCACACTCAAACCACGGTTAAAACTTGGTCCAAACACGATCTACACGAACCTTCTTGTGATGGTGATCTGCAAGGAGATGGTGGCGTGAAGGGGCATGGTGGTGACAATGGCAGGCGGCGTGGCGGAGCATAGATGGCGGCGGGTGAGTTGAGTGGGAGAGGAGAGAGAGTTTTGCACTAGGGTTTTGTGTTATGTGTGTAAAAGATGTGTATATATACATTAACTAAAATATAAAATTGCAAGTGTAAGATATCTAAAAGTGTAGGGCAAGAATGAAAATGTAACCATAGGGACCATTCTTGTAATTGTTGCAAACTTTATCAACTTAGTGATTCGGGGCTCATATGGACTATCAAATGTCCGATTCAATTCACGAAAAATTACTCCACCACGTTCAGAATAATTTTTCTAATAAGAATGAGTATTTGCACGACTATTTTCTCGCAAATGAAATAACAAACAAATCAAAATGATTAATAGGTTTATGATTGTTCCGGTACGCGTTGTGTCTAATTTTCACGTTTCGCGAGATAACTTCTTGTTTTCACGTCAAATGAGCTCAGGAAGGTTCGCAAATGATAAACAAACATAATTCCTCAAAAAATAAATATCTAGAAAATCGCGGGATGTTATAGACTTCCCTCCTTAACGGAATCGCGTCCTCGCGATTCAATTCGAGTTATCAGTTAGATTCGAAAAGAGATATAGATACTTTCTCCAGATTCAATTTTCACGTTCTCACGCGAATTCGAGATATTTCTTAGAGTTTTCACCGATCAGTAAAAATAGGAAAACGACTTTGCTCAAGTCACTTGATTTCACAATTCATTTCGATAGGTTCCTCAACCACGCTTAGGCATTAAATCGATATGGATATCTCCCAACAAAGACAATAATCGTTTTCAACAGTGAGGCATTACCTCTGATTACGCACATGAAAACGTCATGAATATCTAAGCTCTGACGGTAGCTCAAAGCTCTAAGCTGCCAGTCCAACTCTAGCAAGAGTCTAAAAAAAATAGATCAACACAACGAAGATTAAACTTTCCACATTTGCTAACGTATCACACAATCCATGGTGAGATTTTAAGCATAGCTTCGTCTCCAATCATGGAGTCTCAAAGATTCATGTCATCCGTCCAACCGCTCTTCCGATGATCGTGAGCGGTTTGCATTCTGCTTTTGATCTAAACAATCTCTCGACAGTTTCATGAACAGTTTTAGGATATCAAGTTGGGTATCCCCCAATTCAATCCAACCAATCGTTGAGTGACATTTTCAACCATGAAGTGCCTCGTACAACGTGGCTATAGTTGTAAGAGATTTCAACCAATGGGAGGTGTCTATTCCAACCATTGTCGTAATCGATCACGCGAACACGCAGCATGTTCTTTAACGTTTGGATGGTCCTTTCACTCCAGCCAACAGTCCGTGAATGATACTCAGTGCTCATACCACAACTTGTTCTCATAGCCCTTGGAGTGATGACCAGAAATTTGATGTGAAACAATTATCGGATTAGAGGTGATAGAAATCGGCACTCCATAATGTACAACAGTCTCCTTCACGTGTGAGTGAGCAAAGTTGTCCATAGTGTCCGTTTCTTTGATTAGTAGGAACTGAGTAGGTTTGGTGACACGACCAACAATTACCCAGATGGAGGCGCGGCAGCCAATACATTTTGTAGGGTGACCACATAATGATTTGTCAGAAAGTTGAAAGCAGTTTGAAAGACAATAACGGCAGGGCTCAATATATCATAAGGAGGTAGCAAGAATCACAGATATTCCCAAAGGGCGAGCGAATGATTTGACGACAGCTCTAAGGATCGCGGTTCAAGTTACTCCTTAAAGTCTTAAGGTTTCTGTTGGGCCAACAGAATCTCCGTCGAAAATAGAGTTAAGCAGATTCAGAGTACGACTCCGAAGGAGAGCATTAATTACAACTAGCAATCAATAGATTAATTTTCGTAGTGCACTTAATACTTAACGCAGAAAGACACAGCATTCAATCCAACGTCATAATTTCCAAAAAGAAATTCGACTACCAATTGATATCTGATAAGGTTTTAAAAGGTACCATTTTGAGGGGTCGTTTAAGTCCTTATTTGATCACTTTTGTATCCGTTATTGCTTAATATCGTTCCTTTTCACTTTTAGGTCTCGGGAAGGCAAAATCTTGGAATGGCACTTATTTGGACGAAAAGGCGCGAATATGAAGAAAATGGCCAAAGTCGAAATCAGACACTCACAACATTGAATGTAGAAGGCGACGGCGTCGGGAGTTATTTGCGACGCCGTCGGAGAATTGTTGCGACGGGTCGAACTCAAAACTCGTGTTTTCAAGGGACGGCGTCTAGTTGTGAAAGAGTAGGCCGTCGCTACTCGGACGGCCTAGATGCGATCCGGACGACGGAAAAGTCAAGAGACGGCGTCACGGACATAAGGTGGCGCCGTCGCAAGGTTAACGTGGCCAAGCGAAACCCTAATGGCGGCGACACGATGGCGTCACTAAACATAAGGTGACGCCATCGCAAGTGTAATCTTATATAGAATCCGAATTTTTCGGTCTTTGTGTGGAGAGTCTTTGGGTAAAACCTAAAACCGAACCTAAGGTGTCTTGTACAGTATTTTAGGGTTTTAACCTATCTTACATCAAGATAAGTCTTTGCTTCATTAATTCAATTATGTCTTTGATTATTTGTGTGTATGCTTGCATGTTCTCCATGTCCGCTAATTTATTTGTGTGTTTGCTTAGGAAGTATGAAACTTAGTTATTGAATATTGATTGGTTGTTTCTTATCTTAGTTGATTAATGATCTAGTAATGCGATAGGTCATTCGTTGTGTACTTAATGCTTGATTCATCTTTGTGAACCTTAGAGTATGATTACCGAGTGATTGTAGGCTAAAACATCCGAAGAGTGCCTTAGAGTAGGAGTCTATAATCTCTATGTGGATTTGTAGACAAGACCCTTTGGTAATTTCAAAGAGTTAGGGAGAAACGATACCTACAACTTTAGAAACACAACGCAACTAGGAATAAGACGTGACACTCAACCATCAATAGGAGATAATTAAGGAGTAATACAAACTAAGTAAACACATCTTTAAACTATCATACGAGCACACATTAATTAGACATAGACTCCACAACCTTAGTTTAGATAATTAGATAATAGTAGAGTAATCGGTAGAAATACCAACCCCCAAATCCAATACCCGAGATTCGTACCTTTCCATTTTCATAAAATATAAAAGAAAAAAATAATCTTCTTCAACCTTAACCTTAGCGAAGTAACTCCTACTAGCATTCCTATTCCCTAGAGAACGATATCAATACCCGTGGCTTACCCTAATTACTACACTACAACGATTAGGTTCACGCCTAGGGTGTTATAAAACTTGCTCAAGAAAAGGAAGTTCCTTTGACCCCGAGCGACGCGTGTAGCGTTATCAAGTTTTGGCGCGGCCGCCGGGAATAGAATAGCTAGTTAGTAGTCCACCTCGTTTAGGTTTCTTTGTGATTCCTATCAAGTAAACTTTTTCTCATTTTTAGATTTCTCTTAGTCTATCCCCTTCTTCGTGACCTTTGTTCGTAACCCCATCACTTTTCATCATGGAAGGTGATAACCCACTACCATTCATCAACCCACCACCAAATGACCCACCAAGAGCCCGTACTCTTGGTGAATACTCGAGACCAAGCCACTTAGGCTATAGGAACACCATTGAGCTTCCCGACCAAGCCCAAACTACGGCCTGCGATCCGACACCATCCGGTTGGTGCAAAGCGGATGTGCATTCCATGGACTTCGTTAGAAGATCCAAATCGACATCGAGGATTTCCTCAAAATCGTCGATTCTATCGATCTTGATGCTACTACTCGGGAGACCACGCGCTGCGTCTCTTCCAATTCTCTACGGGACCAAGCTAGTAATTGGCTCGAGCGACTTCCGCCGGCTCCATCTCAAGTTGGGATGATCTTACTTCTCGCTTCCTTGCTCAATTTTTCCCACGGGAGAACCACTAAGCTTAGGTATGACATCTTGATGTTCCAACAACGTCAAGGTGAATCTCTCTGAAGCATGGACCCGATTCAAGGACTTACTTCATAAAGTCCTCATCACGGCATTGATCTTTGGCTCCAAGTCCAAATTTTTATGATCATGTCGGTCTCTCTCTCCAACAAACCATTGATTATGCCTCCGTGGAAGACTAAGTAACCTTGATGCCGAGGCATGCTGGGAGGTTATTGAGGACCTTGCCCAATATGAAGGGGAAGGTTGGGAAATTCCAGTTGTTCATGAACATAGGTCAACTCCCCAAGCACAAGCAATTATGAGTATGGAGGCTCAGGTAAAAGCATTGATGGGAGTAACAACGCGTGCTGATGAACACACGAATGCGGTCAAGGAATTTTTTATCCCAAGAAAATCCAGGCAGGATGAATTTGAGGACATTATGTTGACATTTGTCTACAAGCAAGAAGAGGAAATAAAACGCCTCGAAGCTCAAATGCGAAAAACTCATAACACTTTCTTGGGCCTAGCTAATAACTTCATGTCGAGCATCCGTGGTGAAATCGCAAAGAAAAATACACTTAAAAAGCTTGAAAAGGTGTATGCGATACCAGAACATGCTGGGTTGACTACCGAACCTTCTTCCTTAGTAAACCTCGATGAAGCATATTCTTGCCTAAACACCTATCTCGACGTTCCCCACTTGTTCCCTAGGAACACATTCATTGGAATGGTCCACGTATCACTTCCCGATTTTCCCAATGCTAGGGAAAGTTCTTTCGGTTTTAAACCTGGAAAGAAAGGACTTCACCCTCAAGACTTCGGAACCTCTGAAATCGCGATTGAAAGACAATTTGACATATGCGTTACTTACGATAGTGGAGATTATTGGTGGAATAACCAAATTGATTTTAAAATAGAAGCTAAGTTTCTTGTCAAAAATAGTAACCAGGTTTTTGATCCGGGCGGACTAAAAAAAAAAAAAAAAAGCATTTTCTTTTACGAAAATCCGGGGTGGCCGTCACACTTTAACGAGTGGCGCGTCGCTAAGCCGATCGACGTGTACTGACATCCATCTCTTTCATTCTTTACCCTACACAATTTTCATCCGCCCACACCACACAAAACGTATTCTACATCAAATCCACTATTTTTTCACAAATGATCTCCACGAGGTAAGTAATCTACATTGATCTTTGTCTATTCAATTGTTCTAATTCATGTTCAATTTTGTTTTCCCCTCTTTTCTCAAATCCGAAAAAAATAAACCCAACTTATTTGATCTATTTCGCCCTTGAAATCTTGTTAAGGCTTAAGATTAGGCGAAGTAGTGATGTTACCATATGGGGGTTAACAGTGCGAGAAGCCTTTACGGCTTAAGAGTCAAAACCACCTGGCCATTATGCCATTGTTGCTTCAACAGGGGTGTTTGGGTTAAGGGTTATGGTTAGAAACTTGGACTTTTCCTCGCAAATGTCGGATTCAAAATAATTGGTCGATCCGACGGCGTCGGTGTATTCTAGCGACGTCACTACCAGCTGCATCATCTTCGCTGACCGCAAATGATACTCATTTGCTCTCCATTTATTTGATCTCTTGTTTCGAGATGAGCGGAAGAGTAAAAGGACTAGGGACAATCTTCTAATGCTCAAGAGAACATTGCGGACACAATCATTGGATGGGGGTATTTCTTCAAGAAGGTTGTCAAGCTAGTTACAACGATTTACTCCATCAAACTATTGACTCGGGGCTGTGTTGGATTGGGCATTTCGCGGAGAATGATCCGCTAGGGAATTTTCGAATAGTTTTAGGAGGATAAGTTCACCGATCCTCAATGGGAAAGATTGTTTGAATAGGAGAGCCCGTGTATGGCGAGTTGGTACGTGAGTTTCACGCTTCATATCGCCAAATATCAATGCATGTCGGGATAATATTAATTTCAAGGGATCCGATTTAGGTTAGGAGGGAATGGAGGCAATGTCGACGCTTGAATTTGGATGGAGGTTGGGACTATATACATCCGAGGATGCCGAGAGTGAGGTTTTAGGACTCAATTAGCAAATGGAATTACTCATAAGGATGAGATGTTGTGTATTCGGTTACGGAACACAATTGTCGATGGGAGTATATTCGGGGTACCCGCTTCACAAATCCGGGATCCACGGGTTAGGCTCATACATCGATGCCTCACCTTCTCTATCACAGAGAGACATGCCACGAGTCATCGTGTCACCTTACCAGACCTATTCTATCTCTACTGCATATTGGCCGAGGGTGTGTATTGTAACATCCCATTCTGGTTGGCCGATTACTTGAGATCCGCAAGTGGAGTTAGGTTGGCGGATAGGGTGTATGGGGGCATGCTTATTACCCGGTTAGCTCGATCCCTAGGTATTTTGGCAGGAGAGGTACCTTCATTCCTGAATACAATGGCAGCACCTAGGGTTGTCAAGGCTAAATCTTTGAAAGCTATGAATGTCTTGATGGATTATGGTAGAGGATACGCTTGGTTCCGTTCTCACCCGTCATTGAAGGTGGTGATGACGATGATGATGAGGAGCCAGTGTACCGCACACCGCCAGGGGAGGTGAGGCGAAGCTCTCACCGATAACTACGGGCATATGTCTAGTGGAGATTGGCGGGCCTACCGGGGAGCATGGATGGGCGCATGGATACATGGATGGCGCAACAGACCGAGAGGGCTAAGCGGACCCACGACCATCTTGTCGACAAATGCAATATCTATCCATGCGTGATCGACTTGACCCACATCTCAGTTGATCCCTTCCTGGCGGGAGGAGGATTATCCACCCTATGGGTATTTGGGCCATCTTCCCCCTGGTTATGACTATCGTTATGGACCCCCTCCCCCATGATTGATGTAGTAGTTTATGGATTTAGCATGGTTGGTTGTTGAAACAATTTTTATTTTGGCATGTAATAATCCTGACATCTTAATTAGTAGTAACCTTTGAACTATGTGATGTTTATTTACATGTGGTGTAATTTAGTTTGCATGTATGTTTTATCTTTTTTTATGATTTATCTCATATATCTTTTATTAATTGTTAATCCTCATGTTTAAATTTGTAAAAATGCTTTATTTTGTTTTTAACCTCGTCTTAATTACATATAAAGGTATTTTACATAAGGGATAAGTGTAGGAGGATTACACACGTTTTCAAAAGAAACGTAAACATGAGAATAACAATTAATTAAAAGATATATATGTTTGTTTGTTCGAGTCAAATGCTTGTATCGAGTCATAATGAATGTTTTGCGTAAATTTTCCGATTCTAAAGATGTAAATTTTCCAAATTTTCCGAAAATCGCACCGCTTTTGTCGGGATAACTGACGTCGTCAGATTGCAACTGACGGCGTCGGGAAGGAGTAAAACATCGATTACTTTTCTCGCTTTCGAGCTACTTATAAATTTTTGGAATTTTCTGTGTCTTAATTTTCTTAGAAATTGTAAACATTCATTCCACAAGCATTATATCCTAGTTTAAATCGAGTCTTATATATATTATTACCGCCGATTTTACGCGAAGGTTTCGTTTGTTTTCTTCAAGTGTGCAGTTTAGTTTGTCAAGAAGAAGTTACATAAGATTGGAAGGAGCTTTTCACGATAAATTCTTCTTGAAAAGAATTTAACCACCATTTTACACGGATCCTACCGAGCTAATCGGGGAGTATTAGTTTCTTCGTTTTAATTACCTTCTTTTATCATAACTTTGATACTTTCGGGAACATTGGGGACAATGTTCAGTTTAAGTGTAGGGAGGAAAATAAAGCGGAACTTTGAAACTATGCTTATCCTTGATTATTTGCTTTGTCCAATTGCACTTTTGTAATAAACCATGAGAAAATGTCGGTTAGGGTAATTTTGGCACCAAATTTAAAATTTTTCATGACATATAGGAGTGGGCCATTAGTCTTAACAAAAGCGCCTCATGGATAGGAAGTTATATGACTAGCACAAAACCCTTACCACCCAAATTCCACCCAAATGTGAGGATCGCCTTAGATTAGTAGGAATTAAAAGCATTCATCTTTAATGCTTAGAGTGTGAACCGGTAGTATATTAGATTCTAGAACTTGTTTTGTGATGCATTCGAGATTGCAAGTGAGGCTACACTTGTGTAGTTAGGAATAACTAAATGATAAGAGGCATTAGGAAAACCCTTGTTTGATACCGTAATATAATTACTTCTTCCACATCGGTTGAGTAATTCCCCACACCCTTGCGTTGTACTCATCTTTAGTACACGATACCCTAGTTAACCCCTCGAGCCTATCCTTTTCGCGGTTCTCGTGATATTTCGGTTTTTCCGAATATCAATGAAAACATTGTTTACACCCCACCCCAAATATACACCCAAATCGCCTTAGCCTACCCTTATGCACTCACTTTTAGTGCAAATTCTTGTTATCACCCCAAACCCTTAGTTCAATTATCTAGTTGCTTGCATAAGTTGCTAAGTCGAGTCATATCCTTTGTATACAGTTTTGGGATGATTGGGATTCATGGGAAAAGTTAAAGTTTATGAAATGACGGGAAGGAACGTTAAATTCAAATTCCTTTGTTTACGTAATAATGTACCCCAAGTGTTTTGATCTTGTCAAATCGGGTCAAATTAGTGTTAGAGTAATAAAACTCAAGTGTAGGGATATGCCTATAAATCCCTAGTATTTTGATGTTATCTTAGAGGATGGTAGAGTAAAAGTGTATGAAAAAAAAAAAAAAAAAAAAAAAAAAAAAAAAATCGAAAAAAATAGAAAAGAGAAAAGAAAAAAAAAATAGAGTAAAAAAAAAAAAAAAAAAAAAAAAAAAAAACATACGGGCTACCATCCTACATCTATCTTTTAATTTATGTTTGTTTATTTCAGTTATCTAGAGTTTAGAGTGTCGAGTCTTGGCTTAGCAACGCCATTCTTCATATGCAATTAACATAAAGATTTTTGACTTACCACCACTAAATAGCCTATCCCACCAAACCCTTATTTCCCTACCGTAAGCCTAACATTACAACCCTTTAAAGACCTCTTTGATAGTCTTTCCTAGGTGCTTACGCCAAAGCGATGGAAGTTTGATCTATTCTCAAGCCTATGGTAATCTATGTACTAGGACCGTTAATGAGTGTTTATCTTCCATTTCCTATATTGTTATATTTCATTTATACACCGAGAGAGATGTGAGTATCCAAACACCCCATGTGAGGTGCTAGTATGTAATTTCCGTGCTTGTTATGACTTTTGGGGCTTATATGTGTTGTGGACCGTTTTGAATTAATGCTTCATGACCCCTAACTTATAAATTAATTGGCTAAAAGCACATTTGCTTGAGGACAAGCAAATAACAAGTGTAGGGATATTTGATAAGGTTTTAAAAGGTACCATTTGAGGGTCGTTTAAGTCCTTATTTGATCACTTTTGTATCCGTTATTGCTTAATATCGTTCCTTTTCACTTTTTAGGTCTCGGGAAGGCAAAATCTTGGAATGGCACTTATTTGGATGAAAAGGCGCGAATATATGAAGAAAATGGCCAAAGTCGAAATCGACACTCACGATCGCTGAATGTAGAAGCGCGACGCGCGTCGGGAGTTATTTGCGACGCCGGAGAATTGTTGCGACGGGTCGAACTCAAAACTCGTGTTTTCAAGGGACGGCGTCTAGTTGTGAAAGAGTAGGTCGTCGCTACTCGCACGGCCTAGATGCGATCCAGACGACGCCGAAGTCGAAGAGGACGGCGTCACGGACATAAGGTGACGCCGTCGCAAGGTTAACGTGGCCAAGACGAAACCACAATGGCGGACACACGGCGTCACTAAACATAAGGTGACGCCGTCGCAAGTGTAATCTTATATATAGAATCCGAATTTTCGGTCTTTGTGTGGAGAGTCTTTGGAGTAAAACCTAAACCGAACCTAAGGTGTCTTGTACAGATTTTAGGGTTTTAACCCTATCTTACATCAAGATAAGTCTTTGCTTCATTAATTCAATTATGTCTTTGATTATTTGTGTGTATGCTTGCATGTTCTCCATGTCCGCTAATTTATTTGTGTGTTTGCTTAGGAAGTATGAAACTTAGTTATTGAATATTGATTGGTTGTTTCTTATCTTAGTTGATTAATGATCTAGTAATGCGATAGGTCATTCGTTGTGTACTTAATGCTTGATTCATCTTTGTGAACCTTAGAGTATGATTACCGAGTGATTGTAGGCTAAAACATCCGAAGAGTACCTTAGAGTAGGAGTCTATAATCTCTATGTGGATTTGTAGACAAGACCCTTTGGTAATTTCAAAGAGTTAGGGAGAAACGCATACCCTACAACTTTAGAAACACAACACAACTAGGAATAAGACGTGACACTCAACCATCAATAGGAGATAATTAAGGAGTAATACAAACTAAGTAAACACATCTTTAAACTATCATACGAGCACACATTAATTAGACATAGACTCCCACAACCTTAGTTTAGATAATTAGATAATAGTAGAGTAATCGGTAGAAATACCAACCCCCCAAATCCAATACCCGAGATTCGTACCTTTCCATTTTCATAAAATATAAAAAGAAAAAAAATAATCTTCTTCAACCTTAACCTTAGCGAAGTAACTCCTACTAGCATTCCTATTCCCTAGAGAACGATATCAATACCGTGGCTTACCCTAATTACTACACTACAACGATTAGGTTCACCGCCTAGGGTGTTATAAAACTTGCTCAAGAAAAGGAAGTTCCTTTGACCCGAGCGGCGTGTAGCGTTATCAATATCAAATCAAATTCTAAATACAATTAAATGACGATGGTTCCAAACAGTTATGCTAAAAGCATACACATCGATAGAGCGCAAGGTGCAACATCAAAAGAACAACATCAATGGGATAATCATCGATCAAAGATAAGGCTTGGAGTAGAGAAGTCTACAACAAGATCAAAACAACACCACGAGAATAAGCGAATCCATTTTCACCATATGGACCAAAACCGCAAAATCTAACGATCCAAATTCAACGTAGCCAAGATCGATTCCAAACATACCAAGAAGCCCGATGAGCTTATTACAACTTCACGCAACCCAAATGCAAACTTGTGATCAATCGGGTCTAACCTGACCCGATGCAAAACAAGGTCTTACAGTTCCAACGATTCCAAAAATAATCCGAAGTCAAATAATGATTAGACGACGACGAATATCGATTCATAACAAAGGAATGATATCGCGATGAACAAGAATTTGTGATGCCAGTGTGTTGTGTGAAGGAAAGCTTTTATAAAATTTCATGCTCGTATACACACACCAAAACTTTTCCATTTCCGAAATCAAGCCAAAAAAAAACCAACCGGACATAATTCTATTATAACTACTCCAAGTATAGCAAAATTCACCTCTGAGTCGGACATAGGTGATCAGGCTATGTCCCACTGTCCCTGGTTAAATATAGGTGATCAGGCTATATTTACCCGAGGTTCAATAAATTTTGATATACTTGATTAGTTACTCTAGCCTCATGTCTTTCACTTTCCAAAATTCATTTCCAACAAACTTAAAACAAGTGTCCACACGCAGGACGAGTGATGAGATTGTTCAGGAAAGAGACATAACGCTACAACATATACGATGCGTAAACATAAGTATGTCGAAGATACTTATAACATATAGTGAAAGATAAATGGATATACCCATCCAATAGTAAGGCACACATCTCATCAAATATATTAGCAATCAAAGTCACCGATGAGGCATCAACTTGGCGAGCAGCACGTGTCGGTCATAGGGTTAAATTTTCATAAAAGTGGTTATAGTCTAGGTTTTGAAAATTTACCCAGTTCTCTATAACCTAGGCTCTGATACCAATCTGTAACACCCTCAAAAATCGGATTTTAGCGGAAGCATACAAGTTTTGGGTGCTACTAATCGGTATCACAACACAAGCATAGAATAAAAGGTTTTTCTTAAGAAAACTCATTTATTTAATAAAATCAATGTTTACAATAAAATTTGATGCGAAAACAGGCCCGAAATAAATAAGCGGTCCCCAAATACAAATATCAGAGTCGTCTATGACCATGCCATGCCATTGCCCAAGCGCCTCCAAAAGTAAACAATCGCTTCAATACCTGAGAATACATGCTAAAAGTGTCAACACGAGGTTGGTGAGTTCATAGGTTTTCATAAAAGTATTGCGAGTTCAAAAGATCCTTTCGATCATTGTGGCGCCCACAATGTCGCGAAAACAAGGTTTACCTTTAAGCAAAAGAATAGAAAGGTGGACCACAAGGTTTTCAAGTGCAAATCATTTCTCATAAACAAGTCAAATTTAATCAAGGCATACCCTGCCTAATTCATAGTATCAAAACATTTATCCGCAAAATAGTTCATAAATAACCACTTGGACCATATAAAAATCAAACACTACAACGAATATAGTGTCACGCAAGCTTAACTATTACGCAGGCTAAGTCATGAAACCATCACTAGATAGCACGAGCCGTGACTATCTCTAAACACACTAACAAACGACATGTTATACGTCCCCCACATGAGCCATGTTGGTCGGACGGGGTGGCCATTCCCAATAGATCTATTCATAACATTCGCACCATCCCGAGCCGGATGCAACAATTAATAACAACGCTGGGCTTCTAACCTTAACCTAGCACGTAATAGCTCACAAAAACATTTTCAGGTCCAATCCAAAATAGTTTCCAAGCACTTGTGTCCACGTAAAAACATATTCAAACCAATTACGCATTTCATCAAAATCAGTTATCAATAGCGTATTCAAATAAATCAATCATTTGCATTTAGTAAAAACGAGCATGTATTCTCCCCCAAAACAGTTTAAAAGCAAGTAAAAGTAGGGGCCATGAACTCACCTCGAAGCGAAGCAACGCAAGAATCACAACTAACAAGACTGACATCAAAGAGCAAGCACAACCAAATCACGAAGAAAGGCACACCGATATCCAAAGAGTACAAGTACAACGGTACTACATCGTCACGGCCTAATAGTATACGTATTATCTCAAAAATACGTCTCAAAAGTAAAATAATATATTATCCGAAAGACAGTGTGTCTTAGTTTTCGTGGAATACTCGTGTCAAATGTTTCCAAAAATTTCAGTATCAATATCTCAAAAAGTTTAGTTTTAACGATTCGTGTGGTGGTAAGGAATCATGACTCGATATACAACTCACGCCAAGAGTATACTAAAATGTAACTCACACCAGAGGTATAACTCACGCTAAAGCATAATGTATATCCCAATATATTATAAGGAATAGTCAAGTAATATTGACCAAGACTCAATTCGAGTAGAAAGCGATAAGAAAGGTGTTGAGGAAATAACGACTCATAACTATGACAAGTAAGTAAGTTGATTGGTAAGTTTCGGTGTATACCCAAAATCCCAAATAGTTGATATACGTCAGAACGTATAAGTTTTGAAAAGTTTTCAGATATTAAATAAATCATAAATGATTTAAGTTTATAAAAGATTTTACGAAATTTTGGCATGAAGTGCCCATTTATATGACATTTCCAAGTCATAATGACTCTTGAATAATATAAAATTTATCGTTAAGTTTCCCAATTCGTCAAATGCTACAATATAAAATATACAATTGAACATATTATTCGCGTATATATTAGTTGTTTAGATTTATCGACCATTTTGTAAAGTTCGGGTCCAGATATGTTAAACTCTTATGAGTCTAGCATACCCTTCCATCGCGTGTACCGAAGGGTCCATAATGTCTAAATAACTAATACTGTAAATCCAATACGTCCAATCCTTGTCCAACAATACAATAATGTCATAATGCTCGTAAACGAGTCCAATGAATCAATGCCTCATACGTTGCAATATATCCCTTAACTATTGTTATCTTTTTAATTATTGTTACCGTTTTTCCCATTAGTATCCGAAATTATCAAAATCTAAGTCACAGCCCGATAACACGTACCAAGTCTCAAACGTTTATCCGAAACTTACCGAATGATCACCAAGTAAAAGAGTTAATCACCATTTTCATTAACCAAGAGCACCATATTCAAGTTAATTATTTTAGTCGAAATAATCAACACACCTTTAACATTTTACGACCAAACACAACGTTTTAATTCTTAACCTTATCAAAAAAAACAACACCCTAACGGGTTGTTTTCCTATGTTGACCCGTTTAAGACAACCAAACACCCTTACGGGTGGTTTTACCATTTTGACCCGAAATCAAAACAACTACAAGCACAACTGAAAGCGAGAGGAACCTGCCCTAATCTACTAGCGACAAACGCACCATTAATAGTTTCATATCACTGCAACCAAAACAAAGAAACTAAAAGAAGAATAAGCAAATCAAAAATAAAACATCAACACTACTTTCTTGTTTCACCGAAACTAAAGTAACACCACCCTTATGGGTTTTGCAGCCCGCAAGCCAAGACCAAACACAACCACGCGGGTGACCTTGAACCGGAAAAAAAAAATCAAACAACCAACGCCCTAATCAGGAGTACACCATTAACGAGACACAATTCAGCCACCAAGATCAATAATAACCAGATTAACTCTAAATACAAACGAGACTCTAACCACACGAACTGATTTTTATGCCAAACACTTTATACCACACGAAACCTTTATCAAACGTTATCAGTTTCGACCATTATCAAAACTACAAACACCCACCTGGTGTTAGACACGAATCGACCAAAACACAAAATATTTATACTCGGTTCTTTTCAATATACCACACGAGATTTTTTTTTTACCACACGAATCGGTTTAACAAAAACGTTTTTAACAACCTTTAAATCCACGAAAAGCATTAAACCGATTACAATTCGGTTTTAAATTCAGAAACAATAAAAGTGGGTTTAGGTTTGGCTTACTAAGGAGACGAGAGAGAAAGAAAGAAGAGAGGGGAGATGAAGCGACTGATAAGATGAACCACACTCAAACCACGGTTAAAACTTGGTCCAAACACGATCTACACGAACCTTCTTGTGATGGTGATACGGCAAGGAGATGGTGGCAGCGAAGGGGCTGTGGTGGTGACAACTGGCAGGGGCGGCGTGGCCGGAGCATAGATGGCCGGCGGCTGAGTTGAGTGGGAGAGGAGAGAGAGAGTTTTGCAGCTAGGGTTTTGTGTTATGTGTGTAAAAAGATGTGTATATATATACATTAACTAAAATATAAAAATTGCAAGTGTAAGATATCTAAAAGTGTAGGGGCAAGAATGAAAATGTAACCATAGGGACCATTGCTGTAATTGTTGCAAACTTTATCAACTTAGTGATTCGGGGCTCATATGGACTATCAAATGTCCGATTCAATTCATGAAAAATTACGCCACCACGTTCAGAATAATTTTTCTAATAAGAATGAGTATTTGCACGACTATTTTCTCGCAAATGAAATAACAAACAAATCAAAATGATTAATAGGTTTATGATTGTTCCGGTACGCGTTGTGTCTAATTTTCACGTTTCGCGAGATAACTTCTTGTTTTCACGTCAAATGAGCTCAGGAAGGTTCGCAAATGATAAACAAACATAATTCCTCAAAAAATAAATATCTAGAAAATCGCGGGATGTTATAGATCTGTTATCCGATATGATTTGTCTGGCGAATGATGTCGTGTGCAATACGCGTCTTCACAAAATTCAGGGAGTTAGCTACTCCAAAACTATTTCTGAGATTATTTCTGTATAATTATGATGTTTCTGATATGATACGTTATGGGCTCGTGGTAGCTAACTAAACCCTTATCTATTACTTCTGTGTTAAGTATTCTGTTATGATTCGGTATTTTCGAGTGTTTATATTATGTATTCTGATATGATACGTTAGTGAATGTGCTTATGACGTATATGTTCAAGTGATTACTAGTTGCCATGCTAGGATAGGATTAATATGTTTAAACATGATTCGTATATCTGATATTATGTTAGCTTATCGTTACGTGAATGCGTTGATCTGCGAGATGAATGTGCTAGTGTACAATTGAGTGTTTTGGAAGTTTAGTTTGTATGATGGTTCAGTTAATTTTATAAACCTTGCCTATCGATTAATTATCTGTCTGCATATGTGACCTGCCATGCTAAAACTCTACTGATGTTAAGATTCGATCTGAGAACTGGTTTAGCTTATGATATATGTTCTGAAAATTGCTAATGGCAATGATATGTCTTTGTCTATTTAGTTATAGTATGTCTACTGTGTTTGCTATTGGTATGTGAGGCTACCATGACATGTCTGCTAGTTCCGCTGCTACAATATTGAATTAAGTGCGTTAAATGTATATTTATTGATTTGTATGAATGCCATGTTTATTTTTCTAGAAAGTGTTTCCGTTAGTCTTTAGACTTTTCGTTTGGGTTATATGTGATCTATTATTCTTGATATGTTAAGTGTTTGGTTATTCTGATGTGTTTACATTGTGTTGTTAATGTGCTCTGAGGTGATCGTTATCTATTTGTTTTCTGGATTTCTGTATATTTGTGTTTCCGCAGAATCCTAAGAGATTCCTCATCATCATTTCATTGTGATTTCGATATTTGTACCGTTGTTTTGTTTAGCTTTTGTTTTGTTATATCTGTTCACTGGGCTTTGTAAGCTCAGCCGCATTTTCTTTTCCTGCGGCAGGTATTAGGCATTCAAGATGAGCTTTTGGGATAGCTGATCTGGGTTGAGAGTAGAGACGAGAGCAAGATTTGAAAATAGGGATCTTAGATTTATTTTGATTATTAAGTTATTTATGTTTTCTTTTGTAAGTTTTGTAAAGGCTTCCGCTTTTGTATAGTATTTAAAGTTCTGATATGAAACTGTATTGTGATATCTTTACCCTTGTCGGGTTGGGGTGTTACAATAGCTTGGCTAAAAAATTCTTTATCATGCAAATTTTAGTAATTATGATAGAAAAGAATTTGTGCAACGCCCTCTCGAAAATCCTAGATCCGCCTTACACCCCTAACTTAATATAACTAAAAGTCAAAATAATTAAAAACGTAGATATAGAACCAATGAACATTTTACTAAAGTTTTAAAAGTAATCAAGAAGATTAATAAGAGAAAACTGATAGAACGATAACCTCTTTTTTAACAGTCTATTGAAATAAAGGATAACTTCTAGAGCTAAAGCGTAGAGGTATCAACTTTCACAGTTTTTTTTTTTTTTTTTTTTTTTCTTGGTGTTAAAATCTTATAGGAAGAAAAGGGTAACTGTATAAACAGTTATTAAATATTGCTTCAGGAAAGTTAAATCATTTTTTTAAAACATTTCTGGCAAGTTAAAACATTAAATATTGCTTCAGGAAAGTTAAAACATTAAATATTGCTTCAGGACAACTTGAACTCGTCAAGACACTTGTGATTGACATCTTACATATAGGGATTATGTGTATTTATTTAAAACATTTCTGGATTTCTCTGTATTTATTTAAAACATTTCTGGCAACAAGATTTAGAAAACTGCAGGTAACAAACTTATGCCACTAAAGCCACACGATTAAGCTGCTTACGTATTGACATCGAATGTGATTTGGTAATTGGGAAGAAAGATCAAAAGTTAAGAAAGAGAAGACCGTTAATAAAGAAGCCGGTTATAGTTGTATAAATGTCAGGAACAGAAAGCATAAGATACTTCACATCCATTTGAAACCATTTTAACATTTTATCCCACTAGGTAAATGATGGAAAGTCTTCTAAGCTTATATAGCATAGTGCATACAAAATACTTGTCTTAAAGTTGATACTACGCTTTTAAATTCAAGCACTGTACCTATGAATTTATTTGGTTTATTATGAGTTTCGATGAGCTCCTAAGTTTTTTGTAACAAATACTTTAAACTTTACTTTTCTTCTATAAGTTTACGGAATATATTCCACAATAACAAGCTCGATATGATTAACTCATTCAACAGGAAGATCGATAACAATTTTCTTTTTATTTTTATATATTGTTTGTATATCAGTAAACGTTACAAGAGACTAACCAGGGGTCATTCATGTTAGTCATACGATTTGCACTTATCAATATGATTTGTAGTTATCCACATGTTAGTTGTACATTTAATATGATTGATAGTGATTAGCATGATGAGTGTGTAATTTGCATTTACCCAAAATATCTATTGTATAGGATCTATATATATATGTGTGTACTTTTCTATGTAAGATCATCAAATCAATAAAACATACTAATTTTACATGGTTTCAGAGCCAACTATCTCTCCTTTTTTCTCTACATCCCGTAACCTTCTCCCTCACCAAATCTCACATCTACAATTTCCTATCCCCTCATCCTCTCCACTTTCTGCCCAAATATACAAATCCTAAAAACCCATAATCGGCACCATGGCTGGAAATGATAACAGCAGCACCCATCCAAATAAATCACAAAGTCTACCATCAATATGTAACCATTTCAACAAAGGAAGGTGTAAGTTTGGTGACCGGTGCAAGTTTATTCATAACCATCGCAACCGGTCGGGTCTAAATCCTACAAATAATACGGGTACAACTAAAGTTAACTCTAGGGGATATATTGGTCGTGCATCTGCTGTATTGAATAGCAACCAACAGCCCACATACCAACCAATCTTGAACAACAAAAATACCATTACAAAAAATCATGGTCATGCGTCTGTTAACTCATTAAATACACAAAACACCTCTTGTTGGACTCCACCAGGTTTCTATCATTCTAGGCTGGCCCATTACACCACACAGCCCTCTTGTTGGACTCCAGCAGCCGAATGTCTTTACCGGGCCCAACAGCCTCGAACTAATTCATCTTGGGTTGTTGCTTCGTTAATTAAACCATTAACGAGAAAATGTTGCAAGGGATACTTCACATCCATTACTAACTTTATAATCAAACAATTGACGAACCGATAAGTGTTCAGCATGAAACATATACTTAAAAGAAGGAAATACGTTTGGTTTTGTCCCACATTGGTAAATAAGAGAAAATCCTCTAAGGTTATACCATAGTGCATATGAAGTGTATGTCTTATAGTTAATACTATACTTTGAAAGAAATATATCGTCTCATAAGTTTATTGGGTTTGATATTTGGTTTTCAAAAAATTGTATAAGCTTGTAAGTTTTTGTAACTGAGACTTTCAAATTTTACCTTTCTTTTATAACAGTTAAGAATGATATCTGCCATAACAAAAACAATAAAATTATCGTCCTCACTCCTTAATGGAGGGTATTTAGGTCATATGTTTAACTATCAAACCAACATTATGCCAAAAAGATAAATCATTTTCATTGCAAAGTATTAGACCAACTTACGTTAACTAATAGAAATTTTGGTCTAAAGGTACATAACAACTGACTCACTCAACCATGGTACACTAAACACCCTTGTGAATTCTCCTACGTCAAGTCATATAAAAGTCCTTAGTGTCATCAAAATTCAGTTATCGTTATCAGATACTAACCAAAGAGTCATCGACCATGAAAGGGGAACCAGCTAGTGGCTCTTGGGCTATTCTTTTTCAGAATCATCTTTCTTCTTTACTCTCGTCATCTTCTGGTGGAGGGTTATATGGTGATGTGGTAACTGATCCTCACTTCAATGTGTTATGTGTAGAAATTGTCAACTATTATTCCGTTATGAGGAACGTCACTTTAATGTGTTATGGTAAGAAAAATCAAAAGTTATGATATTAATGGATGAGAGGAACATCAACAAGGAAACTACTTACAACCGGATAAAAAACTAGAACAAAACACATCCATATTTTGCCAGGTTACTACACATTCTTTTATAGCTTCAAAATTTAATGTGCTAATGTATGTTGAACATGAAGCTAATGTAAACGGGAATTGAAGCATTTGAACCAAAAGCTTAAAGATAAAAACGAGTTTTGCTTTTGTCCCACATTGATAATTGTGAAAAAATCTTCTACGTTTATATACCAAGGTGCATATCTACTTTATGTCTTAAAGTTAATACGATATTTCACTCTACACAAACACTCAAATAGTAGCAAAGTTATTTTGGTGTATAAGTGGGAGTGAAAAATTGTATTAGACTCATAACTTTTTTGTAACGGAAAAGATATGTGTCTTAGAGCCAATACTATGTTTTTGAAATCGAAAGTGGCGTCCTCAGAAATTTATTATATGAGCTATTAAGTTTTTTTAACACATACTTCAAACTTTACTTTCTTATATAAGGATTAAGAATAATATTCCATAAATAACAAAAACATTAAAACTAGTGTCCTTAGTCAAAAGTGGAGAGTATTTAGTTACATGTAGATGAAGAGTTGCAAATACAATTTGAGTAAAAACCTCCGACATCAATTGAAAGATCGACCGCAAGTTTGCAAAATTAAGAAGCTTCCCTCTAATATATGGATTACAAAATAAAGTATGACAAATGGCATAAATAATGGTGTACTTTGTGGCAAAATAATACACATTTAGAGATTCTACGGTTACCTAAATAAACGTGTAGATATCTTTCCTGGCGTAGGTGTCTTGTTCAATGTAACAATGCTATTGTTTAATTGGTGAAAGAAGTGTCGTTTTTCAAGCACATGCACAAATTTTTATTCGCGGCATCGTAAGGCATTTATTGGTGGGATCAATCAGTTGTGGCTGGTTGTATACAAGGTCATGGCGATTATTTTATTGATCAACCTAAAGATATGGATTACTCATAACCTGATCGAATAGAAAAGTAATCCATTAGTATCTTATACTGTTATACAACATATTGTAATCTCTTTTCGGTTCAACTTGGGCATCATTGTTGGTGATACTTTTTCAATTTTAAAGTATGGTTTAGTTTTATTAGCAATGTTGCAAAAATCGGTCAACTCGGCCGATTAATCGCCGATTAATCGTTAATCGGCCGAGTACCATGTCGATTTTTGAAAATCGATCGAAAAATCGGCCTAGAAAAAAATCGACGAAAAGCAGTCAAAAAATCGGCCGAATCGGTCAAAATCGGCTGGATCGGTAAAAAATCGGCTGAATCGGGCAAATCGGTCATTTTAAAAATAATAATAATTTAAGCATCATACTTAATTTGGGGATCGTATATTTCACTTATAACACACAATGAGCATCATAATCAGAATTGGAGCCTTTATTGATGTTTGAAAACATAGCAGGCTTGGAATCGGTTAAGATTTTTAGTTTGGTCTCCAGAAATGCCAAAAAATTGCAAGAAATGTCAATCCGATTAATCCCGACTTGACCGATTACTTGCTGCAAGGTCGACTACCGATTCACGATTTTTGCAACATTGTTTATTAGTAATAGTTTCTCCACATCGATGGGTTAAGCCATTAAGCAAAGACAAAAAGACGTCGTTATAAAATGAGCAAGAGACTAAAGAGAATGTTATTACCCGAACCGGGTCAACAAATTACTAAGAACGTTTTAAGCTTTAACGGGGCCTGAGAATCATGTTTTGGTTTTAACCTTTTTTTAACAGTAATTGTATAAGGGTTTATTTTTAGAGCTAAGCATAGTAGTTATAACATCTTTAAGCAAAAATAACTTGAAGTCATCAAAACATTCGGGATTATGTGTAGTTATTTAGGGTCTGATTGTTTGACTTGTAGTGGATTTGGATTTGGATTTAGATTTGATGTAAGAGAGATAATATATATTATAAAATAGATTAATCTAATCATTTGAAGTAAAATAAAAATAATTATGTCAAAATAGAGATTAAAACTATTTTAAAAATACTAGTTAAAAAGAAGAGAAAAGACAACAGTAAAAAAGTTAAGATTTGAAACATGCTATTCCACTAGCTTTTGCAAAATACTTAAAATTGAGACCCGATTATTAAGTTTAGATTTGAAACAAACAGCTAAGTGTCATATCAAATCAAAATCTAATCTAAAGTAGTATACCAAATGCACCTTTAGTTATCTGGATTCAATGAAAGTTACAAGTTAAAACATATCTCTAACAAGAACAACCGGCAAGATTTAAAAAAACTGTGGGTGACAAACTTATGCCACTAAAGCCATAAGATTAAGCTGGTTATGTATTGTTATCGAATGTATACGCAACATCTGGTAATTGGCAAGAAAGATCAAAAGTAAAGAAAGAGAAGAACGTTTATAAAGAAGCCGGTTATAGTTGTACTAAAATCAAGAACATAAAATGTTGCAAAAGATACCATTTGAAACCATTGAAACATTTTGTCCCACATAGATAAATGATGGAAAGTCTTCTAAGCTTATATAGCATAGTGCATATGTCTAGTATGTCTTAAAGTTAATGTAATGCTTTTTTGAGTCAAAGCATAAACTTACGTATTTATTGGGTTGAGAATTTATATGAGCTCTTAAGTTTTTGTTCTCACAATAACGAACACGAGTTATAAAATGAAAATCATTGATGAATTGTTCAAATCTTAATGATATCTTGGGGCATGTTTGAAAAAACTAGATATAAGCTGTCAACATTAGCTACAAAAACTGTATTTTTTTAATAAAAGTGTTTGGTAAGTTAGCTGTTAAATGTAATTATAAGATCTAAAATGACAAAAAAGATATTTATAATTGTAAACAAATGTTTGGAGGGTATATCAGTAAGTTACAGTTTTAACAGCTTTAAGATGTTTAACAACCTTCATAAATCAGCTTTTCATTGAGGAGCTATTTGTGTGAAATAAAAGCTTAAATTTAATATATCCAAACGGAGCTACTTAATTAAAATGAAATTATTTTTGTAACAAAAAGTTAACATCTCCCCTAAAAACTCCTACCAAACAAGCCCCAAACCAATTTTTTATGCACCACTAACTTTATAGTTTTGACAAATTTTATCTCACTACATAAGAGTTTGGATCATATGAGAAACAAAAGTAAAATGACAAGAATAACCACATCCGAACATTTCAGATGCACCTACAATGAAAAATGCATCTCCCATGAATTTCTCCTTCTTCGTTTAAAATATGCGACAACAAATATTTCTCATTCTTTTTAATTTATTTTATTTCTCTTCTTACTTGATTCTTTCCCACACTACATAAACCTTTCTTAACATTTTTTATGTAATTGTACAGCACCAACTTTTTCAATACATCATCATACTGTGTTACGCAATACTGTACAATGTATTGTATAAGTTGCACAATTGACGTGCTACCAAATTTATATAGCATGCAAGTCAACTCCTATGTAAAATGATCAATATGGATCTCATATTTACGACCAATCATGTTCATTCATTTTTTTTATCAAAACGAAAGAGAAAATCTTGTCTAATAGTAAGAAAGTTTGATAAATGTTCTAATTAGTCACTCAAACTTTAAATTAACCACAAAAACTATTCAATTGTTCCATTAGTGTGTAATTTTTCAAAAAACTATATTTAAGATATTCATATGTGCATTGTTTAGTTGTACCCTTAACATTAAATACACACCTATTAAATTTCACTAACCACAACCAACTTAATGTACAACCAACTTATGCACATGTGAAAAGAAATATATACCTTATAATAATAGCAAAGTTCGAAAGGCATTTCGTTTTCATCACTCAAACATAAAAATTACATAATAACTGAACACTATTGAAAGTTTGAGTGACTAAAATGAAACACTTTTCAAACTTAATTATTATTTTACAATCAAAAGAAAGTTACATGGACTAAATTAGAACAAAACTAAAAGTTTGTTACTATTTCATGATTTTCACCTTTTTTTTTTTTTTTTTTTTTTTTTTTTTTTTTTTTTTAGATTATGTGTAGTCTTCTAGTTACCTTTTTACAATATATTATGAAGTTGATATAGTATTTATTTTAATACTTATAATAATCGAGCATTATTATAAAGTTTGTTCCACTGTTCGTGTATCTTTCAAATGAAATATTATCATATTTTTCAACCATACAAATCGTTCCTATCGGCAATTCGCCATCATAAAAACTTAAAATAATTGATATGAATGATCACATAACCCCATAATTATTGAGTGGCAAAATGGTGTGTACAAAATTACAAAGTCACAATCAATTCTCGAGTTTCGAGTAATCGAGAATGTATGTTCAAAAGACTCCCATCTCAACTAATCTTCTATTAACAAAAGAAAACACATTTGCTTGCAAAGTCTTAGACCACTTTACATTTGCATTGAAAAACATAGAATTACTCAACTATTGTACACTAAACACCCTTACAAACTCTCCTACAAAGAGTCATCTAAAAGTCGTTAGTGTCATCAAAATTAAGTTATCGTTATCAAGGACTAACCAAAAGTTCATCAACCACGGAAGGAGAAGCAACAACTTTTCTGTTGTTCCTTATCATGATCATCTTCCTCTTCTTTATTCTCTTCATCAAGATATCTTTTTGTACAACCCGTTAATCTTTTACCAACCAATTTTTTAAATGGAGTAAAGTTCGAGTAGTTACTTAATGTTAAGAACGATGTTTTGATGTAGTTGATATGATATGATCCTATTAGATTAGTGAAATAGATACTAACTATTAATTTTGCTTAAATCATTTGAATCATTTATCCCACATAGAGAAATGAGAGAAAAACTTCTAAGCATATATACCATAGTAAATATGGTTGTATATCTTAAAGCAAATACTATGCTTTCAAACTTATCATAGACATCTGCTAAACATAAGAAAGTTCTTGGGTATTATGTTGAGTTTGGAAAAATTATATAAGCTTTAAAATTTTTGTACAAGAGAGACTTAAAGCTTTACTTTCCTTTTATAAAATGACGAGTATGGACTGACAATAAAACTAGTGTCCTCACTTCTAAGTGGAGAAGCATTTTGTCATATGTAGACGAAGCTCTGCAAAAATAAGAGGTTGCCTCTAATATGTATAGAATAGAAAAAAAATTTTAGTTTACTCAACTTACATGTATACATGATTAATATGATAAGTTATACAACATTGGACATAAATAATTAGAGATTCACCAAATGTTTAACATGCATATTGCCAGAAATACAAATTGATTTACTCATTCAATGGGAAGATATGTACAAGAATATGTTATAAAAATGAACACTAGCGATGAATCGTTGCTCGAGTCATAGAATACTTTCAGGGTACGTACAAGCATTGAGTTTAGCTTTGTATGGACGAAAAGTAAAGTTTCAAGTCCGTGGATGACAAAGGGCAGTTCAGCCATGTTTAATTAACTCCCTTGATATTGTCGTTTATTTAATATCGATACTGATTTAATTTATATCCATTCATTGATGACGTATAGTCTGGAGTCGGGTCATGAACCCGACCACAATCCACTACTTTCAAGCCTGGTACGAACTGGGCCAATATTAATACGTGTTTGGGCTCACGAAAGCCCAAGCCTGTATCTATTTACGGAATGGATATCTGATATCTTCTAAAATAAGAAGATAATCATTCCCAACCGACTTAGGCGGGATACGCCGAAGGTTGGGGAACACGAAACCAACAAGGATTCCGTGCGTATATAAAGGGGATCATATCCTCGCTTAAGGTACGATCTCGTAACCCTAAATTCCTAAAACCCTAAACCGATTACTTACTCACGCCGGAGGATAATCGTGGGAGACAATCCCACTGTAAGCCTAACGGTGTTTCTTGTCTCTTAGTGCGCAGGTCTCGGCGGCAATTCTCAATTGGTACGAGAACCGGAGCTCCAAATCGAGAACGTCCAACTTTTGTATCAACAAGTGGCGCCATCCGTGGGACCCTACACTAAGGATCGACACTAGAATGACAAAGCACAGCAATCGGCGATCGCGATGATCTTATGGGAAGAAGTCGCAGTGGAATAACCCCAAGCGCACCTCAGGACAACCGGTACCGCTAAAAACAAGTGGTCGTCAAGACTTGATCTTCCTCCGGTGGAACCGCACTCGGGAATAACCCAAGTCACTATAACCACCACGAGTGGAGTAGACCCGCTGCAAGACCGCCTTTACTACTCCCTTCCAATCGGTGCGAACCGACGACAAAGGTACCGAGGCACCGTGTCGGGATAAGAGCGCATCGGTGAAACAAACGCACTCACTCGAGGAGTCGCGCTGAAATTAGCACCGAAGCTTTCGATCCTAAAACTACGAAGCATTGGCGCCTCATGCAAGTGGAAGAAAAGAATAGATCGGGCGGAACCCGAAGCCCGACTCAATTTCGATTCGAATACGACATTTCCCACCGCGCCACCGAAGGAAAAGCGCAGGAAGCGGTCATAAACCCCAAGATTCAATGTAATCGGGAGGAGAATCGAGGGTGATGAGACATCTCACCACAACACTTGAGTGATAGTGATAGAGAAGAAGCGTGCATCGGTGTCTACACCCGATCGCGAGTCGTAGAGTACATGATAGACCGGGCGAAAGTATTCCCAGTGAAAGCCCTTCGGATCCGGACTATAAGTCGATTCGAGGATGGCGCGCAAGCGCCGTAAGAAGGTAAATTCATCTTCGACAACTCCTCGGACAACGAGGATAGTGATACGAGACATTGAAATCCGAGGCACGCGATAGCCAAGAGGAAGACATGTCTCTCCCATGGCGCCGTCCGAAAGTGGATGCGCTCACCGACGCATTAGTGATTTCTCCGAGAACAAGAAAAGGCGCATGCCCGCAAATGTTAAAACCTATGATGGGACAGTGATCCCGACGATCACCTAAAAATCTTTGAATCACCGCGACCATTGAAAACCGCCACAACCGGTGTGGTGCCACATGTTTAATTCCACCCGGTGGGAAGCGCGCTGAACCGGTTCAATAAACTCCCACGAAGGAGCGTGAATGGTTTTGAAGAGTTGAGAAAGGCGTTCCGCCTAAATTTTACTCAAAGGAAAAATGCGCTAAGAATCGTAGAACTCGCCAGTAAAGCGTAACCAAGGAGAATCACGAGCGCATTCATGGAACGCTTTAAAGATGAATGCATGCAAGTTAAAGCATGTCTGAAGTCGTCAAGATTTACGGCTTCATGAATGGGATTAATAACCCGAACTCATCAAGAGGTTAAACGACAAGATCCCCGAGACCTTTGATGAACTCATGAAGCGCCTCGGTCTTTTGTCCAAGGAGAAGCCGCCATGACAGATAGCAAAAGAACCATTCGAGTTACCGGTCACAGGAACAACCCGGGAGACAATCCAACGACCGAGGTAATAACCGTAATAGGAGCTATCGCGCCGGAGGAGCGGCAGAGCAGAGATAATGACAGTATACTCCCCGATCAAAACACCAAAGGAAATACTCGCAATGAAGGTGCGAACTTCAAAAAACCATCGCAGATGCGCACGCCGTAAGATCGGGCGACCGGGAATGGATCTTGTGACTACCACGCGCAAAAAGGTCACACCACTAACGAGTGTGTCCACCGCGCCAACTCATCGACAAGATGGTTAAGGAGGCGATCGACCACTTAGTTAAAAACATTAAAGAGGAAGAGATAAGCAAAAGAATGGAAGCAAGAAGGAGACACCCAAAGATAAGGCCGACACAATCTACATGATACGGACGTGGCAACGAACCACTAGACAAAAGGTCACCAGAGTTTTCCGAAGAAGTGAAATCTCTTTCCTACTTTAATGCGGACAACGCAGAAGCAGAGCCCTCACCATTGAAATTAATGCGGTGGTCACGACATACACCGCATGTACATCGATGGTGGAGCATCGGCAAATATCATGTATGAGCATTGCTTTAAAAGACTACGACCAAATACGTAGTCGATTAAATCCGGTCAACACAAAGACTCACCGGTTTCACGGTGAAAAGATATGGCCCATGGGGCAGCTGCGATTACTAGTCGGCGTTGGCAACGTAGAGCACTCTACGACAACCTGGATGGATTTCATGGTGATCAAATCCCCTCGTCATACAATGGCATTATTGGGAGACCCGGATATCGACCATGCGCGGTGCCATCAACAACAAGACGGATGCTTAAATTCCAGTAGAAGGGGCATTGTCACTCTTTACAATGCCACGGTACCAAAGCAGAGAATGTAACACGGTTACATGCGAAATGGAACCAATCCCGGCGGTCTTGGCCAAAGTCCCCAACTTGAAGGTTGCAATTCACCCGTAATACCCGGCACAGAAATAACCATTGGAGGGTCATTGTCGGACAACAGCAAAGCGTGTGCGCGCGCTCCTACAAAAGAACGTGGATATTTTCGCGTGGGAGCCCAAACACATGACCGAGTACCACGCCGATCACGAGCATAAACTTAGAATCCGACAAGGATACTCACCGATACGTCGGAAGAAGCGTGGCCAAGCTCCGAGAGGCGCAGTACCGCAGAGGTACGTAAATTGGTAAACGCGGGAATTATGCGTGAGGTCTATTACCACGATCGCTTTCTAATCCAAAGAATGGTCAAAAAGCGATGGTAGTGGCGAATGTGTGTAGACTTCACCGACCTTAATAAAGCATGCCCGCAGGATCGCTATCCATTACCGAGATAGATTGGAAAATAGAGTCCTTGTGTGGATACCCGCTGAAGTGTTTTCTTGACGCGCATGCGGATATCACCGATACAAATGGCTCAAGAAGACGAGGAAAAGACAACTTTCCACACAAGCCAAGGCGTAATTGTTACACAAAATGCCGTTTGGCTTGAAGAATCGCGGGTGCCACCTATCGGTTGGTAGACAATGCCTTGAAAACAAAGGGCCGCAACTTGAAGTCTATGTGGATGACCGTCATAAAAAGCCATACCGAAAATGAACTTGTGCGCGACATGGAAGAAACATTCAAGACTCTACGAGAGATCAACATGAAACTAAATCTTAAGAAATGCACCTTGGCGCCATCAAGGCATGTTCTTAGGGTACCGATAGAACCTCGACGGCATAAAACCTTGTCCAGAAAAGACAAAGGCGGTAATAGAACTTCCTCACCACGCACGTCAAGGAAGTCCAATCCTCAATGGAAAAGCGGCCGGCCTCAACAGGTTCCTGTCTAAATCGCCAGAAAAGTCATTGCCTCTTTTCAAAACACTCAAGAAGTGTATAAAAAGGGTGACTTTCGTGGACGACGGAGGCGGAAGAAGCTTTCACCACACTCAAACAAAGATCTAGCAACGCCCCAACACTCGTTGCACCCCGACTGTGGGAAGAACCGATAATGTATTTATCAAGAACTCATGGGGCGATCGGTAGCGAGGTTACTCACGATAGGGACTCGGTGCAAACTCCTATCTATTTTGTCGCAAAGCGCCAAAAGACGGAGATGAACTACAATGCCATGGAGAAGTTAGTTTTGGCATTAGTGTTTGCCGCAGCGATTACGCCGGTACTTCCAGCACACCGATAGCGGTAATCACGCATCAAGCCATCAGCGCATCATCTCCAAACTCGATGCATTAGACGACTCCAAAAGTGGAGTGTCTTACTAAGCGAACACAACATCTCTTGCACCACGCATCGCTATAAAAGGACAAGTTCGCGAGACTTCATCATCGAAAACCAGACATCGATGAGGTACCGCACCAAGAGAGCGGGAACTACCGATCCATGGATTTTGTTAACAGACGGATCCTCATCGTGGGACGGGTCGAGCCGGCCTTATTCTCACAAACCCGGAGGAATGGAATTCACTTACGCATCGCGCTTTGAATTTGACCACAAACAACGAGGCGTAATACGAAGCCCTAATCGCGGACCACGATCGCACCGAATGGGTGTGCGAACTGGAAGCGAATGTAGATTCCGGCTAGTAGCCAACCACGTGTTGGGCGAATACGTGGCCAAAGAAGAAAATATGATTCAAGATCTTGAGAAGACTAAAGCACCGATCAAAGGCTTTGATGATTTACTATCAAGCAAGTCCTCGAGGAGAAAATCGCAAGGCGATGCATCGAGCAAAATCGCCTCGACAAGCTTCGCACACTTATCAAAGCAAGTGGTGGAAACACCGAAAAGCAAGTCAATATCGGAGATGGAGGTCTCCGCAATCATAGAGGAGGATGGTCCTACATGGATAACACCGATTATGGAATTCTTAAGCAAAGGTACATTACCCCAAGAATGTATGTAAGCTCGCAGAATAATGGCATACAGCAGTAGATTTGAGTTGCGAGACAACATATTGTACCGACGTTCTTTCCTCCAACCATGGCTCGCCGCTGGCCCTCTACAAGCAAATTATGTGTGCGAGAAATTCATGAAGGTTCATGCAAAGATGCACGCAGACCACGATCCGTTGTGGCACGTGCCATGCGATCGTGATACTATCGCCAACCATGCATCGAGATGCGCGGGACTTAATACGGAAGTGCAATGATTGCCAAGTTCATAGACCCGCTCGCGCCAACCACAAAGACGAGCTAACACCAATCACGGCGCCATGGCCATTCTATAAATGGGGCATTGATATTGCCGGTCCTTTCCCAATCGCAGCAGTGGTCTTAAGTTTCATAGTAGCTATAGACTACTTCACCAAGTGGATCGAGGCAAAAGCGAGCGACAATCACCGCAATCGTAAAACGCTTTGTCCGGGACAACATTGTATGCCGCTCGATTACCCGTGAAATCATCTCGACAACGGAAACAATTTGCGATAACCCCTTCAAAGATTGGTGCGAAAGTTAAACATCACCCAACACTTTACGCCGGTTACGCACCCACAAACCAATGGTTTAGTCGATCGCGCAAATCAAGCCCGGGTGAAGGAATCAAAGCACGCTGGACAAGCACAAAGGGAGGTGGGTCAAGAACTTTCACATGTACTATGGGCGCACCGCACCTCGCTTAAAACCAAGACAGGGATACCCTTCTCTCTAGTATACGGGATGAAGCCGTTATACCAACCGAGATCGGCATGCCAACTATCCGCACCGCGGAGATCAATGTGACTACAAACGACGATGAAAGACGCGCCGACTTGGACCCATGGAAGAAAGACGCGAACGCGCGCCATACGGGAGGCAAGGTCAAGTCAAAATGAAAGGATACTATGATGCCAAGGTACGCAGTGTTTCATTTAGACCAGCGACTTTGTCTACCGCACCAATGAGGCAAGCCACGCGAAGATACTGTAAGCTCGGACCAAAGTGGGAAGGACCTTATGAGGTTATCAAGCAACGGCACAGCGCAGCACGGCCACGAGGTTTGATGGTCGTGACTCATCACAAGACATGGAATATCAGAACCTCAAGAGGTGCTACCTATAGAATAGCTACTGACACAACACAGACGCTCCGCACTTTCAAGGCTCAATAAACATTCATGTACTCGCTTTTTATTTTTCATATTTATTGTTTTCTTTGTTATTTCTTGATAAACTTGCAAGTATTAATAAAAACGTCGCGGTTTCTAGCTAACTCCGCGAAACATTTTAAGTTGTTATCCCCATATATTGTATGTCTTAACAATTTTTTATTTCTTGCCCACGATGGCGTGCATGCACTACAAATAAACCCACGATGGTAAAAGGATAAGTTGACCTACTAACTAACTTGTTGAGTAAGAGGGTTGCAAACCCATCAATACTGGATCACGCATCCTTGTTAAACACCTTGTTCTCAAGACGTTGGAATAAGATATGTGCGCATCCCACGACGGTTGCGCAGCAATGCACACGTGCACGTTTAACAACTTAGGAACCAAGATACTTGCTTCCTTAATGAGATATTTACAGCACGCTGAATATCATACCATACACGATTATGATCAAATACTTTGAATTATTTCTCTAGTATATTCTGATATGGATTTCCTATATTTACACTGGCGTACACTGCAACAAGTACATCTTTTACGCATAGTCAGACAAATATGTATACATTACAAACATCCACAGCAAACAAAAAAGAAATGTTTATTCATAACTACGAGTTATTACAAATCTACTACCAACTGCTACAACGCTTCAGGGAAGAGGTCCCAACGTCACTCGTTGCATCTTTGACCTCACTAACCACATCTGCACCCTGACGCGACACAGTGGCCACACTGACAGGCACTCCATCAGACCTCGGCAAGTGAGCCGCACCAACTCCACACAAAATGGCCTTACCTGCAATACCTTTTTTCTTGGCAAGACGGGTGGCATGCGCTTCCAAGACCTCCTTTAGAGGTACCTCTTTCTCCAATGCAAAGGGATTCTGACTATCCCTAGGACGCGCAAAGACGGGTACTTGGAGCTGTGACTCATGGGGCTTTAGATAAAGGTCCGGTTTTGTCTCGGCACCCTCGGTACGATGACGCGCCAGGGTCAACCCCGCCATAATCACACTTATCGGATAATCTTGGTCGCGCTCAAGCTCCGAAATCATGGGGAGCTCTAAGTCTTTCATTCTCTGCATAGCAGCGACCAAATGATTATATGATTCAGCATCATAACCCGGTACCTTATCAACTGGTGCCTTCAACAGTTCTGCATCATGGAGCTTTTCAATCGCTTCCGATTTACCACGCTCCAGAGCGCACTGCACCACCTCCCCAAATGCATTCACCACCTCTGATGATTCCAGGGTACTAAGAGCAGCCAAGCGGAGACCATGGCCTATGAGCCACCTGCGCTCCGCTATCATAGACATAAGCTGCGGAAACAACTCTTCGTCGTACTCGATGCTTAGCTTACGCAGCTTTGCCTCTTGCATTTCCAAAGACCAGCTCACAGTAGCCCCAAGCTCCCCCAACTGCGCGAACAAATTCTCCTTACCCTGCTCCAAATGTTTAAGTGCCCAGCGGCACGCAGACTTGTACCTGGCAGCCTCGGCACGATCTTGATTAATTTGACACATTAGCGCCATCTTGTCCTCGGCCTGTTTTTGAGCGTATGCGCTCAGATCCCTAGCCTCTGCACGGGCACTATCCAGTTGTGCTCGGGTGCTTGCCAGTTGCGCCTCCAACAAGGTTATTGTTTGGTCTTTCTGCGCACTTTGGTCCTCCCCACCAGATACCCGGTCTTTCAGCTTCACAATTAACGAAGCCTGATGAGCGGAGACTTGAACCAATTCTTCAACTAATTGCTCCAGGGGCACATCTGCATCAGATTGGGTTTCATTATCTTGGCTCTGCGGCTCAGAATGTGCTGAGCGTGTCGGACTAGCCTTAGGAGGTGACTCTATAACCTGCTCCATCCTGCGAATGATCACCAACGCAATGTTAGAAACACATCTAGCACATTCACCAACTACATAAAATTATACATGTATGGCTTTACTTACTTTGGCTCCGCGTCATCCGCAGACGGGTGCGACGACGCTTCATCAGTGGAGGACAACTCCACGGTCTGGACCACGGGGCGTTTTTTCCTTGAAGGGCCCGCGCCATCATTCCTTCGGGTCCTTTTGCGACTAAGCGCAGCTTCTTCTTCTTCTTCATCTTCAGGATGAGCCACAGCTGCGGGCGATGACTGCGCTGCCAGCGAAGTTATTTCAGGATTAGGACGGCTCTGCAGAGGCGTTGCCTCCACTGCAACTGAGGAACTGGTCCCTGTATCCCCAGCATTCAGCTCTAAGACACGCCCTTCAGTCGCAGCTAAGATAGGCTCCTCATCATCCCTCAACGGTCTTACTCCTGTCCTTACGGCTACGGGCTTCGCTAGCTGTACGACGGTGAATAGATCCATCTCTGCGCAAGACAAGACACATGTACAAACAAAGTTATATAATGCGCGACAAAGACGGAAGATTATTCTTACATTATTTATATGCAGAGGTACGGAGGAATAAGTACCCACCCGCCATTGGCGCCTAAAAGATAGGGATCTCATCTTCGGGCCAAAATAATTGCGGTGATCCCCATGTGCACCAAAATCCCTCAGATATGCACTAATCGGGATGCGGTTCGCATTTATCGCCCGCATCCTCGACGTTATAAGACCCGTGCAATGGGCACTCATCCTCTCGTAGTGTTCCTCGAGTATAGAAATCATAATTCCAAGGGAAACATGTATCATCTACCCGTAAGAAATACTCCTCCAATTCCTAAGGCGCCTAATTTATCCGTATAGCACCGCAGATCACCGGTGCAAGCCGAAAAGACACCCACCCATGGGCCCATGTTGTGTGATAAAAGGCGCGGAATAAGTGGATGGTGGGGTTAATCCCCAACAGACGGCAATTTACCTCAAAATTGGTAATTTTAGCCGCACCGATACAATGCATTGCGATATGTGTAGGGTATAATAGTTTAACACATCGCACGTAAAGCGTGATGAGGGTACACGTTGATTCGCAAATTAATAACCGTGTATACACCCACTTTCCTTCGGGAAATCAAGAATCGTGGCTCGCGATCCGAACTATTGGATGCACATCCCGGTATGAAGTAACGAGGTAAATTCCATCGATCGATCAAATTAAGGTCGGAGGTGAAGTCGACAACCTGTTTCACCATGGTGATATAATTTTTGCTATAAGCACGCCGTGTTACCTTTTGTGGTTGGTTACTTTGGGATTACAACTCTTAAAATGCTTTAGAAATGGTGAATGGCGTTTTTCTTGAGGAATCCGGTGAAAATGAATCGTCAAGTTATATAATTTTTCTCTTCCACACGATTGGCGACACGTGGATCCCACTAATCCTCACTGTGTGGTTAAGATGGCTTGATGTGACAACGGGGCAGTAACTTTCCCCCGATTAACGAGGCATTGACCATTCACTTGGATGTCTCGATACATTGCACCTACGGGTAGGTGTATAGTTTCTTTCATACGTTTCGTACGTTCTCTATTTTATGATTACGGTCATTAGTCTAGCACCCGCAGTTCCGCACTGCGCATACTAGACTGGGGGGACATGATGACGTATAGTCTGGAGTCGGGTCATGAACCCGACCACAATCCACTACTTTCAAGCCTGGTACGAACTGGGCCAATATTAATACGTGTTTGGGCTCACGAAAGCCCAAGCCTATATCTATTTACGGAATGGATATCTGATATCTTCTAAAATAAGAAGATAATCATTCCCAACCGACTTAGGCGGGATACGCCGAAGGTTGGGGAACACGGAACCAACAAGGATTCCGTGCGTATATAAAGGGGATCATATCCCTCGTTTAAGGTACGATCTCATAACCCTAAATTCCTAAAACCCTAAACCGATTACTTACTCTCACGCCGGAGGATAATCGTGGGAGACAATCCCACGGTAAGCCTAACGGTGTTTCTTGTCTCTTAGTGCGCAGGTCTCAAGCAGCAATTCTCAATTGGTACGAGAACCGGAGCTCCAAATCAGGAACGTCCAACTTTTGTATCAACATTCATCATACTAGTTATCTTTATGTGCATATGTCCAACATGAAGCTAATTTGATCGGAAATTGAAGCATTTGCAACACAAAGCTTAAAGATGGAAATTAGTTATAAAAGGGATATTTGCCACTTAAATTGTCATAGATAGATATCATAGTTGGAACTTTCAACGGATATCTGATTGTTGAGTCCAATACGTGATTGAATATAGTTTTGAACAAATAGAGACCTAGCACTTTATTTTGCATATTCAAAAATTCATGCATATTAAGGGATAAATCCTCACCTTTCATCTATTTTGATCTAATGGTTGTGATTAACCTAAGATTTAATATGTCTAAACCTAAGTCCATGTTATTTTCGTGTCTTTTTCTTTTCTTTTTATCTTTCTTATTTATTTTCTCATTATTTGTCTTTTCTTTAATCACTTTTCAAATTTCACATTTTTTTTTTTTTTTTTTTTTTTTTTTTTTCGTCAGTTTTCATACTTTTTCTTACATTTTGTCCGTTTCTTCCTCTTTTTATATGTTTTCGTCCTTTATCATACGTTTTCGTCCGGTTTTCATACGTTTTCGTCCGTTTTCTTACGTTTTTGTCTGTTTCCTTACGTTTTCGTCAGTCTTGTTAAGTTTTCATCTGTTTTCTTACGTTTTCGTTCGTTTTCTTACGCTTTTGTCCGTTTTCGTCCGTTTACATACGTTTTCGTCCGTTTTCTTACATTTTTATACGTTTTCCTCCGTTTTCTTACGTTTTCATACGTTTTCGACTGTTTTCTTGCATCGTTGTCCGTTTTCATACGTTTTTGTCTGTTTTCTTATGTTTTTCTTAGGTTTTCGTCTATTTTCTTCCGTTTTCTTTCGTTTTCATCCGTTTTCGTCTATTTTCATACGTTTTCGTCCGTTTTCTTACGTTTTCTTACGTTTTCGTCCGTTTTCATACGTTTTCGCCAGTTTTCTTACATTTTCGTCCGTTTTTCGATGTTTTTGTTCGTTTTCTTACGTTTTCTTACGTTTTTGTCCGTTGTCATACATTTTCGTATGTTTTCTTACGTTTTCGTCTATTTTTTTCGTTTTCATCGGTTTTCATCGGTTTATATACGCTTTCGTCCGTCTTTTAACGTTTTCGTCAATTTTTAGACGCTTTCGTTTATTTTCGGACGTTTGCGTTCATTTTCATACGTTTTCGTCCATTTTCATCCGTTTTTATACGTTTTCGTCCGTTTTCAGACGATTTTTTCCGTTCTCATACGTTTTTATACACCTTTCATTCGTTTTTATTCGTCTTTGTCCGTTTTCATACGTTTTTGTCCGTTCTCATACGTTTTCGTCCGTTTTTTGCAGCTTTTATACGTTTTAGTCTATTTTCGTATGTTTTCATGCTTACTATTAAACTTTATTATATTACTTCTCTAATATCAATTGTGATATTTTATTAAAAAAAAAAGTTAATGTCTAATATCACTTGTGATATTTCATAAACAAACAAGTATGTTTTTTAACCTTTAATATCACCTGAGATATGTCATTGCTCTGTATATTTTTATATATTATCACCTACGTGTTTTCTAATATTTTTATAATTTTCAGTTACAAGATAGTTTTTTGTGCCTTTCATCGCAATTGACAAGTGCATATTTTTTTTTTAATGTAAACAATGTTATATATCACTTGTGATATTATACTCTTAGTAGAAATAAAAGTGTTAAAGTCTCTTTAGGTGAATTCTTATTTTGTTAAAAAAATACTAATTTAATGCAATACTTGTTTGATTTTAAGAATATGTCAAGTCTCTATTTTCATAGTTTGCTTCCTTTTTATTCATTTTGATATTTTTAAGTGACACTAATTTATCTCTTGTGATATAACATTGTAAGAAAGATGAAGAGTATTAGACTCTTCATCATGTATATGTTATCAGTTGTGATACTCAACTAAGAATGTGAAATATTAAATCCATACCAAATGTGATAAGAATTTAGTATTTTACCAAGTATATATGAAAGAAATGATAATAATAATCACTTATTATATTACTGTGATGATTCCGTTCATTTTTCTTATTTTTGTTTTTGAAAGTATTTAGGAAGATTTTTGTGTTATATGATAATATGAAATATTAGAAAATGTGTTTAACTGAAAAAAAGAGATGTTATGAAACTTTTGTTAGACTTGTGGTGAATTTTTCTATTTAATGGATACATTGTGCATGTTTTGATAGGTTTTATATCGGGATTTAAAAATATCTATTGTTGAATCAGCAAACTAAAGAATCTATGGTTGAAGAAAGCACACATCTTTATAAATAAACTGAGTACGCTCAAACACCTGTGATATCACAGGTGATATCACCTCACTTGTGATATCACACGTGATATAAACTCTGATATCACACATGCTATCACCGGTAATATCACACATGATATCATAAGTGTATCACCGATGTTATCACTCTATGTGTATCACCGGTGTTATCACTCATGATAGCACGTGTGATATCACAAGTGAGGTGATATCACCTGTGATATCACAGGTGTTTGAGCTTCCTCAGTTTGTTTATAAAGATGTGTGTTATCTTCATCGATAGCTTATTTGGTTTGCTGATTCAACCATAAATATTTTTAAATCCCGCTATAAAACCTATCAAAACATGCAAAATGTATCCATTAAATAGAAAATCCACCACAAGTCTAACAAAAGTATCATAACATCTCTTGTTTTCAGTTGAACAACTTTTCTAATATTTCATAATATCATAAAACACAAAAATCTTCCTAAATATTTTCAAAAACACAATCATCACATTCTTAGTTGAGTATCACAACTGATAACACATACATGATGATGAATGTAATAGTTTTAATTTTCCTCACAATGTTATATCACAAGTGATATATAAGTGTCACTTACAAATATCAAAATGAAAACGTCTGAAAACGGATAAAAACGTATAAAATCGAATGGAAAACGTATAAAACGGCCAAAAACGTCTGAAAACGTATAAAACGTATGAAACGTATGAAAACGGACAAAACGTACAAAAACAGACGAAAACGTCTGAAAATAGTCGAAAACGTCTAAAAATGGACGAAAACGTAAAAAACGGATGACAACGTATAAAAACGGACGAAAACTTATAAAAATGGTCGAAAATACATGAAAACCTAAAAAAACAGACAAAAACGTATGAAAATGGATGAAAATGGCCGAAAATGTAAGAAAACAGACGAAAACGTATGAAAGCGTAAAAACGCGTCTGAAAACGTATAAAAAATGGACGAAAACCGAAGAAAACGGATGAAAACGAACGAAAACGTAAGAAAATGGACGAAAATGTATGAAAACAGAGGTAAATGGGCGAGAACGTATGAAAATGGACGAAAGCGTATATAACGGACGAAAACGTCTGAAAAGAGACGAAAATGTCTAAAATTGACGAAAACGTAAAACGGACAAAACGTCTTAAACGCGGAAACGATACAAACGATGAAAACGTCGAGAAACGGATGTAAACGCATTTAAAACGGATGAAAATGACATAAACGTATAAAACAAACGAAAACGTATGAATACAGATAAAAAAGTAGGAAACCGAAAAGAAAAAAAAAAAAAAAACTTGAATAAAAAAAAACATGAATTTAAAATAAAAACGTGAATTCTAAAAAAAAGGAAAAAAAAGAAAAGAAAAAAATGTTAATAAATAAAAAAGACAAAAAGACAAAGAAAAAGGAGGAAAAAAAAATGGACTTAGGTTTTCATATTAAATCTTAGGTTTATCCCTACTATTAGATCAAACTAAATGGATGGTGGGGATTTGTCCCTTGGTAAGCACCAAAATAAGAGTAAACATTTGAAAATTCCTCTAATGTTTCTGTGTATTTGTGTTTATTATTATTTTTATTTTTATTTTTTTGTCATGAAATTGTGATGGAGAGAGAAAGTGAGATGGCGTGGGGATGTTGTCACCATTAAACAAAGACGAAATATCACAACTATTTTTGGGACCATTTAATAAATGATCATGAGTCGATTTATAAATGATCATGAGTCGATTTATCTTTAATAACTTATAAATTGAACATTTAATAATGAAAAGGTAATATATGTCTAATGTGAAGCTAACAAGAATGGGAATTTAAACATTTGAAACAAAAGCTTAAAGATGGAAATGAATTTCGGTTTAACCACATAGGTGAGTGAGCTAACATTAACTAAGACCATTGAGATATCAAATATTGATAGGGTAAAAACCTGAATGGTACTATAGTCATAAGTCACTTTAGGTTAGTTATCGTATCTCTTTTTTTAACAACGACTCCAAGCTTTACTTCTTTTATAAAGCATTACTTTTCTTTAAGACTAATAAATTAATAATCCAAGTTGACTATTTACTCTGGTATGGTTGATTTTTACAGTCGAGCGGATTAGTGGAAAAAGCTTTGGTTATACCAAATAACATGCCATTTCCTACTCGTGCAACAATATGGCGTTCACTTTTGGCTGCTTGTCTAAAAATTTAGAAATCGGAACATTTTCATATGGAAAACTTATGGCACTAAAGGCATAAGATGAAGCTGGTTATGTATTGCAATGAAGTGCATACGCAACATCTTGTAACTGGTATGCTTGATTTTTACAGTCGAGCGGGATTAGTGGAAAAACCTTTGGTTATACCAAATAACATGCCATTTCCTACTCGTGCAACAATATGGCGTTCACTTTTGGCTGCTTGTCTAAAAATTTAGAAATCGGAACATTTTCATATGGAAAACTTATGGCACTAAAGGCATAAGATGAAGCTGGTTATGTATTGCAATCAAGTGCATACGCAACATCTTGTAACTGGAAAGACATATCAAAAGTTAGGAAATTAATGAATAAGAAGAACGTCAATAAAGAAGCCGCTTACAGTCGGATAACTATCTAGAACAAAACATATTCATATGTTGTGGGGATACTACACACCATTTAATAACTTCAAAATCAAACCTTTACTGAGTTAATATATGTTCAACATGAAGCTAATGTGAATGATCTGAAGAATTTGAACCAAAACCTTAAAGATGGAAATGAGTTTTGGTTTTGTCCCGTAAATGAGTATAATCTTCCAAGTAACATGATTCCAAACCCGAGAGGTGAAAAGAAATCAGATACCATTCCATCGTTACAAAGTGAATTCGCTTCACCTGAGATTAAAAAGTTGTTAGATGTCGATGAATATATTGGTGTTGATGTGGTTAATAACGCGATAGATGGTGTTTTCGATATTGGTGGGAGTAATGAAGTTCATAGCAAGTTTGAAGAATTTTCAGAAAATAAGAAAAGTATGAACGAGATTGTTGTGGGTGCTCATGAAAGTCCACGGGTTCGCCAACTATGGGAAGGAATTGGCATCGGTGATGCTCACGGGCTAATGGATAATGGACGCAACCATAAATTTGTTCAACCAAATGTGTGAAATGGATATCGGACTCTCAATCAAGATATTCTTCGATCACCTTGAGGCAAGGTGATTTTGAAGAGTGGGGAGTGTTACGACATGGGTAGCGGAAGGCGGAATAATGGTGTTGTGTTATGTCCAAGGTAGTGGAAGGCGGAAGAGGAAAAAATGTTGGTTGTGGTAGCGGAAGGCATGAGAACTACGAGAGTGGAAGATAGCACTAGGCTTAGGATTAGGATATGGGATCCCGGAATCAATAGAAAATTTTCAAGACCACACCTTGAGGACAAGGGGATTTCGAAGGAGTGGGGAATGATACGTCCCAAGCTTTATGTTATGTTATATTTATTTAGGATATGTCTTTGTGTCGTATTAGGAAAGTGTCATTGTTAAGATATGTCTTTATGTTTGGTTGTTTTACAAGCTAAGGTTATTCGGTTATATATACCGAATCATTGTTATGAATGAATCAATCAAGTTTAAGATCAATTATTCTATAGTTCATCTCTTTTATTTCTTAAGGAGCTCGCACACGCTTGAAGTGGTGCCTTATCCCGATACAACCCCTAACAGGGTCGTATCACCAAGTTATTATGGTGGTCGCGTTTTAGATGCTGTGAGTCTGTATTTGATATCAATGATATCATGGTTATGATTTGGTTCTTTTATGAGTTTGGTTGATAAAGGTCGGTATTCTCGACGTGCGGTGATCTTACGATGATGTATTTTTCTTTTGTTATGGTTTTGAATTTTGCATTTACTAGTCTGATTTTTATTATTATTATTTAATTTTGCAGTTTGGATTCTAAGGAATTCTTGATCCTTTTACATAGGCACATCCACAATTATGATTTCATTACTCACCATAGGTTTATTTTAAGAATTGGTTCTGGATAGTTATATAATACGAGTACAGCTCACCAAGTACTAAATTTATATGATGTTTGTGGCAAGTAATTTTTAGTTTTTAATTACTTGTTTGTCATGTGAAAATAAAATTCCGCCGTATCATGTTCAAAGCAGGTATAATCCCTGTTAATATGTTTAAGTTTTTGGGTAAAGCACTGAGTTTTAGCCAATTAAAACCCATTTACTTATTTGTGGTGGCAACATTTATTGAATCGATATGAGTAGGATACTGAGCTACTCAAATCTCAAGTAACATAGGAAATGATGAATTCATAATGGTTGCATTTAAAGTTTAAGTTATAAAAGCCAGTTCAAGACAGTGGCATTATAAGGTTGTTACACGATTATTGACCGCTTATATTATTGATTTCTAAAGTTATTAGCTGTCTGGCTTAAGTAGTATACGTTTATGTAAAAATGTCAAGAGGTGGAAACTATTTTTGTGTATATATTCAAGATAAACCAACATATTTTGCTCACTTGTATGTAGATGCATTGATCTTGCAACACCTCGTTTAGATTGGTTCGTATGTGGGAGATAGAAAACGATGCAAAACGTATCAAAAAACTATCTAAGATGCCATTGGTAAGGATTTTTTATAACTTACAAAAAACTAGTATCGCTTTCTTAGCGTAACACTTAAGTCGTTACTTATTGTCCCCAACATTTTTATTGACTTTGGATACAGGTTTGATACATTGATTCATTGGTATTTAACAAGTTAGAGATACATGTGGAACAAGCACATATAAAGTTGTTTTGGTGTTCAAGTCTCTAAAAAGTAATGAAATGTGGTGAAACAATGTATATTGATAGTTTGTTACATTGTAAATGGTATATCGACATAGATGCTTATTGATCCGTATGAGAAAGAATTGTATTTATATATGATTTATAATATTTGAAAAGCTGTTATTTTATTTGATTTTAATATTTGAATAGATGTTATTTATTGACCTTTGAGTTTCATGGTACCGAATTAGATCCTTGTCGGAATTACATATCAATAAAAGCAATAAATGAAAAATTAGAAATCTATTGGTACTGATTCGACTCCATAATAGAAACTGCTTCTTATCGATGAGGATTCTCATTTGTGATACTTGTTAAACTCAATAATTGAAACCGGTTCATACAATAAAACTGGTCTTAATTCTCTAAAAAAGAGACCGGTTGCATAACCGGTTTAATTTCTATGTGTTTCCGTCAAAGAGATACCCCCTCACAGAGAGTGGTTTCAAAACCCGTTTTTATAAGCTATTATAACCGGTCTTTATCGAGTTTTTTGTAGTAGTGTGTTGTGATGAGTTCGGAAAAATTATATGAACTCAAAGTTTTTGTAACTGAGACTTCAAATTTTACTATCTTGAAAAGATTAAGAATAACAATCCACAATGACCGAAACAATAAGAAAGAACCCTCACTTCGAAGTGGAGAGTATTTCATCTATCGAAAAGACATTTTAATTACAAACCTCTAACATCTATCGAAAGATCTACTGCAAGTTTGCAAAATTGATAAATTCCAAGATAACTCAACTTATATTTATACCATACGTTTACATGAAAATTATGAAAATTTATCTAACAACGAGAGACTCACCAAATGTTTAACATGCATATTGCCAAAAATAACAAAAACCAGTTACTCATTCAACGTGATGATCTCGAGACCACATGAAAACGTGCATTCTTGAAAGCTATTAGAACTTTGGACCATTTGAAAGCGATCATGTTTGAAATACTTATGTGTGTCTGGGAATGCTTACTAGAATAACTTATTTGTTTATTTCGGATTTCGTGTCACCTGCGCACTTCCCACTTCACTTGACGATCCATTTCTATGTAAGGTACACGATTTATATTTTTCTTGTTGAGCATATGCCACCATCCCTTAGACAGATGCGTCTTCTAACTCGTAGACGTATTTTGTTTGTAAGAAGTCAAAACTTAGGTGCTCGATAAACTTAAAGAATCGTTAACATATTTGTAAAGTCCTGCGGGGCTGAGGAATTAAAACAATATTTTGTTAGTAACATTAGGTATAAGAAAAATAGTTTGTCGTTTTGATAACCACCAAATTGTTTAGGAATTAATCCCCACAATTTTCAACAAGAGTAAATAATGAGGTAAAATAATCTAGTGTAAAAACCAACAAATTCCTTTTCATAAGTTATCGAACACTTACATTTTAGTATTAAAAAATATTTATCAAAAATCCCAATTTTATTGAGTTTGTTTACTAAAATCAAAGACCTGGTAAAGCTAATGAGAGTACACTATTCTACCACTATTTTTGATACAATCTATTTTTGATATCTCTTATGTTATTTATGTTTTGTTCAACCAGGAGCCAATGTCAAAAGCTTTTGAATGAAAAAACAATACAACTTTAACCCGTTTATGGGAGATGTCACCATGACTACATTTTAAAGTAGCTAGGCAATATCAAAAGCTTTTGAATTTATTTACAATCTCATGAACAGCTAGCTGAATAACTCTGTTTTTATGCATATTTGAATAATCTTTTTATAACGTAAATGTTTCCATGGTAACATGATATGATATTTTTAACCAGAGGAAAAAGTCATCGAAACTACATAATTTAGACTCTGAAAATGTCAATATCAACTCCAAATAAAGCTGCATAAAGTTTAAATACACTTCTGAGAACCACGAAATTGCTATGGGAATCCATGTGAAAATTACATTACATGCTTAACAGGGATTGAACTCATTTGAACCTTTGATTAATGTTCTGAACGATGTTTTATTGTAGATGATAGGAGTATTAGCCTATTTGATTAGTGAAATAGATACTTACTATTTTATGATGAAACCATTTGAACCTTTTGTCCCACATAGGTAAATGAGAGAAAATTTTCTAAGGTTATATACGATAGTGCATTGAGATTGTATGTCTTGAAGTTAATAGTATGCTTTGGGGCTTTTGAAGAGCACGTATGTGTATAACACACACGTGAGTTCTCAAAATCTCATAACATTATATGAACTCCTCTTTTTTTTAAGACTCCAAGCTTTACTTTTCTTTTACAAAGATTAAGACTAATAATTCAACGATGGGGAACTAGCATCTCTAAGGTTGCTCCTTCTCTAAATTATCTTCCTCTTATTAAACCATGAACGAATTAATGTTTCAAAGGATACTTTATATCGGGGCTACACTAGACGTGCATTTAAGATAGACGTGCAAAAAGCATATGTCACGGTTAGTTGGAGTTTTTTTGGATGATATCCTGATTGGTTTCGGTTTCCAGTTGAATATGGTAAGGTGGATCGTGGCTTGTGTCACGAGTACGTCATTTACCATTAACGTAAATGGTAATTTGCATGGTTATTTTAAAGGGAAACGTGGGTTTCGTCTAGGAGACCCTATGTCCCCGTATTTGTTCACTTTTGGTTTTTTCTATCTTTTATTATCTATCCTTGGATAGTCCTACGTTAATTTTTAAAAGAAAGGTTCTTGAGGATGGGAGTTTTACATACCACAATAGGTGTACGAAGCAAAAGATTATAAATATTTGTTTTGCTGACGATTTAATCATGTTTTCTCGCGGTGATGTGAATTCTGTTGGGGTCCTAATGGAAGCCTTGAATGAGTTCAAAGAGGTATCTGGTCTCGTGCCTAGTATACCAAAGAGTGCGGTGTTTATGTGTAGTGTGCCTGCCCACGTGAAGGCTGGAATTATGCAACTCATGCCATTTCAACTAGGCACTCTTCCCGTTAAGTACTTGGGTGTTCCACTCATCTCATCGAGATTGCTTTATAAGGATTGCAAAATCCTTGTTGAGCGTGTTTGTAAACGTGTTAGGGATTGGAAGAATAAGTGGTTCTCCTTTGCACGGAGACGTCAACTTGTGATCTCAGTTCTGTCATCATTGCATCAATATTGGGCATCCATTTTCATTCTTCCAGCCGATATTATTCATGATATTGAGCAACTGATGTGTGGATTCTTATGGTGCCAAGGATATATGAGACGAGGGAAAGCGAAAGTGTCTCGGGAGGATGTGTGACTCCCAAACCATGAAGGTGGTCTTGGTATTAGAAAGCTTGGAACGTTTAATATAGCCTTAATGGCCACTCATATCTGGAAGCTTATTACTCATAAAGAATCTATGTGGGTGAGATGGATTCACGCGTATAAACTTAAGAACAAAAGTTTTTGGTACGTACATTTAATGGCTAATGTGAATTGGGGTTGGCGTAAAATATTGCAAATTCGTGAGCAGGTTCTCCGTAAGTTGGGTAAAGGTGAGAAAGCGTATGCATGGTTTGATAACTGGGATACTCAATGTCCTTTAATAAATCATGTTACTAGTCGTATGCTTTAAAATTTCGGGTATAGTCGTCATGAGAAAGTGAAGAACATCGTGTCGCATGATGGGTGGACGTGGCCTGTGGCCTCGAATGATGCTTTCCCTGTTTTAAATCAACTTATTGTTCCAACTTTGTATGAGCAGGTTGACACCCCCTACTTGGAAAATGCATGATGGGTCTCTATCCAAGTTTTCAGTTCGGCATGCATGGCAATGTGTACGTCAGCGTGGAAATGATGTTAACTAGGTTCATATTGTTTGGTCAAGACAAAGTATTCTAAGACACGCTATTCATTTATGGCTTGTTATAAAGAAATGTCTTCTAAAGCAAGATAGACTGAGGCAATGGTATGTCGGTAATGATATCGACTTAAACCTGCTTCGTTGTCCTCTTTGCAAAACTCAACCTGACTCGTACGATCACTTGTTTTTTGAATGTGGGGTCTCGATGCAAGTCTGAAATCAGGTTCTACGCATGGCTGATATTGGATTCTCTACATCGAAATGGAGTGATATTATGGGATGGTTAATGCCTATCGCTAAAAAAAACAATGTCACGACTATTGTTGCTAGATTAATTTTGGCCGCTTCATCATACTTTGTTTGGCAAGATTGTAACTATAGAGTACATGGTACAAGAGTGAGGACACCTGATCAAGTTTCGAAATGTGTAGTTGATGTGGTTAGACTCAAGTTAGCGTCCATTCACTTCAAGAAGAAAGCAAGAGTTGACCAAATGAGAAGAACTTGGAGTATTACTGATGGAGGTTGAACTTGTATGATTCCTAGAGGCCATACTGTGTTCGTTTCTTATCTTTATACATGACCTCTAGTTAGTAGTTTTATATAAGAGGTTGTTATGTCCTGAGTATGTTCAAGCATATAGTTGTTCGTTAGGTCTAAGGGTGGCGCATTACCACCCTTTCATGTATCTAAACTCATTTTACTCATTTATATTTTCACCGGGTATAAACCCCTTACCCAAAAAAAATCCTTTACTAACTTACAAAAATCCTTTTTTCTGTTATAAGGATTAAAAATAATCATCCACAATAACATACACAATAAAATAAGCGTCCTAACTCCTAAATAGAAAGTATTTAGGTCATATGTTTACCTGAAATTTATGATAAATTATACAACGTTATAATAATCAATTAGGAATTCACCAAACCGTTAACATATGCCAAACTTTCAATTGGAAGATTGGTAAATTTCCTACGTTGAATCTTCTTATTAGATGCTCTTAGATGCTCACTAATTATAAGAAAAAAGGTCAATTTATGCAATAGTAGTGGATAAAGCTATAACATTTACCAAGTTTGAGTACGTAAATATGCTCAACAATTAAGCTTAAATCTAGTTTGTTTTGATCAAGCATTAACTTAGCAGACCTTTGAGCTATTCCAGCCGTACAAACAATCTTGACAAAGAGCTCGCATTTGAACTAAAAGAAAAATTCATTCAACTATTGAACCATGTTTATGCTAAAAAGACTCTCATTTCGACTACAGTTTCAAACCTTCAAATACCAAAAGATAAATCATTTCATTGCAAAGTCTTCAACCATGGTACCCTAAACACCCTTGTGAATTCTCCTACATCAAGTCATATATAAGTCCTTAGTGTCATCAAAATTCAGTTATCGTTATCAGGGACGAACCAAAGAGTCATCGACCACGAAATGGGAATCTCGGGTTGTTCTTTTTCAGAATCATCTTTCTCTTCTTTACTCTCGTCATCTTCTAGTGGAGGGTTATATGGTGATGTGGTAATGGTGTTGTCACAAATTGGTCAACTATTTTGACTTTGAGATAACAATTATCAAGTACCGACAATGATAACTGATCCTCACTTCAATGTGTTATGTGTAGAAATTGTCAACTATTTAATGTGTTATGGTAAGAAAGATCAAAAGTTATGAAATTAATGGATGAGAGGAACATCAACAAGGAACCCCTTCCAATCGGATAAAAAAACTAGTACAAAATATATTCATTCCATGTTAACACAAATCCTTTAATAACTTCAAAATTTAACCATTAACGAGCTAATATATGTTCAACATGAAGCTGATATGAATGGGAATTGAAGATTTTGAACCAAAAGCTTAAAGATAGAAATGAGTTTTAATTTTGTCCCACATAGATAAATGTGAAAAAAATCTTCCAAACTTATATGCCAAGGTGCATATCTACTCTACGTATAAAGTTAATACTATGTTTCACTCCTACACAAACGCCGACATAGTAGCAAAATTATTTCGGTGTATAAATAGGAGTGAAAATTTTATTAAACTCATAGTTTTTTTGTAATGGAAAAGATATTTGTCTTAGAGCTAATACTATGTTTTTGAAATCGAAAATCGCATCCTCGGAAATCGATTAAATGAACTCAAGTTTTTGTAACACGGATTTCAAACTTTTCTTTCTTTTATAAGGATTAAGAATCCAAAATAACAAAAACATTATACCAGCGTCCTTAGTCCAAAGTGGAGAGTATTTAGTCACATGTAGATGAAGAGTTGCAAATACAATTTTAGTACAAACCTCCAACATCAATTGAAAGATCGACTGCAAGTTTTCAAAATTAAGAAGCTGCCCTCTAATATGCGTACCATCGAATAAATGGATAACACTCGAAATTATAATCCTAACCCTATTAGTCTTAGCATATTCACATAAAACATGGGCTCGCGAGCTTAATCGAACATGATATCAAAAGCTTGGGCTCAAGCTCTTGATTATTAAATGAGCTTTATATTAAGAACGAGCTCATTAATGCTCGGCACGATTCGAGCTTTTACCGAGCCGATCTTGAGTAACTAACGATCGTTCACACCTATAACAAAATAGAAGAATGCTACAATCACACAATTTTCACACAAAGAGTTGTCATAATATAATATGCCAAATAAACTTAAATTCAATATCTCTTCTATTTAAATGTACACATTACCATGTCATCTCATTGTATAAATGTCTTTGTGTGAAAATTTTTAAGCGTAGGCGGTACCATTTTTTTAAAGGTCTTGTTTTCTTATCAATTTTAAAGTGTATAAAGAATTTTTAGTTCTCGCTTTAATCAAAGTCCAGGACATCTTTAAAAAAAGAACAACTTGCAAGATTTTATATTTTTTGCAAGTTGATTCTGGTTAAAGTATTTAAAGGACTAGAATTCTCTTTTTTGCTGTGTACTATACCTTGAAGTCCTCAAGACAGTCGCGATTGACATCTTAAAAATCGAGAGTATATGAAGTCGATATTAACTTTTTACCTTTGATATTTATACAATAACTTAGCAGGTAAAGTTTGTTTTATTGTTTGTGTTTCATTAAACAATACAAAAGACTAACAAAGGGTCATTCATTGAAGGTGAACCGACGTCTCTCGGGCTGTTCCTTTTGAAGATCCTCTTCTTTTTATTAAACCGTTAACGACAGAATGTTGCAAGGGATACTTCACATCCATTACAAACTTTAAATCAACCAATCGACGAGCTAATATATGTCCCACATGAAACACAAACTTACAAGATGGAAATAAGTTTTGGCTTTATCCCACATTGGTAAATGAAAGAAAATCTTCTAAGCTTATATGCCATGGTGCATATAAACCATATGTCTTAGAGTTAAATACTATGCTTTTAACAGCAAATTTTGTCTCGTTATATTATTCGGGGTAGTATTTGTGTTTGGAAAAATTGTATAAGCTTGAAGTTTTTGTAACAAAGACTATCATATTTTATTTTCCTTAATAAGGATTCAGAATAATTATCCATGATATAGCCCATAAGAAGCCCATAGCCAATTAACTATTAGGATTTTACCCTAATATTTATCTATATATATACCCTTTGTATCTCCTACATTATGATTAATAGAAGAATATTTTCATTCCCTAAATTATTGTTCGCAACACGTTATCAACACGCTCTAAGGTATTAGTTTTACTAATTTAATTTAATTAGTAGAATCAATTGCATAACCCCATGTTATGTTATAAAAGAAAATAAAACCTCAAGTTTTATTATGATTCCTTTAAGAGAATCAAATAACATAATTTCTTGTTATTTATATTGAACTATGTGAAAGCCACAAAAGTGCTTATATCAATTTGATTGGAGAAATGCGATGTTGTATTAAGATCTCCATATTATTTGGTGTTTACTTCGAAAGTGCAATCGAAGCATGCGTGGTCGTAAATTTAAGTTTATGAGTCAAGATTATTAATTGGTATGACCGGTTGGACCATCCTAGGTCAATGATGATGCAAAACATATACAAGAACCATGGGTTCTTCAAAGGTGATTTCACTATTTTTATTGTTCTCAATTGAAATGCATGGTTCAGTATCACCACCAAATTTAAAGTAAGGACTTTGTCCTATAAAGTTTTAAAAAGAATAAAGGGGGTGTATGTAGGACTATACATCAGCCATACGGATCATTTTGAGTTTAAAATTGATGCATCGTCAAAATGATCATCAAAGACGCAACTAAAGGTTAGCGTGATTAATGGCTCGTCATATAAAATATGAGCATGGTTTTCCAAATTGTATCATTGAAAATGGTGGTGAATACTTCTATATATTGGTCGAGTATTGGAATAAGTATTGAACATAAAAGTAGCTCATGTTCATACGCGAATTGCTTTTGTTGAAGCGTTTATAAAACATATTCAGTTGATTGCAAAACCAATATTAATTGTGAGAACAAACCTGTTAGTTTATGGGGCATAAATATGAATTCGCATCTTGCCAACAATTAATAATGAATTCTCCCTATTAGAATGGTTTCAGTCACAAACCATATGTTTCCCATATAAAGTTTTCTTTAAATATGCGGAACGTGTATTGTAAATCCACCACAACGCACACAATTTGGGATGTTGAAATTGATAATTCATTCAGGGGGAGAATGAGCAGCGATAAATTTGGAATGAATTATGATAATATAAATGTTGATTCTCACATTAATGAATATGAACTTGATGTTCAAGGGACAATTTACATTCCAGATAATTTCCAGACATGTTTAGTGACTTTAAGAAAGTGACTAGATCATATATATACGCTGCTAGTGCTCCAATTATAATGTGTGTCCCAACATGACAACCAATGATTGGTAGTGAGTCTATGGCACGCCTGCAGCGTGATAGACTAATCGATTCCAATTAAAAGTCCTCGAATGAATAGATAAAATGGAGCAAGAAAATTAAGATGGTCGAATCGAGATAATAAAGACCCCATAATAGTCTCCTAAAGAGACACTAGACATGAATGTAATTGAAAAAACCCCGGGTACGTGAAAAGTTATGGGATCTCAATAAATGATACAATGCAATGTCTAGTAAAGTGTGGAATCGAAAAGTAACGAATCAATGTCGATATGGTTATAATCATGTAAATAAATAAGATAGCGCTATAATCAAGGTGAGGATAATGGAAGCATACCTGCAGGAAGTGCAGACGTATATATGAATGGCCAAAAGAAGTAAAGACGCAAAGAACTAATGAAAGATTAAAATCTCTTGGGACGAGACATGATTAAAAATATATCTATATGCTAACTTACTCTGTTCTAGTAAGTTTACTACTATAATGTGACTTGTCATGACTTTATTGCTATTTAGTCTCTACTGTCTCACTTGTAGTTTTTCTTGAATGAGTTTCTACTCTAAGGAACCTTATAATTCTCGTTCATTTCAGTTTGTTTTGATGCCAAGTCAAACGCTTACGGCAGCTACAAATGATGCCAACAATTGATAATCACATCAACATACTTGAAGCTTACTTGGATGTCGGCAAGATTACACGCCAACCTCTTACTTCTCCATCTTCTTAAAACTATTTGTTGCGATGTATTTACTTGATACACTATTTACTTGGTACAAATGACATTTTGTTACACTTTTGGTGTTGCATTATGATATTCGATTTGTGTTATTATTGATTTATCTGATTTCTGCATTTAGAAATATTTTGTTTTTGGGAATTTGTGTATTACAAGAGAAACCGGAAAATACAAAATTAATGCCATTTTTTTTCTTTTTAAAAAGGGCACTATCCACAAGTCGTTGCAAATTTGTTACAAACCTATACAGTTAGAATTTCGTCACAAACCTATGTTTTTGCAAATTCTTCCATTGCAAATCCGTTGCAACTTGTACCGTTTCAAACCTGTTGGAAGATTGCAATGAATTTTCTTACGTTGGAAAACCATTGCAATTTTTTTTGTTCCATAGGAAATCCGTTACAAATTAAATTTCCATGGAGCATTTATACAACGGGTCCAATATGTTGGAAATCTGTTGCAAATAGTCGTTTCCAACGGATTTCGACCGTTACATTTGCCCAGTTGTGTGACAACTGGAAATTTAGCAAGAACAACTTGAAGTCGTCAAGACACTCGCGATTGACATCTTACACCTCGAGATTATGTGTTGTCATATAGTTTACTGGATTCAATGAAAGTTAAAACATTTCTAACAAGAAAACCGGCAAGATATAGAAAAACTGCTTGTGACAAACTTATGCCACTAAAGCCACAAGATTAAGCTGGTTATGCATTGTTATCAAATGTATACGCAACATCTAGTAATTGGCAAGAAAGATCAAAAGTTAAGAAAGAGGATAACATTAATAAAGAAGGTGGTTACAAATGTATTAAAAATCAAGAATAGAAAATGTTGTAGAAGATACTTCACATCCATTTAAAACCACTTGAACATTTTGTCCCACATAGGTCAACGAGGGAAAGTCTTCTAAGCTTATATAGCATAGCACATATGTATTGTATGTCTTAAAGTTAATACTATGCTTACAGATTCACATAAGAGGCCACAAATTTATTATGGGGTCTAATATTTGAGTTTGGAAAAATTATATGAGCTCTCTTAAGTTTTGCATCACATACTTCAAACTTTACTTTTCTTCTATAAGTTTACTAATAATATTCCACTGGAAGATCGATACAAGAAAAAGTTTTAAAAATCAAAACTAGTAATGAATTGTTGTCTGAGTAGCAAAATACTTTCAGGTTACAAATATCTTAATTGTAAGAAGCATAATGTAGTCGCTTTTATTCAAATCTTTATGATATCAAACCAAGTTTATATGTTTAAAGACTCTCATTTCGACTAACAGTTTCATATAAGAAAAGATGTATTGTTCTATTGCGAAGTCTTAATCATACGAGCATGGGCGGAGCCATAAATTTTTTCTCGAGGGGGCATATTTTGATAATTTTTAAAAACTGCATTACAAAATGGTTATTAAAGGAGGCAAATTATAAAAAAAAATCCAGATATTTTAGAAAATTTACACTGCAGTTTTGCTAGGGGGCACGTGACCCTCGGGACCCTCCCTATCCCCGCCCATGCATACGAGTTTACATTACAAAGAGTATATAGAAAACTGAGGTTATTTTGTTATTCCGTATCATTCTATTGCGAAGTCTTATACTTAGTTGTCTTGTCCGATGTTAGATTGCTATGTTATATTCATGCAAGAAGTGTCATTTTTCAAGCACATGCACAAAATTCTTTGTTGGTCAACTTAAACATGAAAGTATTCAAATCTGCATATGGAAACCACGAACATCTATCCTGTTACTCCATATCTTTTTCAGTTCAGCGTGAGCAATGTTGTTGGTGATACTTCTTAGCTTCATGATATGGTTCAATTATATTTTCCTTCATAGTTTATGCATTCAGTTGGCTTTTGTCTATGTTAATCTCCCAATCGAGGTTAAAAGTCATCACCCAACCTAGTTAAAATCTAAAGTAACCATATATTATTGAGCTCATGCGTAGTTTTTTAGTTACTTTTCTACCATCTGTAATGAAGTCGATATTAACTTTTACCTTTGATATTTATACAATAATTGAGGTAGGTAAAGTTTATTTTATTGTTTGTGTATCGGTAATCGTTACATGAGACTAACAAAGGGTCATTCATTGAAGGTGAACCAACGTCTCTCGGGTTGTTCCTTTTGAAGATCCTCTTCTTCTTATTAAACCATTAACGAGAAAATGTTGCAACAAATACTTCACATACTTTACAAACTTCAAAATTAAATAATTGACGAGCTAACATATGTTTGACAAAAAACATGAACCTACAAGATGGAAATAAGTTTTGGTATATCCCACATTGGTAAATGAGAGAAAATCTTTTAAGTGTATATACCATGGTGCATATGAATTGTGTGTCTTAGAGTTAAATGCTATGCTTTCAACCTCATATTCAATGCCATCATATTATTTGGTGTAGTATATGAGTTTGGAAAAATTGTATAGGCTTGAAGTTTTTGTAACCGTGACTTTCAAATTTTACTTTTCTTTTACAAGGATTAAGAATAATTATCCACGATCTTTTATGTCACCATTTCAATTGTTTTACAGATTTCAGAATTATTGGTCATAAGTTTACACAGATCATGTTTATATTTTGTTCGAGCCTTAAGGTCATCTGCAATTAATAAGAGGAAAAAATAAAATATATGTACTTGTTTAAGACGAGCAATATAAACGTTGTTCAAGGTAATATTTGAATCTAGTAGAGTTGTGTTTGTGGTGATCATAATAATCCAGTTATTTTAGGTTCTATATGACAACTTTATGCTTTGAGCAATTTTACTAATTCATAGATTATCATGAGACGATTTAACTTTAATAACTTTGAAATTGAACCTTTAGTAACTAAGCTAATATATGTCTGACGTGAAGCTAAAGAGAATGGGAATTAGGCATTTGAAACAAAAGCTTAAAGATGGATTTTGTTTTTTTGTTTTTTTGTTTTTGGTTTCATCCCACATAGGTGAGTGAGCAAACATTACTGGAGTTTATAATTAAGACCATTGAGATGTCAAAAATGCATATGTTAAATTTGCGAATTGTACTTATAGTCATGATAAGCCACTTCGCAATCTTACATTAATAATCCACTAAGCCACTTCAGCCTTTTAATCACATCTGGCATTTTTATTAAGGAATTGAAGGAGCTCCTCTCAAGTTGAAGTACACAACTGGAGTTAAGTTGTGTGATTGTGAGCTATTTGATCTAATGACTCAAATCAAATGAATCTTTTGATTTCAGCCATTAGATCAAATCCAATGGCTTACAATCTACAACTTAACTCAATTGTGAGCCATTCGTACAACTTGTTAATCTTTTTCGACCAATTTTTTATACGGAGTAAAGTTCGACTAGTTACTTAATGTTAAGAACGATGTTTAATTTGCTATAGATGATACGAGTATGATCCTATTAGATTTTTGAAATTGATACTTACTATTATCTTTTTCTAAACCATTGGAATCTATTGTCCCACATAGAAAAATAAAAGAAAAACTTCTAAGCATATATACCATAGTAAATATGAATTCTATGTCTAGAAGTTAATATTATGCTTTCAAACTGCTACTAGTGTACCATTAAATATAACAAATGGGTATTTGGTATGAGTTTGGAAAAATTATATGAGCTTTAAAGTTTTTGTAAAAGAGGCTTAAAGCTTTACTTTTCTTTTAATTACGATATTAATCCTCACTTCTAAGTTGTTGAGCATTTTGTCATATGTAGATGAAGCTATGCAAAAATAAGAGGTTGCCTCTGATATGTATAGCCTAGAACAAAATTTGTAGTTTACTCAACTTGTTTACATGATAATTATAACAAGTTATACAACGTTGTTTTAAAAAAAATTAGAGATTCATCAAATGTTTAACATGCATATTGCAAGAAATGCAAAACTAGTTACTCATACAATTTGAAGATCTGTACAAGAAAAAGTTATAAAAATGAACACTAGTGATGAATCGTTGTATGGGTAATTAATAAAATACTTTCAGTGTACGTACAAGCATAGAGTTTAACTGTTAATAATGTCACTCTATTACAAAAATGGAAGAAGCAATGACATGGGAAAAGTTATGGGAACTGTATAACACTCGAAACTGTAATCGTCACTCAAATAGTCTTAACATCATAGATTTGAAGCATTTGCACTAGATCAGTTAATAAGTATAGCTATAAAAGGGATATTTGCCACTTCATTGTCATAGATAGATATCATAGTTGCAACTTTCAACTGATATGGGATTGTTGAGTCCATTACGTTATTGAAGATAAGTTTTTAACAAATAGCTTCAATTCGATAATTTTGTTTATAATTTATAAAAAGAAGATGAATGTTCCGAATGGACCTAATTAGATACTGGTTCAACCAACTGATTTATCTATGACCAACTAGCGTGTTCATGTTTCGAATGACACTCTAAAATTTTATCTCAACCAGCTAGACTGCACGCTGGAAGCATTTGCAACTTTGCACCAACCCATTTGGGACCATTTGGAATGATTAGTACACTTTAAATGTATCCAACATGTGAAACCATATAATAAGATCAAGAGGGTCATTTTATATGTCAGTCAATCTATGTGGTGACTGGTGTGGATGTGAGCCAAAAAGTCACCCGGTGTCGATCACCATTTTAAGGATGGTGTATGTTCTTGTGGAGAATATTGGTGATAACCGCTTTATAGATTTCAGAATTATTGGTCATAAGTTTACAGAGATCATGGTTATATGTTTTTGTTACAGCCTTAAGGTTTTCTGCAATTTGCAAGTAGAAAAAAACAAATACATTTGAATAAGACGAGCAATATAAACATTGTTCAAGGTAGTATTTGAATCTAGTAGGGTTGTGTTCAGGGTGATCATAATGATCCACTTATTTTAGTTTCTATACGACAACGTTATGCTTTAAGCAATTTTACTAATTCATAGTTGATCATGAGTCGATATAACTTTAATAACATAAAAATTGAACCTTTAATAATTAAGCGAATATATGTCTAACGTGAAGCTAACGATAAAAGGAATTAGGCATTTGAAACAAAAGCTTAAAGATGGAAAAGTTTTTTGGTTTCATCCCACATAGGTGACTGAGCACATTGGTGGAGTTTATAAATAAGTCCATTGAGATTTTATATATAGACTTGATGAATTGTTCAATGGTACTTAGGCTAGACGGAATAGAGGGTATGTCACCCGTGAGTCTCCCCCGTGAGCCACTCACCCTTACCCCCATGCCACCACTCGCGCGTGAGTGGTTGGCCAAATCGTGAGTGAGCCACGGGCGTGAGTTGCACAATATTGTCTGCCATTTATTCGACCGTTTGCAACATAAGTAAAAAAAAAAATTCAAACACCCCCTTTTTTTATAAATACCCACCATTTCATCTTCATTTTTATACACATCTCTCAATTTATTTACACACACTTTTCACAATTTAAATCGTCAAAAATGAATTCGTATACATTTATGGGCATGGATGATTTATTAGAAGATGGAGAAGAAGTTAGCAGCCGCAAGAAAATGAATAATCTTTTTACCGTTATTTGTTATGTATTTTTTTTCCGTATTTTACTTGTTTATGTAATGTTTTTTTAATTCTATGAATAAAAGTTTTACGTTATAATTATTTTTTTACGTTTACATTTACGTTTTATTTAAAATGAATGTGTTAAATAAAAAAGATGATGTGGAGTGAGTGAGTTTGGTGTGGTGAGTGAGTGTTAAAACGGGTGGTGAGTGAGTGGTAAAGTAGGAGAGAGAAAGCTGAGGTGGCGCTGACGTGGAGTGAGTGACTCTTGGCATTATTCCGTTTAGCCTAATAGTCATATGTCACTTCGCGATATCAAATATGGATGTGTTTAAATGTTGAATGGTACTTGTAGTCATAAGCCGGCCTATTTTAATCACATCTAACTATTTCATGAGTGGTACTTATCTTTTTAAGCCTTTTCAGCGGAAACATCAACTCTCATGTTTTTGTAAAATAGCATACGAGTTCAGAAAATTATATTAACTCTTATGTTTGTGTAACAAAGACCTCAAACTTTACTTTTCTTTAAGAATAATAATGCATGATGACAAGAACAATAAAAACTTGTATCCTCACTCGCAAGTTGAGTATTTACTCATGAATGGTTGATTTGTATAGTCGAGCACGATTAGTGGAAAAGACTTTGGTTATACCAAATAACATACCATTTCCTACTCGTGCAACGATATAGCGTTCACTTTTGGCTGCTTGTCTAAAAATTTAGAAATCGGAACATTTTCATATGGAAAACTTACGCCACTAAAGGCATAAGATGAAGCTGGTTATGTATTGCAATCAAGTGCATATGCAACATCTTGCAATTGGAAAGACATATCAAAAGTTAGGAAATTAATGGATAAGAGGAAGGTCAACAAAGAAGCCGCTTACAGTCAGGGGCAAAGCTAGAAAATTTTGCTCGGGAGGTCACATTTTAATAATTTTTAGAAACTACACCATAAATTGGTTCTTGAGGGGCAAATTACAAAAAAAATCTAGATATTTTTGAAAATTGACACTACAAATTTTTCACTAGGGGACACGTGACTAGGGGTGAAAACGAGCCGAGCCGAGCCCGAGCCCCGCCAGAGCTCGAGCTCGGCTTGTTTAAGTTTTAAAAGACTCGAGCTTGAGTTTGGCTTGTTTCGAGCCTTAAATTTTAGGCTCGAGCTCGGCTCGTGGTGTTTTATATAGGTTCGGGCTCGGCTCGGCTCGTTTATACGATTTGGCCATGAAAAGTTAAAAGCTTGGCTCGAGCTCGGCTCGTAACATATATTTATTGAGCTCGTTAATAAGCTCAAGGTCGGCTCTTATATTTCTTTAATACTCAAAATATCATAATGTCGTTTATGCTCGCGAGCCCAAATGAGCTTTGTATATAAAGCTCGGGCTCGATTAATAAACGAGCTGCAACTTAGGCTCGAGCTCGGGCTCGAGCTCGTTTAAGCTCGGCTCGTTCGAGCTTTTTACTGATCCTATCCCGAGCTTTACAAGAGCGGCTCGGCTCATTTCCACCCCTACACGTGACCTTTGTGACCCCTCTTTGTCTCCACCCATGCTTACAGTCGGATAACTATCTAGAACAAAACATATTCATATGCTGTAGGGATACTACACACCCTTTTTTTTTTGAACAAATATACTTATATAGAAATATAGAAAAGTTAGGAATAATACACATCACTCCTCGCTAGCGAGGTAAGTTCAAACGGAAAACAAACATCCCAACTAAAAGGAAAAGTGGAAGAAGATGCTAAACGAGCAGCACAATGAGCAACTTGATTGTTGTCTCGACTAGTCCACGAAAATGACAAGTGCATTGATAACATCAAATTAGCCTGATCTTTTATATATCAAATTCCTGTGTTTATGGCCTCATTTGCATTAATATGGTACTTAATTCTTTCATATTCGTTCATATTTGCATTTCAGGATAAATGAGGCGTTGGAGCGAAAAAGAAGTGATAAAAGGCCAAATATATGTTATGAAGATTGATTTACAAGGGCCTATGAATTCAGTGTGAAGATTACGCCGTAACTTGTTAATAAGGTTACATCGTAAATATGAGCTTTGAAGGATACGACGTAACCAATTCTTTTGGTTACATCGTAATTATTTTTGTAAAGGTTACGGCGTAATTCGGTAATTTAATTACGCCGTAATTATTAACTTGGGCGCTAAGGAGTTGAAGTCCCGTGGCTAAATGAAGATAATATTTACTCCGAGGATGAAAAGTAAAAATAGCAAGTACGATCGGGGACTGAAAGTGACAATTCCTATGAAGTTTATTTACTTCTTGGACTAGAAAATAAATGAAGAAGAACGATCAGGAGCCAAAAGCGTCAACCAAGTGTTAATAAGTTTCATGAAAGAATGATGATAATAGAAAAGTACGAAGTTGTAGTTTCTGGCGTAACTAAATTGTTTAAGTTACGGCGTAACTTAGGACGTAACTAAATAATTTAATTTGACGTAATTTTCGAGATCCGGTTTCTTTGCGTCGACTTTAGTTACGGCGTAATTAGCCCATAAGGTTACGCCCGTAACCATGTCGGAACCTATAAATACAGCCCTAAATCTGCATTTTGGGATCTCTTCACCCTCTCCTAGGGGTCGATTAGGGCACCACTCCAGGACATTTTCCAGCAGTCAGAAGCCAGTTTGGAAGGAAGAATTCACTCGTAATCATCATCATCATTAGCTCTACATCAAGTAATTTCTATCAAACATTATGTTCAGTTCAATTTATGATTTATTCATTTTTTTTTTTGTATGATTTACTATATGTTTGGCTAAGCACCCTGGTGCTGGCCTAGTTATGATTATTTAATTGTTTTATTTACGTTTACTCTATTTTCGTACAATTATTTCTAAGTGTATGCATGCATAGTTTATTGGTAGCCACCCTTGGTTCGGTAGTTTTGAATGGCGGTAGAGGCCAATTGCCTAGGAGATATGACCAACTGACCCTAGGTAAGCGGAATGAGACAGGAAGGGTAAGATATGACCAACTGACGACCCTTTCTACTTGTGCGATTTGACCAACTGATCACCTATCGTTTGGATGAACTTAAGAATTAGGGGGCGAGTGTCTAAGTTCCTAACGGTCAGGCACTCACTATTATAAATCTAGCATGTAGCGGTACTTAATATTTCGGCAGGGACCGGGAACAACAGGACTTATGACGGTGCTTTGATTTCTCCTGTGGTGGCATCTTCTTTGATAGGCTAGGCGAATTGACCAAATGTTGTCCTCTCGACTTTGACCCCACAAGTAATTGGAAGTAATTAGGCGTAGACATTACTAGCTAGGAGGATTAACTAGGTTAGCACCACTCTCCTTCATTGATCACATCTCTTGCCTTTATCCGCTTTCTTGTCTTATTAGTTAATTTATTATTTCAATATCAAAACCATCTTAAAATCGTGACATAGACTTAAGTTAATTTCCGATCCTCGTAGCTCTTGGGACGACCTCGGTTTACCGAATACTACACTACACACGACCGGCACACCGCCTGTTAGTGCATTAGGGTAGACCATAGGTATAACGAGTAATTACAAATATTAAAACCCGTCAAGAAACTGCATCAAGTGTTTGGCGCCCATTGCGGGAGCTATTTAGGATTTTAATTTAAGTTTTTCTTTTATTTTTGTTTTTACTTTTCTTTTTCTCTTCTTTTCTGTTTTTGTTTGTTTTTGATATTTCAGGATATGGAAGATTCAGATCTTGACATGCTCACTATGGAAGAATATATTTCTTTGACTCAAAGTAACCAAAGATCGGGCATCGTATATCCCGAGTTTAATGATGACATCGAGTTTGAGATCAGCTGCCAGTTCATGAGGGAACTTAGACAAGAGCTTTTCGCAGGAACTAACGATGATGATGCCCACCTGCATGTGCGAAGAGTATTGGAGATCGCAGATCTTTTCCACACTCCAAGAGTTTCTCAAGATGCATTAATACTTAGAGTGTTCCCAATTACACTCACTGGTGCAGCTAGAAGATGGATGAAGATGCTTCCTGCGGGGTCAATCAATACATGGGATCTTTTGAAGAGAGCTTTCATTCGGAGATATTGTCCTCCTTCAAAGATTGCCAAGAAGATGGAAGAGATAAAGAGTTTCAGACAGAAGATGGATGAAACGCTTGATGAATCTTGGGAAAGATATAATGACCTTCTCTACAGATGCCCAACGCATGATATCGGCAACCATCGGATGGTCCTTATTTTCTACAAAGGTTTAAACATCTCGTCCCAAATGCTCGACTCTCAAGGACCTATTCCTACAATGCCACCTGCACAAGCCCTTAGATCAATTGAAATGATGGCTGGCCATTCACGAAATTGGTATGATGGAGCAACCACTTGGGCCACAAATAGCAACAGCTTGGATGACTTTGGTGACATCACCAAGCAGCTTGATAGACTTGGATGTGATATGAAGATGGCCAAGGAGAGCATTCATGCTATACAAGAGCACTCTCTACAAGAAGAATATGAGCAGGTCAGGTATGTTAAGTCATTGGAGGAAGCCGTCAAGAAATTCTCGGATAATTTAAAAAGGATGCACGACTCGAATGACGAAATGATTAGGGAATTCAAGGAGGGCGCAGACCTGAATTTAAATAAGCTTGACGCTAAGAGGAAAATCTTGGAGGCTAAGCTTGAAGAATTAAACCAAAAGGTCCTCGAAAGTAAAAAGAATGCGGTTGGAACTATCAAAGAAACAGTGGGAAAGATGAAAGAAGTCAACAAGTAGCTGGTTCCTCGTGATTTACCTTATATGAGACCCTATGTACCACCTATCCCATTTCCAGGACGTTTGAAGACTGTGAGAAAAGAAGAAACAAGCGACGATCAATTGAAGAAAATGGAAGCAAAGAACTTAGAGAGTGATGAAGCAACGCCACAAGCTAATGAGAAATCAACCACAACACAAAACGGTATTACTTCTAACTCTTCTTTTATTCCTAACAATCTTGCTTGTTTTTCTATTCAGGATGCTGAAATTATGGATGAAATCGTGCAACCTATCACAACACCCGATAATGGTTATGTAGCTTCGGCTACTGAACCAATTCTAGTTGATCTTACAAAGGAATTAGTAGACAAAATCTTAGACACCTCAGTGATTAACAAGGATACATATGAGCCGATTAATCAGCCACATCACGAGGTGAACAAATCATCAATGCCATCAACTAAAACGGGTAAGGTATGGAGGGAAATGACATCTCCTTTCAGGTATGATCATAATTTATCATTTCCCCAACCCGTAGCAAATTCACACCATCATGGTGTTTATTGCTATTTTCACCCACACTTGATTTCAAGTGAGGGGATGAACACCCTTTTACGTAGTAAATAAGGGTGGAGTCAAGCTCGTGACTCGAACAAAAACAAGCGCTTCGTGGGAGGCACCCCATGCCTATCTTTTCTTTTTCATTTTATTAGTATAGTTGGGTTTTGTGTTTTCTAACCATTTTTGCAGGAAACGAGGAAGTAATTGCTGCTGCAGTTTGCTGATCTGATCAGAGTTACGACGTAACTCATCTTAGTGATTACGACGTAACCAACTTTTTAGCAGCATAATTCTTGATGCATTAATAATTACGGCGTAATACCATCTCCGTGGTTACGCCGTAACCACTCGCCTTGCAGTTTATGTCAAGTTTTGCTAGTTACGGCGTAACTCCCTCATAAGAGTTACGACGTAACCTTCCTCTGCTTTAATTCTTTCATTTTAAAACACAATAACCTTGTATTAGTATTTTAAATGAACTTTGTGGGTGTGTTCCTGTAAACCCCTCACGATACTTCACTCGTCCACTTGGGACACCAAGTGGTTTAAAAACTTGTTGCATCGCTAAATGCAACCGTGATTCCTCTGAAAGTGAGTTAGGTTTTTCATTTTCTTTTTATACTTGTTGTTTTTCTAGTATGATGCGTTTGGTTGTCTTAAGTGAATTCAGGTTATTAAAGTTTTCTCATAAATCTCAATGCGGGACACGTTAACTCGTGTGTCTTCGATCATGCCGAGCAAATCCATGGGAGTTTTCTGTTCCAATTCTAACCCTTCTTATCTTTTATTTATATGCTTAAGTATGACCCAAGTAGGGGGAAGGGATTAGACATAGACACCCGCTTGATTTTACTTGCCCATATTTTTTTAGTTTTTGATGAAAAGTGTTTCATTAAATTTTGACATGTTTTTCATTACTTAACTGGATTAATCTAGACTAAGCACACCTACCCTATATTCCCATTGTGTGAGGATAAGCCTTTCCGTTTTCCCTTATACATAATTCCACAAAATGAGTGTCTTGGGTGGTGTAGTAGACTTTAGAACTTGGCCTTGTATATCTTTTCGAGACCATTATCATGAGCATTACACCGAGGTAACTTGGTGTGATCGGTTGACTTGGATATAAGGCAATTTTAGGATTAAACCCAAATAGCACATATATGTATTGTGTATATTGACTTTTCACATCGATTAGTCAATCCCCCTGTTAAACCCTTTTTGTTGCACTCACCATTAGTGCAAGATACCCCTAGATACACCCTTCAGAGCCTTTCCTTTCATTTTGTTCACCCAATATAATTGTTTCGTTACACCATTCGCCTAGCCTACCCTGTAGTTTCCTTATGTCCATGGTCCGGGCGCTGTTGGTTAATTTTGGTTCCACTAGTGAAAGTCGCGGGTTTTGAATAAAGGGTTTTGGAAGAAAATCGGGTTTAGATGATAGTTGATCTCAAGTGGGGTAATGCTTTTTATGTTCATATCGTTTTTATTTTTAGTCATGTACACCTTGTCTTGCATCAAAAAAAAAAAAAAAAAAAAAAAAAAAAAGTGAAAAAAAAATGTGAAAAAAGAATGCAAGCAAGAGTTTGTTTTAGTTTGTTTATAGTGATAGTAAGATAAATCGACTTATGTGTCGTATTATGTTGAGTATTCTCGCCTTGTTCAATGGCGCAAATTTTTACAAATCCGTTTTGTCTTACGGATAAAATTAGAAACCGAACATTTCTATCTCGCCTTTCAAATTTTAATCAATATTCGTACAATGGGGACATTGTACATTTCAAGTGGGGGGATGGGAGATAGAAATGGCCGATTTTGATAGAAATATATGCTAAATTGACCCAAATTTTAAAATTTTTTATAGCACATTATTTTTTCATTGATTATGAATGCCGAGTTAATGAATCTTTATTGCCTTGATTATGGAGTTTATAAGGCACCACATTACATTTCTTATGCATTATCTCGTGTATTGGATTATTGAAGACCCCTTGACTCTTGACCCTCGATTTTTGCTACGGGATTGAATGCGACTAGTGGTGGGGTGACTGTGGACTTAGAAATCTATTTGTTTCGTGTCTTTTTATTTACACCCATTAAAATTTTCCCATGCCTTATCCTACCCTTAGTCATGAATCGAGTTTAGGTGAGGAAGCGAGCAATCATTGGTATCTTGGCCATGGATTTGGTCATGTATCATTGGTTTTGTCCCCTTCGCCATAGCTCGTTAGTAATGACATAATAACCCCATAAGCCTGCGTTGTGTCAACCCATTGCGTTTTAGAATAGCTGCATCTATAGACTCTAGTGGTGGAGATTAGTATCTTTGCCAAGCCTATGATAGAATACTCGCCATGGTGAGCGGTTGAGTGATCACCCCATATATATTAAACACGTGAATTATGAGAGAGAGTGTGATTTCAATTCCACTTTCTTGAGGTGCTCGGTTTGGAATTTTCTAGCTAGGTGATTTTAGACTCATATCTTCCAATTAATCACGGGAGATATCTTTTAAGAATTATTTAAAGGGTCTACTTGAGGACAAGTAGGATTCAATTGGGGATATTTGATAACATCAAATTAGCCTGATCTTTTATATATCAAATTCCCGTGTTTATGGCCTCATTTACATTAATATGGTACTTAATTCTTTCATATTCATTCATATTTGCATTTCAGGATAAATGAGGCGTTGGAGCGGAAAAGAAGTGATAAAAGGCCAAATATATGTTCTGAAGATTGATTTACAAGGGCCTATGAATTCAGTGTGAAGATTACGCCGTAACTTGTTAATAAGGTTACGGCGTAAATATGAACTTTGAAGGATACGGCGTAACTAATTCTTTTGGTTACGTCGTATTTATTTTTGTAAAGGTTACGGCGTAATTCGGTAATTTAATTACGCCGTAATTATTAACTTGGGCGCTAAGGAGTTGAAGTCTCGTGGCTAAATGAAGATAATATTTATTCCGAGGATGAAAAGTAAAAATAGCAAGTACGATCGGGGACTGAAAGTGACAATTCCTATGAAGTTTATTTACTTCTTGGACTAGAAAATAAATGAAGAAGAACGATCAGGGGCCAAAAGCATCAACCAAGTGTTAATAAGTTTCATGAAAGAATGATGATAATAGAAAAGTACGAAGTTGTAGTTTCCGGGTAACTAAATTGTTTAAGTTACGGCGTAACTTAGTTACGACTTAACTAAATAATTTAGTTACGACTTAATTTTTTGAGATCCGGATTTCTTTGCGCCTACTTTAGTTACGGCGTAATTAGCCGTTAAGGTTACTCCGTAACCATGTCGGGGCCTATAAATACAACCCTAAATCAGCATTTTTCAGGATCTCTCTTTACCCCTCTCCTAGGGGTCGATTAGGGAACCACTCCAGGGCATTTTTCAGCTGTCAGAAGCCAGTTTGGAAGGAAGAATTCACTCGCAATCATCATCATTATTAGCTCCACATCAATTAATTTGTATCAAACATTATGTTCAATTCAATTTATGATTTATTCATTTTTGTTGGTATGATTTACTATATGTTTGGCTAAGCACCCTGGTGCTAGCCTAGTTATGATTCCTTAATTGTTTTGTTTACGTTTACTTTATTTCCGTACAATTATTTCTAAGTGTATGCATGCATAGTTTATTGGTAGCCACCCTTGGTTCGGTAGTTTGAATGGCGGTGAGGCCAATTGCCTAGGAGATATGACCAACCGACCCTAGGTAAATGGATGAGACGGAAGGGTAAGATATGACCAACCGCTGACCCTTTCTACTTGTGCGATTTGACCAACTGATCACCTATCGTTTGGATGAACTTAAGAATTAGGGTGAGTTTCTAAGTTCCTAACGGCGGTCACTCACTATTATAAATCTATCATGTAGCGGTACTTAATGACTCGACTTAGGGGACCGGGAACAACAGGACTTATAATGGTGCTTTGATTTCTCTGTGGTGGCATCTTTCTTTGATAGGTTAGGCGAATTGACCAAATGTTGTCCTCTCGACTTTGACCCCACACAAGTAATTGGAAGTAATTAGACGTAGACATTACTAGCTAGGAGGATTAACTAGGTTAGCACCACTCTCTTTTATTGATCACATCTCTTGCCTTTATATGCTTTCTAGTCTTATTAGTTAATTTATTATTTCAATATCAAAACCATCTTAAAATCGTGACATAGACTTAAGTTAATTTCCGATCCTCGTAGCTCTTGGGACGACCTCGGTTTTACCGAATACTACACTACACACGACCGGGTACACTGTCCGTTAGTGCATTAGGGTAGACCATAGGTATAACGAGTAATTACAAATATTAAAACCTGCATCATGCATGTTCTTCGACCAGAAACGGATATCAGCAACAAGAGCAGCAATGCTCCATGGTGGGACATTTTCTGTAGATGAAATGGAAATAGCTACCTTTGAGTCGGATTCAACAATAGCATGGTACCAGTCACAACATGATGCAAGATGACACGCCGAGTGTATTGCTAAGACTTCGGCATGAAGTGGAGATAAAGCATGACAAGGCGTATCGTATATGTGTAATATGGAACCGGAAGAATCACGTCCCACGATAGCAGTAGTAGCTGTAGAATTTTTAAAGGCAGCATCACAGTTAATCTTCACCAAAGAGCCATGGGTGGGAATCCATCGCGGAGAAGACTATGAGTTTCACCTGTTACAACTTGCTGCTTGTTTACTGACCACAAACCTATGGAATTAGAGAATTTGAGCATTAACAGAGGCCAAGGTGCAATAGGGAGAAATAGCTACATGTTCGTAAACAAAGGAATTTCGAGCTTTCCAAATTGACCAGCAAATAGTCGCCACAATAGACAATATGCGAGATACCTCTTTAGATGAATGAGAATAATCAATAAGCTCTGTTTGCGAAGATAAATGTTGGTACCTGAGGGTATAGACCGCAAACTTAGTGAGGAACCGAATCAGATTGGGCGAGTCCAGGCACATTCAAAAAGTAAATGCTCGATCGTTTCCACACACGATTGGCATATCGGGCAAGTAGGACTAGGAGAGCATTTTCTGATGAAGAGATTATCCATTGTGGCAGAATTAGAAATGACTTTCCGAGAAATAGCCTAACTTTTGGTTGCGGGGAATATTCCACAATTTCGTCCAAAACTTAGAAGATTGATTAGAGCTCGATTCGCGTTTGAATATCAGTTTTCCTCCATAAAAGGGCTTGTTTATAACATTTAAGCGTATTGGCCTTTACATTCAAAGTGCCACACAAGCTTATCGGAGAACCACTTTGAGATACGGTATTTTGATAATGGATTAAATTTCCATGCTTGAAACATCTTGACACGACTTCCTAACATCCATTTACCATTTTGGATGAAATCATTCACGCTCTTGGAATTTGAAAAGGGCGATAGGAAGCAAACATAAAATTACTGCGTTATAGGGAACCCATTTTGAGTCCAAAAGGATATGTGATTCCCATTACCGACCTGCCATCTAACACCTTGTAGTAAAGGTCACGACCATGGAGCAAACTAGTCCAAAGCCATGATGGCGAGAACACGCTTTGCTACAAGAAAGTTAGAGTTCGGAAGTAGAGGCCTTTAAGAAATTTTCCCCAACGCTTTGGGTTCATAAGAATTCTCCAACCTTGCTTTGCGAGAAGAGTCGTGTTAAATGCTTCTAAATCACGAAAACCAAGACCCCGTCAACTTTTGGCTCAGATAGTTTCTCCAGTTTTTCCGATGAATATGACGCGTATGTGGATCACCGCCCGGAAAAAGCGTCGAACATATGCCATCGACTTTTAAGAAGCCCTTAGGAAGAAGATAACATTGCATCGCATAAACCGGGATAGCTTGAATAACGGACTTGATCGGGACTTCACGACCGCTCGAGAAAGAAGCTTTGTTTCAACCTTGCATTTTTGAAGAACTTTCTCATGTAAAAATCCAAATAAATCACCTTTTTCGCCCATAAAGCGATGGGAGGCCCAGTATTTATCATTCGACCCATTTCTTTACTTGAAGGATGCACAAAGATCATTTTGAAGCCAAGAAGGGTATTTGGAGAGAAAATGCAAGAAGACTTGTGATAATTCACATTTTGACCAGACGCGTGAGAATATGCATCAAGGATACTTATAAGAGCTTCGCATTCGACTTGAGATGCTTTCAAGAAGAAGATAAGTCATCGACAAAAATATGTGTGAAATAACAGGCAAGTCTGCGCCATTTTAATACCGATAAAGATCCGAATTCCATTGCCTTTGTAATCGGCGTGAGAACACATCGCAACAATGATGAATAAATAAGGAGATATCGGGTCACCTTGTGAAGCCCCTTTGTGGTTTAACAATGCCAATAGATTCGCCATTCACCATGAATTCTAAATCATAAGACATAAGGCATGTTTGAATCGGTTGCACCAAACATCGCCGAATCCTAATTTCCGAAGAGTAGCTAAAAGGAAATCCCATTCCACTCTATCAAATGCTTTGTTTAAGTCAATTTTTAAAGCCATTAGGTTTTGGTTCCCTCTTCTTTTATTGCGAATGTCATGAAACGCTTCGTTAGCAACCACCATACAATCTTGAATCTGACGACCAGGAATAAACGCTGATTGTTGTGGCGAAATAATCTTGTGCATGAGCGGTTTCAACCGATTTGATAAAATATTTGATATAATTTTGTATACAAAGTTGCAAAGACTTATCGGACTGGCGATCAAGTGTCTCGGGATCGAGTCTTGGGAATAAGAACAACCAAGGTTTTATTTAAAGACGGCAACATAACTCCGGTCTCGAAGAATTATCGAATTGCGGTGCATACGGAGTCTCCTACTATGTGCCAATACTTATGATAAAAAATACCTGAGAAGCGATCTTTACCAGGAGCTTTTAGGCCCCCAAATTTCTTTGTAGCTCGATAGATTTCCTCATCTGTAACCGGAGCTTGCAAAATGTCATTCATTGCATCAGAGACAACTGGATCCAACACATCGATAACATCCCGAAAGTCACGTGAACCATTTGTTTTAAAAATTGATTCAAAATGATCACGAACAAGAGATTTAGTTTCCAACTGGTCATACACCCAATCTCCCTGAGCATTTTTCAAACCCGAAATCTTGTTCTTTTGATGACGATAAATAGCAGATATATGAAAGAAATTTGAATTACAATCTCCATAATTTAACCAGTTTACCCAAGACCGTTGATGCCAAAACATTTTTTCACGAAGCCATGTAGTCTCGAGTTCTTGTAACAGTCGTTGTTGTATGAGAAAATTATCTTCCGCATTTGGGAGGCTTTGGATTCTTTCAAGTTCACGAGTGAGACATCAAATGAGGTTTTGATTATTACCAAAACTTCTTTTGCTCCAATATTTGAGTTTGTCCGCACAATATGATAGGTTTTGCCTTAGGTTGAGAAGTTTATTATCAACTGATAAATTAGGCCACGCTTGAAGAATAATTCCTTCACAATCATCATGAGTAGTCCACATTGACTCAAAACGAAAAGATGATCTTTTGTTACTTCTTTGCGGTTGGGATGAGTAAATGAGTGGCGCGTGATCACTACCAATGAGGGTTTATGAGCGAGGGTATGAAAAGGACATAACTTCACATAGCTCTATGTTACCAAAAGCACGATCTATACATTCTCGAATATTGGCTTCTCCACTTCGGTTGTTGGTCCACGTGTATTTTAAGCCTGAATATGGAATTTCAATAATACTGCGAGCTACAAAATTGTGAAATTCCTCGATTTGTCGCCGATTAATAGAAGAGCTGACTTTATCTTTAAAAGAACCAATCAAATTAAAATCTCAACAATGAGACATGGGCCATTAGAGGAGGATTGTAGAATGATAGAGTTCCAAATGTGTGACTGGATGCGGGGATCGTGAGGGCATAAACAAAGCACATAGACCCGAGGCAGATTAGAACCTTGAGATGTACTAAATGACACACCATGTGCAATAATTAGGTTTCTACTGCTATTAGCTATAGTAAGATTTGTTGTAGAATGCCACCAAAGTGCTAAGCCGCCAGCAAGACCCACTGGCTCAACATAGAAAGCCTCACTATAATGTAGAGATAGACGGATCTTTTCCAAAATTTGTTTTTTATTCTTGGTTTCCATAAGAAATATTACATCTGGACGATGAGAACGATGAAGCTCTCTTAAGTTCGAAACTGTTAAGGATCGCCCAATTCCCTGACAGTTCCACGAAAGGACTTACATTTTACCTGCGGCTGATTTGGGTCAGCCACCACACCTCGAACTTTCATTCAAACTAATATCCATCACTTCAATGGGGCGTCTATCGGGATCGGTGAATTTAATATATCGGGGTTACGTATTCGGTGCAACTTCACCTTTTGGGCGACCTCGTCTTTTACGATTTGAGATTCGAATAGGGGAGGTCGAGGTTGGTCACGTTTGGTTCCTCACATGTGTAGTTTGGAACCTGAGATGAACTTTGATCCACAAGTTGAGTATCTTCTTTATCAATATGTGAGTTTGGTGAATCGTGGTCTGTGTCTAGAGACCCAAGAAGGAAAGGTTTCATTCTTTTAACCGGTACTGAATAACCACCATGTTTTCGTTTCATTGCCAACCTTGAAAGTGCAGCAGCTAAAGATGTATTAATGAAGATACATGTACTTAGGGATGGTTGAGGAAGGTTTGTTTGTCCGCTTAAAGAGGCTGACTCTTTTGGTTCTGTAACATAGTAGTTAGAACACTCAAGGGCAGTGCTAGAGTCAGGGGATATTGGAGTAATTGATGCAGTCGCTATTGGTGATGGAGGTTCAAAACCACTGTCTATGTGTGAATTTGGTTCAGCCATGGTGGTGGCGATGACAGGTATTGGGGTTGTTAGTGTACATCGAGAGTTCATGTCATTTGTAATTGGCATTTGGGGTGGTTTAGATGATGATGATGGGCGATGATTGGGAGATTGAAGACGACGAACAGAGGTTGTACGCATCTCAGAAGTCCATTTCCCAGCAAATTTTCCTATGACTTTGTTTGTACATGATTCTCGGCAATGTCCAAGACACCCACACTTATAGGAAAAGTCTGATAAACGTTCATATTTCAACATGATCCAAGTTTCTGAGCCATCTGAACGTGGGATAAAGAATCCTGGCGTGAGTGGTTTCGTAAGATCGATCTCAACTCTGAAACGAAGAAAGTCACGGGTAGTTTGGGGCCCTTCCCCCAAGCAATCCAAATCAACTAATTTCCCCAAAGATATCGCGGTGCTCGTGGCATATTCAGACGTCAATAATCCGAGAGGCAAATCATGAGCATGTATCCAAAATTCCCCTCTATTAAATTCCATTTCTTGTAAAGTCTTATTCGAGTCCCATGGTTTTAAAGCAACATAAAATCCCATGACGGACCATGGAGAGTCGCGCATCACCTTCGAAACATCATTCTTATCCTCAAAAGAGATCTTAAAAAAGTTATTTTTCCGTGGGCATATGACAACACGACTGAGATTTCTCCATGCTTTACAAAGGATCGAGATCACATATTGTTTATGAACGATATGGTTATCAGCTATTACTTTAGCAATTAAACAATTTTCTGGAGGGGCATTTTCCATGTTTATATATAGAGATGGAACCACTGCTAAAAGAAAATTAAGCTAAAGCAATAAGAGAATAAGTGAACAAAGGGATGGGAAAAAGGTACCAATGAAGTCAATTGATGCACAAAAAAGTCGTGATGGGTATATCAGTGAGGTTGAATTTTTAGGTACATGGTAAACTAAGAAAAGGGGTTTTATACATGGAGTAGATGTAGGTGAAATTAGCAATAGATAATGTTGAGGTTTATGAGGAAACAATAATTAGTTAAGGAATTTACTCACAATTGGAATGATCTGAGCTAATATATGTTCAACATGAGGCTAATGTGAATGATCTGAAGAATTTGAACCAAAACTTTAACGATGAAAATGAGTTTTTGTTTTGTCCCACATAGGTAGATGAGAAAACATCTCCCAAGCTTATATACCATAGAGTATATAGATCGTATGTCATTGAGTTAATACAATGCTTTCAAACTTGTTGTATATTGGCTGTTAACACCATGATTAATAGCAATGTTATTATGAGTTCGGAAAAATTATATGATGTTGGGTTCAATAAATACCCAAACCCTTAATCTAGGTTTGAATAGAAAATAGCCCAAGTGTTTAGTCCGTTAAACACTAATCAGTCCTTGAGTGCATAGCCTCTCGGTGAGTCATCTTCAGGATACTCGGTGACGAGGCGTGAAGTAGTCTCTCACTCGGTGAGGCGGAACTTAAAGGGTGAAGGCGGAGTCAAGAAGAAGATGATGGATTCGGTGGTGATGACACTAACTCCTTGAATCCTAAGACCACTCTCCAACTCTTACAATCGAAGACAAAGCTGAGTAGAAGGTGAAGGATGTAAGGCGGAAGAAAGAAGCGGGACAAGGCGGGAAAAGGTTGAATCGGATAAGGCGAAGTCCTTATCAACAAAGTCAACTTTCACAGAATGGCAAAGATCGAGGCTCGGTGTCATCATTGAACTTAGGAAAGTAGTCTTGTCTCTTACCTAGAATAGTCTTTATGTGCGAGACAAAATACATCGATATTTTGTCTTACGTATGATGTCGACTTGTCACTTAGGAAAGAGTCAAATATCATACATGTATAAATAGCATAAGAGATGGAGTGAAAAGGTTAAGCTTTTGAATTGTAAAACACACATACCGTAAGCCATCTTTTCACTCCTCCAAATACAACTTAGTTCTGAGATAGCTCGGTGAGCTCTAAGAGTTGTGCTCGGACTTAGCTGAGCTTAGAGGAGTCACCCAACTTTGTCATTTCAATCCCAGTATTATTCATAAGTACTTGGGTAGCGTATTCTTTGTTGATTTATTTCTAATAAGAATATCATGTTGAAAATTACTTAGTGTGCTTTTCTTATGTTAATTTCGGTCATAGTTCACTATTAACTTGTTTTATAAACTTAACTATTTTAAGCGATAGTGAGCGGGAACAACAAGTGGTATCGAGCAAGGCTAATTATAAAACTCGTTTTAGGCCTCTCTAAAAGTTTTAAATTAGGATCCTAAATGGTTGAAATTGATGTACCTCAACTAGTCGATAAAAAGGGTGGAGCTTATTAAATTTGTTGCCCTAGACTTGAAGTTGGCGAATTCAACAAATGGAAGCGAATGCTTTGCTATTTGATTAGGATGGAACCTTATTATATCAAGTGTATAAATGAAGGTCCATTTGTCCCAAAAGCTGCTGAAGGTTGCCCAAACACGAAGCTCGGTGGACCAGGATGAAAGGAGAGTGGTCAACCGGGACCAAAGACTCAAAAGTATCATAATATCTTGTCTTCTGACGATATTATGGAGTCTATATAAAACGTAGTACTGACTAAGCAAACTGGGATGACCTAGTTCATAGTCATGAAGGACCATCGATACCAAGGAAAGCAGGATAATGGACACGAAACTTGAGTATAACACCTTGAGGGCTAAGGACTCGAAACTCTCTCAAAGTTACACTAGATACAAAACTCTTTTAAATGAACTTTCTAATGTTGGTGTTAAGTTGTCCAAACATGAAATCAATGTTGGTTTTGTCAGCAGTCTCCACGAGAAGTGGTTGAATTTCTCTCGGGGACTCGGGAATGCTAATCATATCAAAATCTTGAGCTTCACGAAATTTATGGGAAATTTGTCTATGAGGAAAATCTCATCAGACGATACCACGACTTAAAGAAGTCTCGGGAAGTCAAGAAGTCACGACCACCACCTCATCACCAATATCAATTGCTTTCTATTCTAACAATGTTGTTCAAGATTTTCGGAAAATTCGATGATGAGCGATGAGAGATCAAGTGAGGAGTACCTAAATGACTGAACACCGAATTTCGGGAAAGGGCACTCCTTGCTAACTCTCGAAGGTTTATAAAAAGAAACAAAGGTTTTTCGAATGCCAAAGCAAATGAGGACCTGAATGCTTTAAGTGTCACAAAAGAGGTCATTTTGCAAAAGACATTTTCAAAACAATTTGAACCCTCTTATAAACCATCGAGGTCAAATCGGTCCTCGAGGCTTTAGCAAATTTCAACCAAAATCTATCGGTCTTATCAAAATTTTCAAAACAAATCAGTCAAAACAAAAGCATTGACTTTGAAGCTAAGTATAAGAAAGTCAAAGCTAAGCTTGCATTGCTCGAGGCCGTCCCTCGAAACAACAAAAGCATTCAATGCATGCGGGGTAAAACAAAGGCCTTGTTCTTTGAGACCTTTGACTAGGATGAAGAGCGGTGTCATCGAGATGATGAAATGGTGCATGTTAGTGCTCGATGGCCCCTCGAGAAGAGGACAAGCTAGCAGTTGGAAAGAATCATGCGAGAAGCGGGAATCGTCAACATCACTATGAAGAAGGTAAACTTCTTACTATCTATGGATGATGACTCGATTGGCGATCTTATATGAATTATCTTAATGTTGACCTAAAGTTTGTAGAAGAGCAAAGATTAAATCTCTTTTCAAAATACAACAAGCTAAGTTTTGAATTACACAAGTGTAGAGATGAGCCTTATTTTAAAACAAGCCAAGCTTGAGGTTTGTCATCTTGCAAATTCAAAACACGAACTAGTTAAGAGAAATCGGGCTCTTCAAGGCGAACTTAAAAGGAACAAGATATTCTTGACGGTTGGATTGCTAAGAATCCCGGGGTCTTTGATCTTGTGGGTGCCCCATGTAGCAAAAAGAGTCATAGGTGAAGATCATCTCACGACTCTCACAACAAAGACAAAGTTCAAAACCATTTGTGTACGGTGGTATGATTACCAACATGTTGACAACTCAAATTCCGGTGTATTTGGATTGAATGGGTTAATCACGGGAGTAAGCTTCAAACTTGATTACGGAAGGATTCTTGAGCACGAGCCAAGCTCTTAAGAGCATGCTAGGACTTCACGAGATGACGGTGGTCTTGAACACATCTACGAGTGCAGGCGGAATCTGAAACACCGCTTCCACCGTGAAACCTCTTGGTCTTGATCAGCTCTGAGCTTACTCTCTAAAATTCAATCCTCACTCACCAAAGGAAAGGTGCGGACTTGGTAGAACCATCCTAAAAGACAAGCAAAACTAATCCAACAAGAGTCTACTCTCTCGAGACTTCAACATCCTCTGTCCCATGAAGGCGACCAAATTCGACAAGCGGGCGAACTTGTGAGGAAGCTTCTTGAAAAATGGAATCCATATTAAAGGTCCACAGAACCAATCAAGGAGACAAAGTCGGCTTCCTCCAGGTTCCTCAAAGTCTAAGTCGACCTCTAAAAACAAACAAAAGTGTGAGTTGTGTCATTACACAGCCATACCATGACAAGCTGCTATAGAATTCTTTACGCATGATGCGCAAAAGGATGATCACGGGGCTGCAAGCCATCTACAATATGTCGATCAAGCAAACTATACAAAGTTGGTCATCGGTATGCTTCATCCTCCAAAATTGCTCCAAAGAATAGAGCAAAACCTTTTCCTCTGTGCCCTCACTTGTGGGTTTAATGATCATCATCGGGATGATTGTCTCATGAATACATCTTTGTGATATATCACGGTAATCCAGCTCATGAGACATCCCAACATAACGATGTCATTCATGCAGGAGAAATTCAAACAACCCAGTCATTGAGTCATCCTCGGCCTCTAAATGCAAAACATGTGGTAGCACTATGCACACACTCACGACCATGAGTCAATTGCAAATTTCAAAGAGACCTTAAGATCCAAGCCCACGAGTAAGTGGGTCACGAAGAAAACTAATTGGTTTACTACTTGTGCGAGAGACATGCCGAGGGCCTATTTGGCATCTAGACAATGGATGCTCAAGAAGCATGGTAGTGTGAAGGAATATCTGCACAAGTATGTAAGGAACCGAGGGCCCAAGGTAGTATTTGGTGATAACTCATCATGTCCCTGAAGGTTATGGTTGATAAAATGCAATGGAATAGTTTTCTCTAGAATAGCCTATGTCAATGGTCTCAAATACAATCTCATCGATGTCGGTCAACTATGTGATGCTAAATACATTGTACAATTCAATGATAAACAAGGTACCATTTTCAATGCCAATAAGGAAGTTGTGTTGATAGCTCCTAGGAGATGATGTTTATGTGCTAGACATGTCAATACTCTCCCAAGATGGAGCGTGTCTCTTTGCTAAAGCCATGAAACTATCAATTGGTTTGTGGCATAAGAGACTCTCACACTTAAACTTCAAAAACCTCAACAACTTGGCAAAACAAAACAAGGTCCTTGGCACCATCTTGGTTTTTGAAAAAGACAAACCATGCTACGAATGTGAAAAGGTAAACACCACGAGCATCATTCAAAACAAACAAAATTTCTCCATCAAAAGCTGCCTTCACTGCTGCATGGATCTCTTTGGACTGTGGGTCCCGGATCAATCGACATATGGTATACACTGTCATTGTTGATGAGTTCTCAAGATACACTTGGGTATACTTTCTTTCCAGAAGAGTCGGAAGGCGATACAATAATGTCATTCATCGGGAAGATTGAAAACCAGAATGACATTCTTGTTAAACAAATCAGGCCGACAATGGTGCGAGTTAAATCAAGAGCTTGAGAGTCTCGTGATGGAAAGGAATTTCTCAAAATTTCTCATCTCCATACACCTTGAACAAAATGGGGTTTCGAAGGAAAAGCAGAACTCTCATTGAGGCTGCTAGAACTATGCTAAATGGCTCACCCTCTCAAAGCATTTACGGGTGAAGCGGTCAAAGCACTGTTACACTCAAACAGGTCAATCATTGTCAAAGACATAATAAAACCCCATATGAGATCTTCAAAGGTAGACTTCCTAACATCGACTATTTTCATGTATTTGGATGTCCTGTGTTCATTCATAATCACAAGGATCATCTAGGCAAGTTTGATGCAAAGCGATGATGGATACTTCTTAGGCTACTCAACGATCTCCAAAGCCTTGAGGTTTTAACACAAGGAGACAACAAGTTGAGAAACCTTTCATGTAACCTTTGATGAAAGTCTTTGAAAGCATCGGGTTCACCAACACCTCGGTGGAGGAAATAGGAATTGATAACTCATCAAGATATCCTTCGATGGGTACAACAACGAATTCAATTCCTCATATCAAGCGATCTTGACATCTCATACTATGTCTTACCTCACAACCTACCCCAACCAACCATCGGTGAGTTCATTGATAATCGATCGATCCTCTTTGGGATAGGAAACACTAATTCAAATGATCGGGAACACCTTAACTCATGAATCTCACCACTGAACAAGACATCTCTCGGATGTTCTAAATGATTCTGTGACTCTTGCACAGAACTCACATCGAACACCCGGTGACATCATCAAGCTCGGATCCGGACCACAAAGTAAGTGGACAGAACTCGGGATATTGAGCTTGTAAACATCATGGTGAACCGCGAGGGCATGCTCACTGAAGCATGGGCGCTAGTCTAATCTGACCTCGGCCAATGAATGTCTATATCTTGATTACCTATCGAAATAGAACGAAAGGTGTCACTTTGAGGCTCTAAAATACCTAAGCTGGGTTCGGGCTATGCAGAAAAAGCTGCAGCAGTTTGATAAAAACAAGGTCATGACCTTGATCAAATATCCTCGAGGATGTAGTAGTCATTGGAATGAAGTGGGTTTCGGAAACAAAGCGATGAAAGCGCAACGTCATTAAAAACAAAGCGGACTTGTAGCCAAAGGTTCTGATCAACAAGAAGGCATTGACTATGATGAGACATTTGCTCTTGTTGCAAGAATGGAAGCCATCAGGATCTTCCTTGCATATGCAACATACATGAACTTGAGGTTTACCAAATGGATGTTAAAAGTGCATTCTTAAATGGCGATCTCAAGGAAGAGGTGTATGTTCGGCAACCTCCGGGCTTTGAGAGTAGTGAATTTCGACTATGTATGCAAGCTTGACAAAGCCCTTTATGGACTCAAACAAGCTCCGGGGCATGGTATGAAACTCTCTCGGCCTTCACGATACAAAACAAGTTTGTCGGAGGAAAGATAGACAACACTGTTTGTTTGTCTATAGAAGCCAACATGATGTGATATTAGTCAGTGTATGTTGATGATATCATCTTTGGCTCGACAAACTACAAACTTTGCAAGCAGTTTGAAAAACTAATGACAAAGAAGTTTGAAATGAGCATGATGGGGAACTTACATACTTTCTTGGACTACAAATCGAACAAGCGGATAAAGTAATATCCATCGGTCAAGAAATACACTAGAAATCTCTTGAAGAAATTTGAGATATCTGGTGTGTGCCTCGGTGAAGACACCAATGGTCCCTTTAACAACCTTGGACTGATCTCAGCTGGCAAATCGAGTCAATCAAACCCATTCGGAGGGATTGTTGTCTCAGCGATGTATCTAACAGCTACTAGACCGGACATACAATTTTGATCTGTTTGATAGCAAGATATCGGTCAATCCCAAATAATCTCACCTCACTGCAGCCAAAAGAATAATCGGTGCACGAAAGGAACCCCAAACCTTGGACTCTATTATCCAAAATTTTCGGGTTTGATCTCGAGGGTTACTCGATTACGATTATCTTTGGTTGCAACATGAATAGAAAAAAGTACCTCGGGGCCTGTCAATTTCTTGGAGGAAAAGCTGGTTTGTTGGGTGCAAAGAAGCAACAATCGGTGGCTATGTCCTCATTGGCGAATATGTAGCTATGGCGAGGATCTTTGTGCCAATGTATTATGGATGAAAAGTCAACTTAGTGACTATGACATCCATTACAAAATGGTGCCCATCTTACGTGATAACACTAGTGCTATTACAATCTCCAACAAACACTGTCCTCCACCAAAGAACCAAACACATTGATATCGGATATCACTTCATCGGGGATCACATAATGAAAGGAGATATTGAACTACATTTCATCCCTCTTGAATATCAATGGTGATATTTTCACCAAACCCTTGGATGAACCTACCTTGAGACCGAAAGCTGAATTAGGAATGCTTGACATTGAAATCCAAGTATCGAAACCAATCTCGATAAGCTCTACGAAATGGTTCATTCTCCTGAACATCAAAACCAACCTCTCCTTTGAATAAGTAAGACTCATTCGGGGTCCACGACACTTGACAAAGAGCATTGAATGAGTAACTAAATGATCCAACTATCGAGTTACTTAAATGTCCTAGGTTGGTAACTATGCCAATTTAATAAAGGAATATATGTCTCTTTGTCTTCTTGTCATCCCACTTGGCATTTAATGCCTCTCATAAAAATATCAAATTGATATTTTATCTACGCAAAAGTGCACTTTTCGTGCCTTTGCAAGAATTCCTTTGAAAAGCAGGATTTTCTGCGGGTATTGGGTGGTAGCATTAAATGTGAATATTCAAGCGTCTTTCAAAACCGACTCTTAATATTCCCATTTGTGCACAAAACACCCCTCTTATCACTCTATAAATACCCTCTTCCAACACAAGCAAAAACACATAAATTATTTTCTATAACTAAACTCTGTCAAAATTCTTTCTCAAATCCAGAAATATTTGTGTGTTCTCAATATCTTCAAAACCTCTTTTGGAAAAACCCTCCTTGTAAACATTTACAAAAGTTTTTCATCACAAACTTGAAGAGATCTAAATACTTTGATTGTTCTAGTCAAAACATTTTTTTTAAACCCTAAAATCTTCGTTAATGGAAATGGCTAGAACACAATCTCTCCAGTTTGCTTCTCAGTGGGTAGGGGATCTTACTAACGTTGAATTTAAAACAAATAATGTCATAGGAAATTTTGAATATCACGAAATGTCCCAACCTATAAAGACATTATAAATTTTTATTCAATTGCCCACTCAAAACGGCCTTTGTAAAATGTCCTCGATGAGTGTACCCGAACTACCTCGGGGAGTTTTGGGCTCTGACTAGAGCCTTTGACCGACACCTTCTGCGATGAGAATAACCTTAGACCTCTGGGAGTATCTCATCGAGTTCGATCTAAATGGGGAAAACAATACACCTGGATTACAAAACATTTTGCACTTCAATGAGGTTGGATTATAACAAAGGTGCTTATGTGCCCATCACGAACCCTCCACGGTGAAGGATGGGTTAAATCAAATCGTTTTAGATCCAACCTTTTGGACAAGACCCGGTCACTAAAAGTTCATTCCCGTGGCTTGGAGGATCCTCTTCACTTTTGTGATTCGGGTCCTCGGGGAACCACTCATCCAGCTGAGCGAGTTAACTCTATTCGGTTGATGATGGCATCCGCTTGATGAATGGGGTCCTTGTCGACATAGGAGAGATCATTTCTGATGATCTCATAATGAAGCTATAGAGCAAAACTAGGACGAAATACGTTTCGTATCCTAGGTTTGTCTCATGTGCTTTGCAATCGTTCTTGGTTCAAACTACACTCGGGATGAAAAATTTGGAAATTTACGGCATCTGAGCCCATCAAATTTTCAAACCCATCCCTTGTCACTCCCATTGATTGACCCACATGATTCTTGTAAACAATCAAAGTGGATCGGTGTCTCAAACCACGCTCCTAAAAGAAAAAGGGAAGTCTCGGACTAGGACTAAGACTAAACCAAAGTTGCGGGGCCACGAGGCAGGAGCCTGACCTAAGAGGCACAAAAAGCCGAGACCAAAAGACACCCTTGACCTGGCAACAACCACCCCGGGACAACGAAGGACACCGATACATCACGATCGGTGCCTTGGTCACACCTACTACTCCCAAGATCCAGAGGAAACATACAACCCGGCTGGTAGGGGGCGCCTTCCACAACGCCCGGTGATGGCATTAGCAAATCCAAGCCTTTGTGCGAGGGCACACCGATCGATCCCAAAGACTCGAGAAGGAATCAAACAACCCCGATAGGGATACAACTATCACCCGACTCGCCAAAACACTGGAAAACTCCACGGTGTCTCGGGGGTCATCGAGGACAAAGACTCGGAGGAAAGGAACAACCCGCCGATCTGGAACCAAAACCAATCGACTCGGTGAAGGCAGGGAAAGCGCTCACCGGTGTCAGGGTCAACAGGGGACAAAGACTCATAGGAAACATACCACCCGATATGGAACCTATCACCAACCCTGGTTAGCATTGCGATGTCACTTGGATATTATTTTACGAAGATGAACTTCTTTGAGGCGATGATGAAATCCTATCATTTGGAGAAGAAATGGACGACGAGGTTCAAGTGAACAAGAGCCTCGGCTGATCCGAGCATACTAAATCACCGGTCAAGCGACAATGATGCCTCTTCTTCCTCCAGCGATGAATTTGAAAGATTTGATAATGTTCTCCCACTTCTGAAAGCATTTCGTTCGGTGGATCACCAAAGCTTCAAGAAAGTTATATTACGGGGTCATGACACATTATGGGAACAACACACTAAGGCTGCTGCGAGTTATCTTGATCTAAAGGCCGAGGTACATGGCTTTGATGAAAATGTTCATGAGCACGAGGATCGATGTATGACAACATTCACCGATTGGATGAAAACATGGCTAAATTCACGAGACATCTTGAGGTGTAGGTACCACGATAGATGAAATCGGGGAGTTTGTCAAGAAGACCCGAAGACTCGACTCTAAAGTCTTTGGAGGCTCGAGGTGTAATTGAAACAATCCTCAAGCCTCACTAAAGCGCTCGATATGCTCAAACCGCCAATGTTGTGGTCTTCCATCCTCATCGATCTCTTCAAGCTACATTGAACTCTATAATCGCGGTGGCTACTTTGGCTCGTGCATCCTCATCTCGGCACGGAATCTCGGGCCCGAATGACAGCCCTAGAGGTTTCTCAAGCTAATTTGGAAACTAAGGTCTTTGGTATTCAATCGACACTTGGACATCAAGGCTATGATCTCGAAATTTATCGGGCCTTCAAGGGTCAATTGCTCACCCCCAGCACCAACTCCAACTCTTGCCTCACCGAGGCTCGGCCAAAGCAGATTAAGGGGAGAATATTCTTGAAGAAACTCCTTCTCACACCGAGGGGGGAGCCAACACCATGACATCGGTGGCTCAAATCTCATCATCCCCACCGGTCTTAGCAACACCTATCTCATCAATCCCACCAACAACATCATCAACAACAACAACGATAATCACTCCAATAACAAAACACCACCACCCCTAGTAGCAACTTCATCTTCCTCGGGCCGGGACAAAGGAAAAAGGCAAAATTGCAACTTCGAGCACGAGAAGATTCCTATAAAATCGGTGACACCGGTACTGCTAACACCACAACAAGCGAGTAAACATCTTGCTAAAGAAGAAAGAAGATTGAAACTAGGTGAAGTAGAGAAAAGAGAGAGAAAGCGGCAAAGGTTGTCGTGAAGAAGAAAGTGGCGTGGGACTAAATCCAAGCAAGCTCCAAAAGGGTCGAGCGGGACAAAAGTTCAAGGAAGCTCGGTCGATCGGATGAGTGCTATGAGAAAGCAGTTGGAAGAAAAAAGAAGAAAGCTGAAGCTCTCGGGCAAAGCGAATTGAGGAGTACAATCGACAATGACAAGCCAAAGGCTTCTGAAAAGATCACGGATGTCGAATTATCCCAATACCAAACCTCGGCCATGAGCGTCTCGAGGGGATGATAAAAGGCGCCGAAGTTCATGATCCTCTTAAATTCAACGACTTGGGATCATGAACTCGATGAACTTGGTCCAATTATTGAAAAGAAGAAAAATGCGGTGGTTAAGGACACGATGAAAATGCTCGATAAAAGATATGAAAGGCGAGGATTGTCCATTTATTGGGAATTCAGCCGCCTTAAGCGCACCTCAAGGATCTCAACCACAATCATCAATTGGCAAAAGAAAGAGTTGAGTTCAACCAAATCAAAGTGCACGGATTAGAATGCAACATGAAGCTGCTGAAGGTGTGAAATTTGTGAAGCTGTCTAGTGATTGAGAAGCACGAAGAGGGCATTCCACATTGATGTCTATGGAAACCACCTTTTCAAAGATGGAGTGATATTGATCGGTGGTGTGGGTGCAATCTTGAGCTACATACGGTGGCCTCTCAAATCAAACCCTCGCAAACATCGAGTTACGCCAAAACACGAGCGCCAAGATAAGAGAGCACCACGACAAAGAAACACTCCTAAAAAGAAGCCTAAGCTTGAAGCAGGGATCCATTTCAAGCGACATCATTTTGATTTATCTTTTGTACTAGTGATAGGAACCTTTTGTAATTTGATCAATAAGCGATGTATGTTTTGTTAAAATATTCGGTGTTCCTTATTGTATTCATTAGTACATTCTGTGTAGGAAGAAGCCATTTGCTCACTTACAGCGATCAATCACTTAAGCTATTTGTATATCCAAATAGGGAGGCCGTTGGGTTCAACAAATACCCAAACCCTTAATCTAGGATTTGAATAGAAAATAGCCCAAGTGTTTAGTCCGTTAAACACTAATCGAGTCCTTGAGTGCATAGCCTCTCGGTGAGTCATCTTCAGGATACTCGATGCGAGGCGTAGAAGTAGTCTCTCCACTCGGTGGCGGAACTTAAAGGGTGAAGGCGGAGTCAAGAAGAAATGATGGATTCGGTGGTGATGACAATAACTCTTGAATCCCTAAGACCACTCTCCAACTCTTGCGAAGACAAGCTGAGTAGAAGGCGAAGGATGTAAAGGCGAAGAAAGAGCGGGACAAGGCGGGAAAGGTTGAATCGAGATAAGGCGAGTCCTTATCAACCAAAGTCAACTTTCCCTGAATGGCAAAGATCGGGCTCGGTGTCATCAGAACTTAGGAAAGTAGTCTTGTCTCTTACCTAGAATAGTCTTTTAAATGAGACAAAATACATCGATATTTTGTCTTATGTATGATGTCGACTTGTCACTTAGGAAAGAGTCAAATATCATACATGTATAAATAGCATAAGAGATGGAGTGAAAAGGTTAAGCTTGTGAATTGTAAAACACACATACACGCAAGCCATCTTTTCACTCCTCCAAATACAACTTAGTTCTGAGATAGCTCGGTGAGCTCTAAGAGTTGTGCCCACCGAGCTTAGAGAGAGTCACCCAACTTTGTCATTTCAATCCCAAGTACTATTCATGAAGTACTTGGGTAGCGTGTCTTTGTTGATTTATTTCTAATAAGAATATGATGTTGAAAATTACTTAGTGTGCTTTTCTTATGTTAATTTCAGTTATAGTTCACTATTAACTTGTTTTATAAACTTAACCGTTTTAAACGATAGTGAACGGGGAACAACATATGAACTCAAAGTTTTTGTAACTTAGACTTCAAGTTTTACTCTTATCTTGAAAAGATATGTTAGGAAGTTGATATTAACTTTACCTTTAATATTGTTAATAATTGAAGTAGATAAAGTTTGTTTTACTGTTCATTTATTTCTCAAATCAAAGTTTATCATCTTTTGACCACCAAAATCAATTCTATCGTATAGCCACCTCCCACTATTCTGGTCGATATGAATTTTCGCATAACCCCAGAATTGAGTGGCAACATTGTGTGTACGAAATCCCAACACTATCAGTTCTCGTGTTTAGAGTAATGAAAGACAGTTTACGTCGAAAAGACTCCCATTTCAATTTGACTGTACGCTAAAGACCCTTGCAAACTCTCCTACAACGAGTCATTTAAAAGTCGTCAGTGTTATCCAAAGTCAGTTATCGTTATCACGGACTAACAAAAGGTCATCAACCACGGAAAGGATACCAGCGGCTTTCGGGATGTTCCATATCATGACCATGTTCATCAAAATACGTGTTTGTATAGCCCGATAATCTATATTAGCCAATGTTTTTTCCGGTGTAGAGTTGGACTAATTACTTAATGTTCGAAATGATGTTTTGTTGTAGATGATAGGTGTATAAATTGTATAATCCCATTAGATTAGTGAAATAGATACTTATTATATTTTGATGTAATCATTTGGACTTTTTGTCCTACATAGTTAAATGAGTGAAAACCTTCTAAGGTTATATACCATAGTAAATAGGGATTATATGTCCATAAGTTAATATGAGTCTTTCATACTTAAGCATATACCTATAAAATTTATTGGGTATTATGATTAAGTTTGGAAAAATTATATGAGCTTTAAAGTTTTTGTATTAATCCACAATGAAAAGACAATAACAACTAGCGTACTCACTACCATTTGTTTTAGGCTTCGTGATTTAATTCTAGACTACCATTTTTAGTTCTTAACACCTGTATGTTTTTTCCATTCGACCATGTAATGTCCTAACTACATTTATCTTGAGCCTGGACACGAGTTGAGGACAATGCCATACCCGTTTCATATTAAAAAATAGCATTGTGTTGCAAATTGCAAGTGAGTTACCAGAACAGAATATAGAATTAATAAACGTATCTGAAAATGCTTTAGAAGTAAGAAGATTAAAAAGAAAGAAAAATGAAAGAAGAAAAAAATTGAATGAGCAATTTGATATTAAAACATTCAATGGGTCAATGAATATGAACCAGTTCAAAGCTTTCTTCAAGCTGTTCAAGTAGAATTGTTTTCTTTGGTTGTGTACCTTGTGGACGTCAAGACACTCGGCGATTGACGTCCAACAAATCTAGATCATGTGTAGTTTTTTGGTTACTTTTTACGATCTATTATGGTGTTGATATTAGCTTTTTACCTTTGAAATTTTTATAATTATTGTGGTAGAAAAAGTTTCTTTTATTGTTCATGTATCAATAACATTATAAGAGACTAACCAATGGTCATTCATAGAAGGGAATTAACGTTGTCTCTCGAGTTGTTCCTTCTCAAGATCCTCTTCCTCTTATAAAACCATTAACCACAAAATGTTGCAAGGGTTACTTCACATCCTTTATACTAACTTAACACTTAAACATTGACGAGCTAACATATTTCGACATGAAAAAAAACTAAAAAGATGAACATGACTTTGGTTTTGTCCCACATTGGTAAATGAGAGAAAACTTCTAAGTTTATATACCATGTTGCATTTAAATAGTATGTCTCAAAGTTAGTACAATGCATTCGAACTCTTTTACATCCTCAATAAATTTGTTGGGAGTTGTATTTGAGTTTGGAAAAATTATATGAGCTCAGTTTTTGTAACAAAAGACCCTAAACTATAGATTTCTTTTGTAAGTTTACCAACATTAACCAAGAGTAACAAAAATGAGTTACTCATTCAATAGGAAGATCTATACAAGAAAATTTTATAAAAATAAAAACTAGTGATGAATAGTTGTCTAAGTCATAAAATTCATGCAGGGTACTTAATTGTAAGAAGAAATAATGATGTCTCTTTTATTTAAATCTTTATGATATCAAACCAAGTTTATATTTAAGGACTCCCATTTCGGTTTAACAGTTTCATATAACAAAAGATATATCATATCATCATTTTATTGCGAAGTTTTAGACCAGTTTACATTTACATTAGAAAGAGTATGAAATATAATGTGAGAAGGACAAAGTTAACATCTCAATTGCTAATCACCATCTAGCTAAAAAATTACTTAATGTAATTAAATTTAGGGGTTTAAACACCGAGCCGAGCCCGAGTCCAATAAGGCTCGAGCTCAGCTCGTTTAGCATTACGCAAGTCCGAGTTCGAGCTTATTTGGTTAATATTGTATCTAAATAGGTTATTTTTTCTCAAATGTTATAGGATATATGATTGTACTATTCATAAATATGTTATTTTGTATCTAAGTTGCTTATTTATCTCAAAAGAAATATGAAATCTACTTTTACTATTCACCAATATGTTATATATGTAAAGCTTGTTTAGGCGCATGAGCTTAATAGTGCTTGAAATTAGAAGGTTGGGCTCGAGCTCGATTATTTAACGAGCTTTATGTAGCTTCGAGATCGTTAAGGCTTGGCTTGTTTCAAGCTTTAACTGAACTGATCTTGAGTAGGTCCACGAGTAGCTCAACTCGTTTACACCTAGGGGTAGACCTACATGGATGCCGGGTCTGGCACGTGCCACACCCAATTTTGGGTCACGCAGTGTAATATTTTTCAAAATGTGTTATTTTTTGGTATGTGCAACCCCCGTTATTTGTGCTAGTTTTATTATAATGCAACTATAGCTTTGGCTAAAAAATTCTTTATCATGCAAATTTTAGTAATTATGATAGAAAAAAATTTGTGCAACACCCTCTCGAAAATCCTAGATCCGCCTTACACCCCTAACTGAATATAACTAAAAGTCAAAATAATTAAAAACGAAGATATAGAACCAATGAACATTTTATTAAAGTTTTAAAAGTAATCAAGAAGATTAATAAGAGAAAAATGAAACAAGGATAACCTCTTTTTTAACAGTCTATTGAAATAAAGGATAATTTCTAGAGCTAAAGCGTAGTGGTATCAACTTTCAATTTTTTTTTTTTTTTTTTTTTTTTTTGGTGTTAAAATCTTATAGGAAGAAAAGGGTAACTGTATAAACGGTTATTAAATATTGCTTGAGTGAAAGTTAAAACATTTTTAAGCAAGAACAACTTGATCTCGTAAAGACACTCGTGATTGACATCTTACATATAGGGATTATGTGTACTTATTTAGTTACCTGTATTTATTTAAAACATTTCTAGCAAGAACTACCGGCAAGATTTAGAAAACTGCAGGTAACAAACTTACGCCACTAAAGCCACACGATTAAGCTGCTTATGTATTGATATCGAATGTATACGCAACATTTGGTAATTGGGAAGAAAAGAAGACCGTTAATAAAGAAGCCGGTTATAGTTGTATAAATGTCAAGAAAAGAAAGCATAAGATACTTCACATCCATTTGAAACCATTCTAACATTTTATCCCACTAGGTAAATGATGGAAAGTCTTCTAAGCTTATATAGCATAGTGCATACAAAATACATGTCTTAAAGTTGATAATATGCTTTTAAATTCAAGCAGTATACCTATGAATTTATTTGGTTATTATGAGTTTTAAAAAATTATGCTCTTAAAATTTTGTAACAAATACTTTAAACTTTACTTTTCTTCTATAAGTTTACGGATAATATTCCACAATAACAAGCTCGATATGATTAACTCATTCAACGGAAGATCGATAACAATTTTTTTTTATATTGTTTGTATATCAATAAACGTTACAAGAGACTAACCATGGGTCATTCATAGAAGGGGAACTAACGCATCTTGGGTTGTTGCTTCGTTAATTAAACCATTAACGAGAAAATGTTGCAAGGGATACTTCACATCCATTACTAACTTCATAATCAAACAATTGACGAACCGATATGTGTTCAACATGAAACATATACTTAAAAGAAGGAAATACGTTTTGGTTTTGTCCCACATTGGTAAATAAGAGAAAATCCTCTAAGGTTATATACCATAGTGCATATGAAGTGTATGTCTTATAGTTAATACTATACTTTGAAAGACATATATCGTCTCATAAGTTTATTGGGTTTGATATTTGGTTTTCGAAAAATTGTATAAGCTTGTAAGTTTTTGTAACTGAGACTTTCAAATTTTACTTTTCTTTTATAACCATTAAGAATGATAATCTGCCATAACAAAAACAATAAAATTAACGTCCTCACTCCTAAATGGAGGGTATTTAGGTCATATGTTTACCTGAAAATTTGGATAATTATACAACATTGTAATAATCGATTACAGATTCACCAAACGTTTAACATGCATATTGCCAAACATTCAATAGGAAGATTTGTATATTTTCTTCGTTGAATCTTCTTATTAGAAGCTCACTAATTATGAGAAAAAGGGTCAACTTATGCAATATTGTTGGATAAAGCTATGACCCTTACCAAGTTTGAGTACATAGATAAGCCCAACAATTTGGCTTAAATCGAGTTTGCTTCGATCAAGCCATAATTTAGCAGATATCTTTGAGTTACTCCAGCTGAAAAAAAAAAAAAAAAAAAAAAAAAAAGTCATTTAACTATCAAACCAACATTATGCCAAAAAGATAAATCATTTTCATTGCAAAGTATTAGACCAACTTACGTTAATTAATAGAAATTTTGGTCTAAAGGTACATCACAACTGACTCACTCAACCATGGTACACTAAACACCCTTGTGAATTCTCCTACGTCAAGTCATATAAAAGTCATTAGTGTCTATCAAAATTCAGTTATCGTTATCGGATACTAACCAAAGAGTCATCGACCATGAAAGGGGAACCAGCTAGTGGCTCTTGGGCTGTTCTTTTTCAGAATCATCTTTCTTCTTTACTCTCGTCATCTTCTGGTGGAGGGTTATATGGTGATGTGGTAACTGATCCTCACTTCAATGTGTTATGTGTAGAAATTTTCAACTATTATTCTGTTATGAGGAACGTCACTTTAATGTGTTATGGTAAGAAAAATCAAAAGTTATGAAATTAATGGATGAGAGGAACATCAACAAGGAAACTACTTACAATGGATAAAAAACTAGAACAAAACATATTCATATTTTGCCAGGTTACTACACATTCTTTAATAGCTTCAAAATTTAACCATTAACGTGCTAATATATGTTCAACATGAAGCTAATGTGAATGGAATTGAAGATTTTGAACCAAAATCTTAAAGATAGAAATGAGTTTTGGTTTTGTCCCACATAGATAAATGTGAAAAAATCTTCTACGCTTATAAGAGCACTAGGTGTCACGACAAGCCTTAGGTTCGTCGTCGTGCCACCTCAGCGCCACATCAGCATCCCATTTTTTCACAACTAACCACAACAAACCCCCTCCTCACTCATAACAAACCTCAACCTCTTCATTTGGGGCCCACCACTACCACTTTAATTTTTTTTATTCAATTTTCATTTCCAAATAAACTAAATTCATTTCATTCAAATTAAAAATACAATACATAACGCAATAATAAAAAAACAACACTTACTAATAAAAACGATACGAAAAAAAAAAACCGACACGGGTAAAAAAAAAATACAACACATACTAATAATATGTAACCTAGTCGAGGATTTGATGATATTTCTTGACTAGACGTTCCTGCCTCTTGCGGATGATTTCTGTTTTTACCGGGTCAGGATTTGTGCCTCTTGTGGAGGCCGTGACAGGTAAAAAAACTGTGGAGGTTGTGACGGGTTAAAAAACTGAGGTGATGAAAATCGGCCGGGGTAATTTTCGAAACCATGTTGAAACTGATATTGTTGGTTAAGCATTATTTCTTGTGGAGACAGGGTGGAATTGGTCGAGGAGGGGTAGACGGGTTTGAAGAACCCCCGTATTGTGGTGGGTTTGAGTTAAGTAGGTTTGTGAAGTACCCTCTGTCATTTGGGTTTTGAGACATTGTGAGATATTTTTTCTTTGGGTTAAGTAAGAATGGAAGATTTTGGGTTTGAAGATGTTTGTAAATGGTGAAGATGAATATGATATAAATAGGGGTGGTGGGTTTTTTAAAAAAAAATATATAATAACGTTTTAATATATATCCGTTTAATAACGGATATATATCCGTTTAATATACTTTGTGTCAGTGCATTTCTCTCGTCGTCACCACGATGAGCCAGTCGACGGCGAAGGACGACGGGGGTGTCGGTGTCACGGCGAGGCACGGCGACGTGCCAGCGTGGACGGCGAAGGGCAACAACGAGAGGACACCGTGTGCTCTAAACCAAGATGCATATCTACTTTATGTCTTAAAGTTAATACTATGTTTCACCCTACAGAAACACTCAAATAGTAGCAAAATTATTTCTGTGTATAAGTTAGGGTGAAAAATTGTATTAAACTCATAGTTTTTTTGTGATGAAAAAGATATTCGTCTTAGAGCTAATATTATGTTTTTGAAATCGAAAATCGCGTCCTCCGAAATTTATTATATGAGCTCTTAAGTTTTTGTAACACGGACTTCAAACTTTACTTTCTTTTACAAGGATTAAGAATAATATTCCACAATAACAAAACATTAATATCAACGTCCTTAGTCCAGAGTGGAGAGTTTAGTCACATGTGGATGAAGAGTTGCAAATACAATTTTAGTACAAACCTCCAACATCAATTGAAAGATCGACTAGAGTTTGCAAAAATAAGAAGCTGCCCTCTAATATGTATACCATCGAATAAATGGATAACACTCGAAACTATAATCCTAACCTAATAGTCTTAGCATCTTCACAGAAAACATGGGCTCGCGAGCTTAATCGAGCATGATATCAAAAGCTTGGGCTCAAGCTCTCTATTATTTAACGAGCTTTATGTTAAGATCGAGCTCGTGAAGGCTCGGCTCGATTCGAGCTTTTACCAAGGCGATCTTGAGTAGCTAACGATCATTAACACCTATAACTAAATAGAAGAATGCTACAACCACATAATTTTCACACAAAGAGTTGTCATAATGTAATATGCCAAAATAAACTTAAATTCAATCTCGCTTCTATTTAAATGTACAAATTAGTGAAATTACCATGTCATCTCATTGTTTAAATGTTTTTGTGTGAAACTTTTTAAGCATAGGGGTACCTTTTTTTTTAAAGGTTTTATTTTTTGTTCATTTTTAAAGTGTATAAACAATTTTTAGTTCTCGCTTTAATCAAAGTCCAGGACATCTTTAAGAAAATAACAACTTGCAAAATTTTATATTTTTTGCAAGCTATTTCTAGTCAAGTATTTAATGGACTAGAATTGTGTTGGATATTTTAGTGTAATTGGATTAACTTGTCTTACCAATTTCATCATAATAAAACATCATTTAGGCTAAGAGGTGCGGAGTGCACCTACTTGAATTTATTATGATATTAGGGCGAAGCCCTAAGGGACGGGGTTTGGGAGCGGGGTCAAGGGGCGGCGCCACAGGGGTCGAGCTTGAAACTTGAAACCGCCTTTGGCAGTTACCGTTTCATAGATATATCGTTTTATTTGGTCGTTATTCTCTACGGTTGCAAAAATCTCATACAAAACATACTGAAAATTCTCAATCTCGAATTGTATCCGATTGAATAATTCGGAGAACCACCGAATTAATTCGATCCGAAAGTGTTCACGCCTTTCGAGATTTAAGCATATCCGATTGTGTTCGTTACTATTTATCCCTACAAATTGTCTTTTTTGTTGTGTATTATACCTTGAAGTCCTCAAGACTGTCGCGATTACATCTTAAAAATCGAGGCTATATGTAGTCGATATTAACTTTTTACCTATGATATTTTAAGTGATGCCGGTAAACTTTGTTTTATTGTTCGTGTATCGGTATATATTACAAAAGACTAACAAAGGGTCATTCATTGAAGGGGAACCAACAACTATCGGGTTGTTCATTTTGAAGATCCTCTTCCTCTTATTAAACCATTAATGACAAAATGTTTCAACGGATGCTTCACATCCATTGCTAACTTCAAAATTAAACAATTGAAAAGCTAATAACTGTTCAACATGAAACATAAACTTAAAAGATGGAAATAAGTTTTGAATTTATCCCATACTGATAAATGTGTGAAAGTCTTCTAAGCTTATATATCATGGTGCATACAAATTATTTGTTATTATGTTTTCAATTTCAAATATTTCCTTCATGTAACTAGGTGTAGTATTTGAGTTTAGAATCATTGTATAAGCTTGAAATTTTGGTAACATAAACTTTCAAATTTTACTTTTCTGTAATAAGGATTAAGAATAATAATCCACGATAACAAAAACAAAAAATAGCGACTTTACTCCAAATGGAGAGTATTTAGGTCATATGTTAACATGAAAAATATTCGACATTTTGTTCAAGCAGAAGCTAACAAAGTATTTTGAATGATAAATCACTACAACCATACGCCCAATGTTGACATCATTCTCCAGCTAACATAACGTCTTATAATCGTTAAAACTTATGATGAATATTATTATAATCTAAAGGTTGAAGTAAGAAACATACATTCTGATTAAAAGCTCATGAACTTGTATGAACCTGAATTGATAATTAGCAGATCAGTGTGACTATTTAGCATGCAAAGTCAATATGGTTTGATTCAATGATGAAAGTCTCTAAATGTTGGTCAAAACCATGCAATCTCTTGATTTATTTTTATTGCTTTTCGTTCTCCTTCCATTAATTTTTCTTGTACAAAGATGCATTCCACTAGTTTTTGTTGTGTTAGATGTAGAATAAACATAACAAGCAAATGCAAACAACTGCTTCACTTTATTTGAACTTAAAAAGTGGATGTGTTGACTTCAGTTTGTGGGAAAATATGAACTAATAGAGAGTCTGCAGTTACTTATATAAACGTGTATATATCTTTTATTACGTAGTTATGTTGTTTGTGGTATATATCTTTCATTATATATGCAGCTCACAAGCAGTTCAACTCATTTACATCCCTAATTAACTAAGGATAACTAAAATTCAATATAATTAAAAATGTAGATATAGATCATGGAGATTAATAAGAGAAAAATGAAAGAAGGTATTTTATACCATCGACGTTTGAGCAAAGACAAAAACAAGCGTAATATTACAAAACGAGCAAGAGACTAATGAGGAGGAATTTACCGTCACCGGGTCAATAAATAATCAGAAAAGTCCATAGTCTAAGCTTATTTCTAACCTTAATTTATTAACAATCTAGTGCAATAAAGGTTAATTTCTAGAGCTAAGCGTAGTAATATCATTTTTCATGGTTTTATTTCTTTTTTAGAAATGAGTTTTGGTTTTATCCCACATAGTTAAATGAGAAAAATCTTCCAAGCTTATATACCATAGTGCATATTAAATGTATGTCTTGTGTCTTAAAGTTAATACTATGCTTTCAGACTCGTTCATTGACGTTGTTGTTAATGTTACTACGGCATAAATGTATGAGTTTGGAAAAATTATATGAGCTTCTAGGTTTTTGTAAAAGTGACTTCACGATTTACTTTTAATATATGAGTTTGGAAAAATTGTATGAGCTTTTAAGTTTTGTAAGAGAGACTCCCCTTACTTTTCTTTTTAAAGACTATCAGAATATGTGAGGAAGCTATTTTATTTTATGTTTTGTCATTCACAATGACAAAAATAAAATAAAATAATCAGACTCTCACTTCTAATAGGAGAGTTTAGTTATATATTGTAAAGTAAATGAAGATTTGCAAAAGCGATTTGACTAGAAACTTCGAACATCAACTGAAATTCAAAGATCGACTGCAACAATGCACAATTAAGATGTTGCCTTCTAATATGTATTGCATTGAACAAAATCAGGATAATTAGGCCCATTCGAAGGCTTATCCATAAGACCCTCCTTAACCGAGTCATCCAAACCACCATCTTCATTAACGACACAAGGAATATTGCCCGTCTGATCAATCAGCCCTTTATCAATAGACTTAGAAGTCGAAGCTTCCATAGTACCACCAAGAGGTTTAACAACCGGCCTATAATAAAAACTTGGGTGAGGTTTAGATAAACGAACACCATGTATAGGACGTGATTGGGTGTTAGCCGGTTTCTTACCTTTACCATTCTTCCGTTTCACTTCCACAAACCCATCATCCGTACTTGGAGTAACAACATCAACCCTAGGCTTCTTAGGACATTGATCATCCGTATGACCAAAAATTTTACAAGTTTCACATCTAGGGGGATACCATTCATATTCAATAGAAATAGTTTCGATAGAATGACCAGAACCATCAAGGAAAGGAATTGCTACCTCTAAAGAATCTTTCAAAACCACATCCGAAGAAACCTCAATAAGGGCCCGCGCATAATCCGATTGTCTCCAAGATTTGAGACACATAGTACTCGTATACGCATCCAGCATAATTGGACGACCAATCTTAGTAGCAATTAAACTTAACCCTACATCAGTATAGGCAGCCACGGGGATATTATGCAACTTAACCCAAAGCGGGCACACATGTAATCTCATCTTTCTTAAGTTTCGTATTAGGGTCCAAGTACTAAGAATAATCGGGACATTCCTAATGATCCAAGGACCATGTTCAAGCACACGGTTCAACCCATTCTTAGAAGCAAGCGAAGAAAAAGAATCCGTTCTTTCGCATTATTCTTTCAAGACCATATTTAGCCACGTATTCTTAACGTAGGTTTCAACCAAAGGGAATGCAATACTCTTGCCAATAAAGTAACCATATAGAGTATTAGCAAATCGGTCACTAACTTCCTTAACCGTATCCATAGGGATGACAAGATCTGCACGCGGAACATTTTCCGAATTAGTTAACGATAGAAATTTTACCTTAGGAACAAGAGCTTCCTTATTAAGCATGGATGCATACGATCCTTTTGTGCCCACATTCTGATTGCTACGATTGAAACCTCCCTTACCATCATCATTATTTGCTTGCGATGAAGACAAACCCCCAACTTCAACATGGCCAACATTCGAATTTTGAACATGTACATCCTCAACAGAAGAAGCATTACATGTTACCTTAGAAGTTGCACCCGTAGTAGTACTAGTCGACACAATAAAAATACTATGAAGACCAGCATTAGTCACATTGTTCGCTTCCATATTCTTGATTTTTGCAGTAATCGAGCTCAATAAAGAACTTATATCCTCCGCTCCCGTATCATCAACCATCAAAAAGGCAAAAAAAGGATATTCACTTTGTTACTTTTCTTACAATATATTATGATATATTGTGACGTTGATATTAACTTTACCTTGAAGATTCTTAATAATTGTTTTTTATTGTTCATGTATTTCTCAAATCAAAGTTTATCATCTTTCAGTAACCCAAATTAATTTTATTGTGTTGCCATTTCCCACTAAATCCATAAAATCTGATATGAATTTTAACACAATCCCTTATTGAGTGGCAACATTGTGTGTACAAAATCTCAAAGTCACTATCAAATCTCGAGTTTAGAGTAATGAAGGAGAGTTTATGTTGAAAGGACTTCCACTTAAATTAATCTTCTAATATCAAAAGATCAAAGTCTCATACCAGTTTGTATTACATTGAAGAATATAGAAAATTGTGGTGTAAAGATACATAATAACAACTCACTCACCTATTGTACACTAAACACCCTTGCAAACTCTCCTACAACAAGTCATCTAAAAGTCGTGAGTGTCATCAAAAGTAAGTTATCGTCATCAAGGACTAACCAAAAGGTCATCAACTACACAAGGAGAACCAACAACTTTCGTGTTGTTCCTTATCCGGATCACCTTCCTCTTCTTCTTTCATCAAAATATGTGTTTGTACCACCCGTTAATCTTTATCAACCAATGTTTATACGGAGTAAGTTCGACTAGTTAATTAATGTTAATTTTATAATGTTTTGTTGTAGATGATACGAGTATGATCCTAATAGACTAGTGAAATCGATACTTACTGTTTTCTGTTGAAACCATTTGAATCATTTTCCCACATAGAAAAATGAGAGAAAAACTTCTAAGTATATATAGCATAGTAAATTTGGATTGTATGTCTAGTAGTTAATATTATGCTTTCACACTGCTACCAATATACCATTAAATATAACAAATGGATATTTGGTATGAGTTTGGAAAAATTATATGAGCTTTAAAGTTTTTGTAAAAGAGACTTCAAGCTTTACTTTTCTTTTATAAAAATAACGAATGTTAGAGTTTTTGTAAAAGAGACTTAAAGCTTTACTTTTCTTTTATAAAAATTACGAATGTTAATCGTCACTTCTAAATGGAAAGATTTTTATCATATGTAGACTAAGCGCTGCAAAAATAAGAGGTTACCTCTAATATGAATAGCCTAGAACAAAATTTGTAGTTTACTAAAATTACTTGTATACATGATTAATATGATAAGTAATACAACATTGTACAGTAATAATTAGAGATTCACCATGTGTTCAACATGCATGTGGCCAACAATACAAAACGAGTTACTCATACACTGGGAAGATATGTACAAGAAAAAGTTATAAAAAAAGTGATGAATCGTTGTCTAAGTCATAAAATACTTTCAGGGTATATACAAACATTGAGTTTAACATTATTTGTGTCTCTCTAGTACAAAGATGCAAGAAGCGATGATGTTGTCTCGATTACTCAATCTTTACAATATCAAACCAAGTTTATATTTAAGGAATCACATTTCGATTAACGGTATCATTTAACCAGAGAAATATCATTTTATAGCGAAGTCTTACACTGGTTAATGTTACAAAAAAATATAGAAAATTAACGTATAAATATATGTAACAACTTGACACCAAATTATTGTACGTTAAATACCCATGCAAACTCTGTTATAGTAGTATTATAAAACGTGATATAATTAAAAAGAAAAATAGGGAAATTAGTATTACAGAATCAAGAAGCATTTTTGACAATGTTTTAGAAGCAATCAAGATGATTAAAAAGAAAGAAAAATGAAAGAAGAAAAAATTGGAACCTGGACCGGGTCAATGATTAATCAAGAAGGTCAATGGTTTAAGTTGTTGACCTGCTTGCTTAAGGTCGGTCCAAGTGGCTGCTTTGGCGTCATAGTTTGTGCCCGGCCTCTTATGTTTTGTTTTGAATACAACATGAAATGGTCGTAAAAAGGTCAATTAAGTGTTCAGAAAAATTTTAAACCACGCTTCAATGAAAAACAACGTGCAAGATTGTATATTTTTTGTAAGTTGCAATTGGTTCGAGTATTTTTTTTAAAGGAATAGAATTATTACTTTTTTGTTTGTGTACCTTGAAGTCATCATGTCGAGATTATGTGTAGGTTTTATAAACTACCTTTTGACAATATATTATGAAGTTGATGGTGATTTTTACCTTTGATATTTATAAGAATCGCGGTAGATAAGGTGTGTGTTTGGCAAAAATAGATGTTGCTGGTACTGTTGTGGTTGCTGGTGCTGAAAAATATTAAAATTGTAGCTTATTTTGTAGTGGTATTGGTGTTGTTACTTAAAAAGATTAAAATCGGTTAATTTGTGAAAAATAATATCTATAATCTTTTAAAAGCCGGTTTTGAGAACTTATTTTTTTAAAATTTATTTTTCTAAAATAATTCACAATATTAGTTTGCCAAACAAAGATTATTTTTTTAGCAAAGCTTATTTTTCAAAAAAATAATCTTAATCCTTAATAATCTTCTATAATCTCTCGTGCCAAACATGCTCAAAGTGTGTTTTAAGATTCGTGTATCTTTCAAATGAAAGATCATCTTTCGACCACACAAATCAATCCTATCGCAAGTTATGAAATTAATAAAAGCTCAATTAACAAAAAATTTGAGATAACAATTAACAAGTACCAACAATGATAAATGATCCTCACTTCAATGTGTTATGTGCAGAAATTGTCAACTATTATTCTGTTTAGAGGAACGTCACTTTAATGTGTTATGGCAAGAAAGTCAATAAGATCAAAAGTTATGAAATTAATGGATGAGAGGAACATCAACACGAAACCGCTTACAATCGGATAAAAAAACTGGAACAAATTGCCCCACACCTTAAAGCCAAACAATGTAAAAATCTTAGATCTTTATCATAATTTTAAAAAATATTGCGTACACATTCGATATCAATACCAAAGTGGAGAGTATTTAGTTACATGCAGGGGCAGAACTACTTATAATTTAGGGGGCGGTGCCCTTCATGCTTCGTCAAAAAATATCAATTTTTAATGTAAACTTCTTTTTTTTTTAACTATTTTATTAATGTGCATCTCACCATAAAATCAAATTGCCCCACACCTTAAAGCCAAACAATGTAAAAATCTTAGATCTTTATCATAATTTTAAAAAATATTACTCCCTCCGTCTCGAAATAATTGTCCATATTTCCTTTTTTGGGTGCCTCAAAATAATTGTCCACCTTTTTTTTAGGTAATAAAAAGAGAATTTAGTGGAGAATATTCATTTAGTGGTTGAAATTTATAGGGGTCCCACTTTTATTAAATATATCTTCTTTCATGCGGTGAATGATAATTTTGAGACGGAGGGAGTAATTTTAGTGTAAAAAAAATAATAATAAAAAAATTAGACCCTTTTTACTAAAATGCATCACAAATTTTACCAAATTTTTATTTTTATTTTTTATTTTTGCTCACTATCCTCTAAGATCATGGGTCCACCACCAGTTACATATAGATGAAGAGTTGCAAATACAATTTGAGTACCAACATCAATTGAAAGATCGACTGTTAGTTTGCAAAATTAAGAAGCTGCCCTCTAAAACTATAATAGCCTTAGCATAGAATATATGGATGACACTCGAAACTATAATCCTAACTCTTAAACTATAATAGCCTTAGGGTGTGTTTGGTTCACTGTAATCCAGCGTAATTGGATGTAATTGTAATTTGATTACATTACGTAGCTTTGTTTGGTTGCGAGAATGAATAAGCTGTAATTGATTATATTACGTGAAATTTGTTTGGTTTGTGTGTAATTATAATTCAATCATTACAATTACATCAAAGGAGGGAATTCAGATTACATAGAATGTTTGACGGAAAGTTTTGAATTACGTTGTAATTCAGAATATTATTATTATTATTATTATTATTTTATTATTATTATTATTATAAACATCACTTTATTAGAAGCTCATAAGAATTGCAAGAAGTTAGTGGGGGCCTTGATGAGCCCCCACTCCTCTAGCTAATAATTACTATTATATAAAATTAAAATAATAATATTTATATAATAATAATATAAATATTAAAATACTAATATCTATATAATAATAATAATAATAATAATAATAATAATAATAAATATTTATTATAATAATATTTTATAATAATAATAATAAATATTTATTATAATAATATTTTATAATAATATTTTATAATAATAATAATATTAATAAAATAAAAAATATTATATACTAATATTTATTAATATAATAATAATAAATAATTTTTATAATAATATTTATTTAATAATAATAATCAAATGAAAATAATGATCATAATAAAATAATAATAATAATAGTAATAATAAATATTCATTATAATAAAATAATATAATAATAATATTTATTATTATAATATAACAAATATTTATTATAATAATATTTATATAATAATAATAATAATAAAATAATATAAAATAATATTTATTATTATTATTATTGTTATTATTATTATTATATTATTTATTTATTTATTATTATTATTTTATATTATTATTATTATTAAATAATATTTATTATTATTATTATTTTATTAGTGTTATTATTATATTTATTATTATTATTATTATTATTATTATTATTATTATTATTATTATTTTCTGAATTACATTACGTTGGATGTCAACCAAACATAGTGACAGATTTCAACAATTACAATTCTAACACATTTCAATTCTTTGAATTACAATTCATTCAAATTACAATTTCTTTAAAAAGTTACAATTCTTTCAAAAATATTGTGCGAACCAAACACACCCTTAGCATCTTCGTTGAAAACTTGTAAGATGGATTACAAACGTTCGTTATCCAAAGGGCAAATTAAGTATGAAAAATGGCATGATATAATGGTGTACTTTGTGGCAAAATAATATGCATTCAAAGATCCTATGGTTACTTATGTAAACGTGTATATATCTTTCATTCCATAGGTGTCTTGCATATGAAAGAGTGGTCATGATTCCCCCTTTAAATTACTTATTTATCTTCTATATGATATCCAATTTTACTTTTCACCAATATGTTATATATTTAAAGCTCGTTCATGCTCGTGAGTTTAATCGAACTCGATATCAGAAGCTTGAGCTCGAGCTCGATTATTCAGGGAGCTTTATGGCCACCAAGATTCCTTATCGTCTTGGGGAAGGGAGGTTTGGCTAGGGGAGGCCTTAAGTTCGAGTCCCTTTGAGACTTTTACCACTTTCGGTAGGAGCAGGGAGGAAATACGAGCCTGATTCGTGGTCGACATAATGCCTAATTGGATGTCACTGCTACCTGAACCACTAACAACTAACAAGCCATTAAAAAAAATCAATCTTTACTTGTTATAATACATGCATATGCATTTCTTAAACTTAAAAATGCTTAAAATTTGAGTAGTGTTAGTGGACTATTATACCCTTAATTAAAAATGATAACACAATCTACGACTAAATTAATATTTAATATTATTTAATCCTTAAGCTTTTATCATTTATTGTTTCAAACCCATGATCTATTTTCTCGAAATGACTATAAATTGAACTCGTATGTTTTGCATCAAGGGTTAAAGCGAAATAACGATTTCAAAATTATTTGCTACTATACCGTCACTTTTTGCGGGTATTCGTTTAGTCTAATTAAAACGTTGATATATATATATATATATATATATATATATATATATATATATATATATATAGGGTGAAGTTAAAATAAAAAGACAAATATCCGTAAAAAGAATAAAAGATTTTTTTCAAAAAGTTCACGAAAAATTCCCAAAAATCCCACAAGATCGGGTATGTTGGTGCATAAAACTTTTGTGAAAACATTTTTTATAATTTTGAGTTTTGATCGTTTTTTTAATGCACAAAACAATTTTGATGCTAAAAAATTTTGATGCACAAAATTTTTAACTTGTTTTAGTTTGATGCGCAATGTTATTTTGATGAAAAAGTCAAAAGAAGTTGGGTGCAAAACCAATTTTGATGCACAAAAAAAAGATTTAATCTGTAACGTATATTTTCATAATTTTTTGGAAAAAATATCCACTTTTAGAAAAAGTTTTCACAACTTTTTCATGCACCATCATACCCGATCTTGTGGGATTTTTGGGAATTTTTCGTGAACTTTTTTGAAAAAATCTTTTTATCTTTTACGGATATTTGTCTTTTATTTGATCTTTATCCTATATATATATATATATATATATATATATATATATATATACATTATATATATATACATTATATATAAGAGGAGGCATGCCGTCATAATGCCACTTGGCATCCCATAAAGCCACGTCATATTTCCATGTCATCAATACATGATGTTATGTCCATGTCATCACAAGTTAATACCACCAAGCTATTTTTTCATTAAAATTCGTTTTTAAACAATTTAAGGTATTAAAATCGGATGCCACCTAAGCAATTTTTTCATTAAAATTGGTTTTTAAACAATTTAAGGTATTAAAATCGTATATAATTTAAAATTTTAAGCTAGATGGATTCGAACCTGGGTTTATTACTCCAAAAGTAAGCACCTCAACCAATGCAGCTAAGTCATTAGTTGTGATTCACAATACAAATTATAAAGATATCTAATAAGAAGGTCTGCAAATTTAAAAGTAAACACATAATACAACTTAATCAACCATTATTCTCTTTCGAATACCCTAAATCTTCACATTTTTTTCGAATCTAAATTGATTCTCTCTAAAGATCAGCCATTATTCTCTCAAAGTTAGGGTTTTCATAATTGAATTTACAATCTTTAACCAGGATTGTTCAATATCATAGTCCTATTTCAATTATTATGTGATTCTTTGTGATAGGTAATTTGATAGACCGAATCATTAAATTAATGTGATTTATTGATTCAGCCTTTTAATTCGATCATGGGTATTCTTAAATTATGATTTTGATTATGATTAGAGGTAATTTTTTTTTTTTTTTTTTTTTTTATCATGAGTTGATGACTTATTGTGTGATTACCAATTAAGGTGTTCGAATTGGCGTGTGGAATTGATGGTGAGTGTGTTGATGATCAAACGTTAATACTACGTACATCAGTTGTGATATGCTGATTTCATGATATCCTTGCAAACGGATTGTTTTGTTCCAGTAGACTACTAATGAAGAGTAATCTATCTTAAAACTTTAACTTCTTTGCTTAATCACTCCTATTTTAAGTATTCGTTATGTTTGAGATATGGTGTATGCATATGTTTGGCAGCCAATCAAGAAAAATATGATCTAGAACTCCGTAATGCATTGTCCATAACGTATTCCTACAGAGCAGGGTATAGAGAAAAGCAGGTTTATAATCTCTACAGTTCAATTTGGGCGGTAATTTCATCGTCGGATCATTGTAGTATTGTACTGTACATTTGTACATGATATTGCATGAAACGTTATTGCTTTAACTTTTCCTATAACTGCTTATAAATGATGCTATGATATATATTTCTCAATGGTTGCAAGTCAACATTGTGCCTCGATTATCTTTAACTTTTTCTTAAACACATGACTGATCCGCTAAAGATGTTGTCAAAGGTTGGTATACAGTACCCCTAATTGTTTAACTAAGTTGGATTCTAAAATCTACATTCTTTTCCGTGTTGGATGATTGGCAGGATGAAACTGTTGAAAAGGTTGTGAATTTTATGGATTCATACTCCATTAGCCAGGAAGACTTGCTTTCAATGATGGTGATGTTTAAATTTCAGGTATCACTTTGTCTAACGATGATATCATATTCTCCATTTGAACCCAATTTAACTGTGTAAATATGAGTTGTTTAGAGGCGTCCAAATCCGCTTGATGGAGCCAGATGTGAAAATTGCACTAACAAAGGCATACACCAAAGGTAGCAAGTCACGTGTGATTCGTTCATCAGACATGATCACACTTCAAGGCATTAAAAGGCTCCAAAGAAAAGGGTTGCAGCAATGCTGGAACCTCACACAATAAATAAAAACACTCGGATGCAGAAGATTTGGGTATCACATTTCTCTCTAAAAACCTCTCCTCAAAATTAGTCTCATAGTTGCATTATCGTATTTCATCATTTTAGTCAGTTTGGCAAACGGCTTCAGGTACAAATAGTTAAATTTTGGTCATGTTTGTTGAATTTATAGTGAGTAATGAGAGGTCTAATCTGATATACTAGCAGTTGCAATTTAAAAATATGTAATTGCTTGATTCATTCACTCAAGGCATTGTTGAGCCTGTCAAATTCTTTTATATAATGTCTTTTTTGATTAATTGTTTGAATGTTCAAATAATATACACTTATAATCAAATTATGATAACAAACAATTATAATGTCAATTCAGTTATTCTGGAAAAAGCACCTTAGGCGGGGCCCACCAATTCCAACATAACTTGAAATCTGAATGACTATATGTAGAGATAAATTGAAAAGCTCAGCCATTGAATACCAGATTGCTAACTTCGGCTAGACACCAATTCAGTTATTCTTGAAGAAGCACCTTTGTTTATTTAACCGATTATTCCACCAGTTTTATATACTTTGAATTGTACTTTGTGTAAACCTTGACATCCTCCTGTCTAATTGCAAATATTTTTTGCTACATTCTCTGCAGTGATGTGGGGATCCATCTGAAGTTAAAGAGCTTCAAAACCATGGCACAAGTCATTTTTGCATAGTCGATGATGAAAGAAATGCAGTATCATTAACAACCACCGTGAATTACCCCTTTGGTGGTGGTGTTTTGTCTCAATCCACCGGCATTGTGCTAAAAAACGAGTGTATGACTTTTCAGTTCCCACCGAAGTAGCCTTTGATAAGCTCCCCCTTCGCCTTCAAATTTTATCAAGCCAAACAAGAGACCCTTTTCTTCGATGACTCTCATTATCATTCAAAAGGTAAAAACCATGGCCTATGATATTTGACTTTAAAAAGTTAACTGAACAACTGCTGTATATGGCAGTCTTAACCTATTTACTTAAACATAAAATGGGTCGCATTAGATTACCGGTTGACACATATTGGTATATACTGATTTACCGATATTAGACTTGTGAAATTCAGCTGAGTTATGTCTGATCTTAAAGATTTCATAATTCAATTTTTGACTTTTGAGAGTTGATATAAAAATGTGGCTGTTTTACAGGATGACTAATTAGCCGGGGTGATGGAGGTAGTGGCGGAATGTACAAAATACCAGTAGTTGTACAAGTTTTCATCACTCATTATCTCGAGTATGGACCCTTCGAATGCGGTTCAGTCATCATGAGTCTACCACAAGGTCTTACCCATTTGTTTCATAATAAATAAAATGATACCAATTAACAGAAGTCTCAAAAACAGTAGGCAATATGTAAAATGATATACATATACCAAAGTTAGATCTATCTTAACAGTAGGCATAATAACAGTAGTGACCGTCTAGGTGTTTATTATGAAAATCTATATCATAATAAGAGTAGGCAATATGTAAAATCATTTTAAAATGGTAAGTCATTTTGGTGCTTCCTGATGTAAATCACGTGTTCTCCCCAAAAGTTATTAAAATTTTATCATAATTATGAGTTATGTATATGTTGAAATGAGTGCTGTTTGGAACAGGAAACTGTAGAGGTAATGAAGAGTCTTGGTCCCCAAGAGAAGCAATGTCGCAAGGAATTGCTACCTAGTCGTGTTGACAAGGTTTTTGGGTATTTGAATCACTATTAGACTACAAAAAGGTATCAAATCTCAGATATTACTTTATAATTACTTACATATATTACTTCATTGACTTTCATTTAAGTTTTGCAATTAGTAACGAATTAGGAATATTATGTTAATATTGATTAAAACTATATATCTGGTAAATTGGAAGTTGGTCAAAAGTTTAAAAGTCTCCAAAAGTGTTTCAGTATGAATTGCAACTTCCTACATTGTTTTATGCAAAAAACGTATATTGCATTTGTAGTAGTAAACTCTTTGAATTATGGTAACCACACGGGTTATCAATAGAAAAACAAACATAGGATTGGACCAAAATTTTTGGGCTAACTTAACCTCATCAGAACCGTACTAAAAACACGCACATTTTGACCCAAACACCCCCTTATAGTTAACAACATCTTCTTTGTGTCCTAAACACCCACTTGCTGATTGCATTCTGCCATTTATCCTTTCAAACTTAAAATGAGAGTCTCTGTATTTGCAGTTGTCAGTTGATAGGACACGGATAAATAAGGATGTTTGGATTGCTTATTCAAGTGATTATGTGCTTATTTTATTATTACTATAAGCAGTTTTTAATGTTTAGATGCGACTTCTTATCTGTTTATTTTAAAGTAAATATGCAGCTTGTGCCGTGCTTTTTTTTTTAAGTTGATTAGTTTCTCCCTTGGCACTAAATCGGGGTAATTGTCGACACTTTGGACAACTTGCAATTCGTTCACCCGTTGGGCCTATCTAACCATGTCTCCATTATTGCTAAACGATTTTGTTTGACCTGTTCGGCCTATCTAACCCTATCGACCCATTTATAAGTAAAAGGGTCAAGAAGGCCGCCTTTAGCTCTATCTTACAAGATTATATAACTAAATTCAAGCCATCTTTTTGAACTTGTTTCAGATATGGAAGGCTAAGGAATGTTTGAATATTCTTCCAAGCAGTAGAAATGTGATGATAGAGTCCGATATCATTGACGCGCTTACTGTTAAGCTCCCAAGATTAGGGGTGAACATTCTACCAATGCAATTCAAACAAATCAAAGACCCAATGGAAATTATCAGTTTAGCCATCACCAGTCAAGTTGGGGTATATCTTAATGTCGATGAGCTTATTGAAATAGCCAAGCTTCTTGGACTCAACTCTCAAGATGAGATATCTTCCGTCCAAGAAGCTATTGCAAGTGAAGCAGCATTTGTTGGCGATCTTAAACTTGCTTTTGATTTATGTCTTGTTATGGCAAAGAAGGGCCATGGTCCTGTTTGGGACTTATGTACCGCTCTGGCAAGGGGTTCCGCCCTTGAGAATATGGATATTAATTCTCGGAATCAACTTCTGGGGTTTGCTTAGAGTCACTGTGATAAAGATTCAATTGGCGAACTTTTACATGCATGGAAAGATTTGGATATGACAAGCCAATGTGAAAAATTGTCAGCATTGACGGGAGAAGACGTTCCAGATTTATCATGACATGATATAGGTGACCTAATCGATTCATCAGGGCCGGTTATGCAACATTGTATGCCGGTTATGCAACACTGTATGAAGAACAAAGCAGCCATTTCACCACCATTAAAACAACGCTCTCTGATATAGCGGACTTCCTATCAGCAGAAAAAGATTTTGATTATGATTCTCTGCTTAAAGAAAATGGTAAACTTCTGACCTTTGTTGCTTTACGCCTCCCGTGGTTACTTGAACTGAGTTAAGAAGCAGAAAATGGTAAAAAGTTTGTTTCTAGAATGAGTGTCGGAACGCAAGCAATGGCGATTGTTTTGTCGTGGTTGGCAAGGAATGATTTTTCTCCCAAGGACAGTTACATTTCTTCTCTAGCGAAATCAATCATGGTGTCACCTGTTACAGAAGAGGAAGACATTTTAGGGTGTTCATTCCTATTAAATCTCAATGATGCATCCAAGGGTGTACAATTGATAGAAGAACAATTGAAATCAAGGAAAGACTATAATGAAAAATCTAGCTTGATGAATTTGGGGATGATTTATAGTCTGCTGCACTACTCCAGTGCTGAGTGTGATGGTCCTACTCAGCGGAGGGAATTGCTGCTAAAAAGTTACAAAAGAAATACACATCACTAAGTTCAGGTAATTTTCCATATATTGTAGGGGTGATAATTTGAAATTATCTGCATCATGTCAGTTCAGGAGTTGTTTTTCATTTAGAACGGATCATATGGGTCATAATGTAGAAATTCAGCTAAAAGTAATCTTATATGTAATTTATGATTACTGTAGTAACATTTAATACGATGATACTTACAAAACACAAAAAAATAAAGAAAAGTACGTACAAAAGTTGTTGGTGGGTCGACTTAACCCAACCTGACCCACTTTGACCAGCATACAAAAAGTTTAACTAACATTACACTAACAAAAGGTAGGTTCATCATTTTACATTTTTCACAACTATAAAGTAAAAAAAACACACACATGACACATTTAGAGTGTGAAACCATTGAATACTCTCTCAAAATTTACGAGTATCACCGCCTACATCCACGACCACCACCGCCAACTACTACCGTGTTCATCACCGACCACCACCTTCTTCATCTCCAATCACAACCGTAATTACCGTCATTCACCACGGTCAATCATGATCATCAACTTCCATCATCACGATCATCATTATCAGAAACGAAAAAGCTCACAATTAACCGTTATAACTTAAAATACATGTAAATAAGTGCATTAAATCTGCTGAACTATTGATTTACGTTATTATTTCTCTCTGCTGGTGTCTTCATTACAAGCCAATAATACATGTTGTAGCCTAATGTATGAAATAGTTGATGTTTTGCATGGTTGCCTGTATTTGTTTCTAATCGTCAAGCTTTGGCTTTACAGGTTCGGTTCCTACAAAAAACCTACCATCCCAACATTGATAAGGTTCGTCATACCCAAATCGGTGTTTCAGTTTATGATTGTTTGACATTTCTCTTTTTTCATACTATTAGCCTTATACAATAATACAAGTTATTTCGTGCAGCAACATAGGGACAAGTATACTAAAAATATATACTAAAAGCATATTTTTAAGCTTATGTTAAACTTATCTTATAAGTGTTTATTTAGATGTATGTGGGATTTAATATTGTACTCATTGATGTAGTGTGGAAAAATGCATGTGGTTGTGGTTCCTGAATCGGTTCTGAAGAAGCAGAAGGCGACGAAGGACGTTGATGGGGATGGATACCTGAGTAATTTGTGACCTAAGGTTGGAAGCTTTAATGAGTCTTTCTCCCATTCGCATTTAACTCCTCATACTCAATGTAAGACTAATAATACGATTAATTTGAATTGATGTTATCGTGCATTATGAAATTTGAAATGGTGTTATTATAGGTTTATTTCCGCATACAGTTAGATTAGGGAGAATCCATTATGATTCAAGTTGAAAGGTGCGAGGTCGATCTTATTTATTAAATCATTTTTCTTATATTGAATCTGGTGTTAGCATATCATGCTTCAGAAAAGAGCCACTCAGTTGATTTCTTCGCGGGTTCAGTAATTTTTGTTTGGGTTTTTTTTAATGGGCATTGATTGAAAATAGAAACGCAGAAACTAAAAATATTGAATCAATGTGTGGCTTATATTTTTAGAAAAAAAAGGCAATTATATTCGTCTTCAGTTGTTTAGTCATCTTATTTCACATAAGGAGAGCTATGTTTTCACAGAAAAGCGTACATCCTCAAAACTTTCTTAGGACTTTGATTTTGGAAGTTTATTATACGCACACTTGATGTTCACTGAAATGACTATATTGGCTTGGAAGGTTTGACCGTAATATTTATGTGAATATCACTGACACTGCAGTACATTGTCGAAAACAAAATGAATTATGGTTTTCTATAGCATGTGTCCCATGATAGAAATATGAAAATGTATCAAAGATCCATTTTTTTTATTATTTAAGTTGAATGTTTATGATGTAAAATATGCAAGCTTTTGAAACCTCATATTGTAAAATGAAACCTCATATTGTATAATAGTATATATATTTTAATGTTTATACACCTCAGTTGTCAAAAGGAATGAATACATTGCCTACCAATTCCTAATGTCAAAAGATTAATAGTTATAATGCCTTGACTTTCATGGGAAAAGATGGTGTAATTCATATAATGGAGAGCTTGATGAATTAAAATGTCAACCAATGTACTTTTCACATGCAGCTTAAAGGAATGAATGGAAAAAAAATGATTATTTGGTAAGCTATACGTGAGTGTTAATTTCTTTACAACTTAAATGTTGACCAATTTTAAATGTTAATTTTGTGTTTTCAGGTTTCCAGTGATGTTGTTGTCGTTAGATTCCTACGCACGCCGCAGGTTACAAGTTGTACAAAACATGATTTCGACGGCGCAGGTACATCATACGACCTATAAAAAAGGTTCGATTCTCTAAGTTGATTGCTTTTACTAAGTTGTTACTACTGGTATATACATATTTTTTGGTTATTAGAATTTAACGGGTGTTTAGGGTTGCTTATTTGTTAATTTTTAAACCAAATAATTAAGCAGTTTGGAGTGTTTGCATGTGACTGCATATCTACTTATTTTACACTAAATATCTATAAGTGCTTATCTTTAAAATAAATAGCAGTTTAAAATGAACAATCCCAAACACCCCTAATATTTGATACGTTTTATATGATTGTGTGTAGACTTGCTTAGTTTATATCGTTGTATTATCTATAGATATTACAGCTGAGAGTCGAGTGGAGAAGCCATTTCCAATGTATGTTCCAAGATACGAAAAATTTGAGGATGACTAATGCTTTTTCTGGTACTTGCATCCGTATTTGCCAGACGATACTCCAGTCGGGCTAAAGTCTCTAAGATATCAAGAGCTTAAGGACTCAAGGGGCAATGGTATAGGAGTTAAAAAATTGTCGGATCGAATACATGATTATGATGTTTATAATGATTTGGGTAATCCAGATAGGGGAAATGACTTCGCTAGGCCTACACTTGGTGGTGATAAACTCCCGTATCCAAAGATGTCGTACTGGTTGTGTGCCTAGCGATAGTGGTATATACATATGTTTTGGTTATTAGAATTTAAAGGGTGTTTAGAGTTGCTTATTTGATAATTTTTAAACCAAATAAGCAGTTTGGGGTGGTTGGATGTGACTACATATCTACTTATTTTACAGTAAATATCTAAAGAGCTTTCAAAATCCCTCGGTACGTACAATATGGCAATCGTTTTTGCTATTCTTACTTTCCTTTTACTTACAGTAACTTGTAGATATTCATGTAAAAAGTAATATTTGAGCATGTGTAATTAGTGCCATGTATTACAGGATGTGATATGCAGTTTGGAATGGGAGTCCATTGCTATGTTGATGGGGACATAACATTTAGCGATAAAATTGAATTATTTTTGCCTCTCTTCTTTCTCTCTTTGTGTTCTAATATTGTTCAATGTTCAATATTAGACTTGACATATCAGCATTGAATAAATATATAAATCTACTATTCATTTAACATAACATTTTAAGATATGAGGTGCACCTACGCGAGAGTGAAACATCAGGCACTGAGAAATCAGTGAAGCAGATATGATGTGCACCTACGTATTTGCTTTGATAAAGATGTACAAATTCATGTTGAAGCCATTACAACTGAAGTATTGCTATCGGCCAGGTTCCTTTCTTAATCACTTTTGACAGTATATACAACCATTTTTTTATAAAACCATGTGGGGCAACATGTACTCTTACTTCTGTATTTGGCTATGGGTCAACAATCACTCATCTTTGAAATTCAAACATGCCCCTGTATTTGGCTAAAATATGTTGCCCCTGCTGGTGCTGTAACATTTGTTGCTTATGAAATCAGATTGGTTGGAGTCTCTTTTGACTTGATTAATGGATGATTTTGATCATATAGATTCTTTTGTTTGTAGCCACAAAATGGATGAGTTTTAGTAGGTTTTAGTTGGCCATACTATTGAAACCATTACAAGAAAGTATGAAAAATACGCATATTTGAAGAAGCAAAATATATGAGAAGTGCAAAAAAGTTACTTACAGGTGGTTCCGCTGGAAACATGATGGCCACAACACTACTCTATTCTGTCCCACTCCCTAAAGGGGTGATAGATATCTGCAAGGATATAAAAAATCATTACAACTTAATCTACCCCAAGCCACAAAAACTATCACAGCCATATGACTACACTGACCATGTTATATACACATTAGATTACCAAAAGAGCATCAAAGATCCCTAACTTAAGCAGGTAACAGTTAGAGCTAGCACGGTGGTCAAGTTGGAAAGTTTATTCTAAGAACACATCAGAAGAGGTCAGAGGCAGAGTTGAGCCGCAAACACTAAGCATAATTGAGTATAAAAATATAACAGTCTGTTCATTAAAATCAGATTCAAGGTTGCCTTCAACCCATTAATAAATGTATATTCAAGGTTGTCTTCATCCCATTAACGACTCATGCAATAGATTGTTGACAAGATGGCTAAGCTTAATGGCCGTCTTTTAAGGGAGATTTTTTTTAAAACTTATGTTTAAATAGAAATTGAAATTAAGATTGTTCATAGTCAGATTACTGAGCAATTATCAAAGCAAAATTTTTCTCAAAAGATTCTGCAAACGAAAATCTTTCAATAACGACAAAAACACCACTATTTCAATATTGAATTATGAATAACTGATCATTAGAGCAGATGACTTGAGGATTGCTGAATATTTGGATTTTGGTACATGCAGTTTTGAATTGGTAACATTAATTATACTTCTTAACCGTTTAATTTAACCTTTAATAATTTTTAACTATATATTTGTTCTACTAAATCCTAAAAATAAAAACCAAAAATCAAAGTACTTACCTGCTTTTATTCGTTTAATGGATTATGGTAACATCAATTATAAATCTTAACACTTTCATTTAACTTTTAATTACTTTTACTATATATTTGATCAACTAAATCATAAAAATAAAAACCACAAGTCATACCCGTCCATCGGACGAGTTTGACACTATATATATATATATATATATATATATATATATATATATATATATATATATATATATATATATATATATATATATATATATATATATATATATATATATATATATATATATAATAGAGGAATGAATCTCTCTCCTCATGGTCTTAAAATTAAGACTAACAAAATATAAAGCATATTGTACAATACACAATGCACTATTAATGATCTTTCTCATCAATCTTAATTTTAAGACTTACAAGTATTCAAGCTTAATGTACAAAATACAAAGCACTATAAATGTGGTCAAGATATTTTATGTAGTTAATTTTATAACTGGTCAATAAATACAATTAATGCAGTTATTAAAACACCTTTTACATAAGAAATATAAATTATGAAGCATATTGTACAACTAACTTAAACACAATTCATGCATTAAATGTCACTGATACAAATAACAAAACACATTATACAAATATTCAAGCTCGAACAGGCAACGGGCCAAAATGACTCGAGCCCGAACGGGCACGGTCCAAACAGGCTCGAGCCCGAACGAGCACGAGCTAAATAAATTCATGGTATTCGTAAATTTATTGTCAAAAAAAACATAATAACTAAAACACATGATGAACCAAAATTTTTTATTTCATAGTACCCGCCCAACGCAACGCGGACGCCCGCTAGTACTACTTATAATATATGAATGAATCTCTCATCTTAATTTTAATTTACAAGTCATAATACTTATTATACAATACACAAAGCACAAATAAAACTAAAAAAATCACTACTCATTTAATACAATTAATACACTATTAAAAATATGTTTTCACAAAAAAATACAACTATTCAACCATAATTTGTAATCTAATGAAGCTATCTTCTATACTACATATAATAGATGAATGACTCTCTCTCCAAATTTTAAGACTTACAAAAAAAGAAGCAGAGTGTACAACACTTTAATGAACATAATTTTCAGACGGACAAAACAAGAAGCATAGCGTACACTAGGGGTGAGCAAACGACCCGAACGGACCGGACCGACCGAGACCGGACCGGATCGACCATATTCGGTCAGGTCATCGGTCTAGGCTTTTGGGCTATTTCGGTCCTCGGTCCGGACCACAAAACGACTATTTTGGCCTTGTTGGACCAGACCGACCGACCGACCGGCCCCGACCGGACCGACCACATTCGGTTCGATCCTCGGTCTTAGCTTTTTGGCTAATTCGGTCTTCGGTCCTGTCGGTCCGGGACCGATGCTCACCCCTAACGTACACCACTTTAATGCACATATTAAAAAAAATCAAAACATCACAATAATGCATTTAGAGAGTATATGGTTACTTGTTTAAACGTGTATATATCTTTCATAGAATATGTGTCTTGTTCGATGAAACAATGCTATAGTTGTTTAGTATAAAGTGTTGAATTGGTGATAGAAGTATCTTTTTTCAAGCACATGCACATATTTTTATTGGTAGGATCAATTAGTTGTGGCTGGTTGTATATAGGGTCATGACGTGTGTTTTATTGATCAACCTAAACATATGGATTACTCATAACCAGATCGAATAGAAAACTAATCCATTAGTATCTTATGTTTGAAAAATGGTTTTGCAAAACATGATTTTTTGCGAATTTTGGACACCTTTTAATATATGTATATGTTATACATATTTATATTTCTTGGTAGCTTTGCGTTCTCTTTGACGAAAGCTTCGCAACGAGCTAAAATATGTTAAAGATGGATTTCATATGAATGAGTTATCGTATTTCAAAGTGAGACACGTGAAACACAAAATTTGATAAAAGAAACACATCCCACATAGCCTAGAATAAGAAGTGGGAGTATGTTTATATAGGAATCTTGATATGGATTTAAAACTTCTTGGTTTTACTCCATCACCTACGCGTGGATTTTAGGATTTCTAGACAAAAATGCTTCAAAGCTTCTGAACTTTTGAGGACACGAAAGCAACTTCAAAACTTCGCCTAGGTGCGTGATTTTTTGATGCAAGTTCGTGTTATTCTTTTTTTCCATATATTCTGTATATCTATTTTATGAATAGATTGAACTTAGTGGACAAGTTTCTACTGAATAATGTTTGTGTAATATGCTATACATTATGACTAATATTTAGCCTTGGAGAACAGGTCAAATTTACGCTATAAATATTGTCATATTCTTATTCAGTTTTGAGATTCAAAAAACGCAACTCATACCAGACGAGTTCCAGCAGTTCATCTATCAGAAACACCATTTACTTTCGTGATCTTTTAGACAAGTTTTGTCAAGTCCGGTTGTACAACGGCTTTGGACGTTGTACCCCAAAAAATAGACGGCGAATCTGTTTTAAGGAAATCGTGTTAAACACGAGCCACGACCAATCTTTACTGCTTTTTTTTATATAATCGTTCATAGAGTTTGTCTTCTGCTTCGACCCTTTTCTGTCTGCTTTTAATTTTTTGTTATTTATTTACCGTTAATTATATTCCTTGTAACATGATTTTATTTTATAATAAGTGTACATTGTTTCTCACATTTAAAACATATCTCTAACAAGAACTACCGACAAGATTTTAAAAAACTGCATGTGACAAACTTATGCCACTAGAGCCATAAGATTAAGCTGGTTATGTACATCCGGTAATTGGCAAGAAAGATCCAAATTAAAGAAAGAGAAGAACGTGAATAAAGAAGCCGGTTATAGATGTGCTACAAATCAAGAACATAAAATGTTGCAGAAGATTCCATTTGAAACCATTGGAACATTTTTCTCCCAATAGGTAAATGATGAAAAGTCTTCTAAGCTTATATGCGCTTTATGAGTCAAACCATAAACTTGTGAATTTATTAGGTTTATTGTTTGGCTTTGAAAACTTATATGAGCTCGTAAGTTTTTGTTCCCACAATAACGAACACAAGTTATAAAAATGAAAATTATTGATGAATTGTTCTAATATTTATTATATCAAACCAATTTTATATGCACCACTAACTTTATAGTTTTGACCAATTTTATCTCACTACATAATAGTTTGGATCAGATGAGAAATAAAAGTAAAATGAGAAGAATAATAAGTAACCACATCTACATATTTTAAATGCATCTTTAACAAAAGATGCATCTCCATGAATTTTTCCTCTTTCATTTAAAATGTGTGGCTACAAAAGCTAACACTATGAAAGATAGAAACACCACTCTTAGCATTATTTGAGTGGCTAATGAACATAGATTTGATACGTGAAAGTGTGTCCAAAGCTTCCATATCAAATTCCCCAAACGTAGAAAAAGCAAATGGTATAAACTTGTATCCGTTGTCTTCACATTTGAAAAACTTTGTACATTGTAGAAAACTTTGTACATTGTACATGATAATTATGATCAAGTTATACAACATTGTATACTAATAATTACCACATTGTACATGATAATTAGATTTCTTTGTTGTTGTAGAAAACTTTGTACATTGTACATGATAATTATGATAAGTTATACGTAGTACATCATTGTGCAGTAATAATTACAACATTGTGCATGATAATTATGATTAAGTTCGCTTTGCAGGTGTAGAAAACTTCCATGAAAAAAATTATTCGCAATGTAGATAGTTTATAATAGTTTAATACTACTCGTGCTATCTATATGCGGGGATGTACAAATTACAACATATATTTAGAATTAAAAAACATTTTGCTAATGTTCGCAAGTAATCGAGCAGATTAACAAGAACGAAAAAAATTGATGGTATACTAGATCCATGGGTTCAAAGAAAAAAAATGAGCGGTTTATTTAAGTGTATAAACAATTTTAGTTCTCGCTTCAATGAAACTCCAGAACATCTTTGAAAAAAAAAAAAAAAAAAAAAAAAAACTTACAAGATTTTATATTTTTGCAAGTTTAAGTATGTAAAGGATTAGAGTTGTCTTTTTTGTTGTGTACTATACCTTGAAGTCCTCAAGACCTTCGCGATTGACATCTTAAAAACCGAAACTATATGAAGTCGACATTAACTTTTTACCTTATGATATTCATACAATAACTGAGGCAGGTAAAGTTTTTTTATTGTTCGTGTATCAGTAAACATTATAAAAGACCAACAAAGGGTTATTCATTGAAGGTGAACCAACGTCTCTCGGGTTCTTCCTTTTGGAGATCCTCTTCTTCTTATTAAACCATTAACGACAAAATGTTTCAAGGGATACTTCACATCCATTACTAACTTCAAAATCAAACAATTGACGATCAAGCTACTATGTGTTCAACATGAAACATAAACTTACAAGATGGAAATAAGTTTTGGTTTATCCCACACTCGTAAAAGAGTGAAAATCATTTAAGCTTATATAGCATGGAGCATATGAATAATATGTCTTAAGAGTTAATACTATTCTTTCAATCTCATCTAAGAGATCCATATGCTTATTGGGTCTAATATTCGAGATTGGAAAAATAGTATAAGCTTGAAGTTTTTGTAAAAGAGACTTTCTAATTTTACTTTTCTTTAATAAGGATTAAGAATAATAATCCACATCGGTGAATGATAGAAAATCTTCTAAGCTTATATATACCATGGTGCATATGAATTAAGTGTCTTAGAGTTAATACTATGCTTTCAAACACAAATTTTTATTCCATCATATTATTGGGTGTAGTATTTGAGTTTGGAAAAATTGTATAAGCTTGAAGTTTTTGTAAAAGAGACTTTCAAATTTTAATTTTCTTTAATAAGGATTAAGAATAATAATCCACATCGGTATATAAGAGAAAATCTTCTTAGTTTATATACCATGGTGCATATAAATTGTGTGTCTTAGAGTTAATACTATGATTTGAAACTCAAATAAAAGATCCATATGCTTATTGGGTCTAGTATTTGAGATTCAAAAAATTATATAAGCTTGAAGTTTATGTAACACTGACTTTCAAATTTTACTTTAAGAATAAGAATATTAATCGTTTTACTTTAAGAATAAGAATAATAATCCATGATAACAAAAACAATAAAGTATAATTAGCGTCTTCGCTCCTAAATGGAGAGTATTTAGGTCATATGTTTACAAGAATATTATGATAAATTATACAACGTTATAATAGTAAATTAGAGATTCACCAAACGTTTATTGTTAAGATTTATATATATTTTTTTGTTGAATCTTCTTATTAGATACTTACAAGAAAAAAAAGGTCAATTTATGCAATAGTATTGTATTAAGTTATGACCTTTACCAAGTTTGAGTACATAAATAAGCTCAAATCGAGTTTGCTTCGAACAAGCATGAATTTAGCTAATATCTTTGAGGTGTTCCAGTTGTAGAAACAATCTTATGTAGATAGAGATTGTGGTCTAAAGATTCATAACTTCTGACTCACTTAACTATGGTACACTAATCACCGTTGCAAACCCAGACGGCCGGATATGGGCTTGTGCAGAGTAGGGGTGAGCGAAAAAACCGTAAAGACCGAATAAACCGAACCGAACCGAAAATAACTGAACCAAACTAATAACCGAACCGAATTTGCTAAAACCGAACCGAACTGAACTACTAATTCGGTTCTCGGTTTGGATATGGGTTTAGCGTTTGAACCGAAAACCGAATTCATACAAATATATATATTTTTATATATTTATATATGTATTCATATATTTTATGTATATTTATATATAAATAAATACTATTAAAAGGTTATCATAATATAATAAAATACTTTTTATGCTTGAAATATATTTTTTTGCTAAGTATCTATGTAATTATTAATTTAAAAAAAAAAATAGTGAAATTCGGGTTATTCGGGTCAACCCAAAAACCGAACCGAATTAGAATTCAACCGAACCAAACCGAAAACCGAATTTGAATTTGCTTCGGATCAGTTCTCGGGTTGACCTAAAAAAAAATTAACTGAATTAACTGAACCGAACTAACCGAACAACCCGATAACCGAACCGATCAACACCCCTAGTGCAGAATGATCCACTGCACAGGGCCAATATCCCAATGGGGCCTCAAATGTTGATCCATCAGGTGTAGTGTTATAGAGCCAAACTCTAAGTAGCAAGCCCAGTCTAATTTGTTTTTATATACGAGCCAGACTCTAGGAATTTCGTTTAACGTTTGTTTTGGTTAAATATCTTATATCTATCTTCCATTTGTTGAGACTTTCTATTATACCGATTGTAAGTTTTCAAAAATTTATAGTTTAATATTATGTAATAAATTTTTATATTAAATTTGTTATCTATAGGATTGAAAATATTATGCAATCTTACTAATCTTTTGAGAGATTATCTCAATTGACAACATAAACTAGCTGACTTTGAGATCTTATGTTTTGAGAGATTAATAGAGCAACTAAACGTTTCTTTGAAGGGCCTACTTTGTATACCCTCCTATGTTGAGTCATCTATAACTATAACTCTATAAGTCCTTAGTATAACATTATCAAGGCACTAGCCAAGGGTAATTAATGCACGAGGAAACTAGCAGCTCGCGGGTTGTTCCTTATCGATATCATAATGGTGTTTTCGTCAGCCTGAATTGAGGAAATATATCATGTCTTCTACCCGTCTTGCGTCTCTCCCACTCGAGTCATATATACTACAAATTTGTCAATTGTTTTGACTTCAAGATAACAAAGTAAAGCTGGTTTTTAGTTTCGAATTTTTTTTCATCTCTGTGGCTAGAGCACTGCACCAATAATTCTCCCAAGAAAAGACCTTGGAGGACAAAGGGCAATTTAGCCATATTTTGCGAAACATATCCCAAACCCGTCCATTATATATCTTTTGCATATATCGGTACTAACAATTACGAGCAGTGATGTGCGTATTAGTGTATTATTAACATATATCAAACCCGTGCACTTTCTTGATTACTTGTATTACTATATATATTAAAAGTGATTCCAAACGACGTCACTTCATTGCCTTTTTCCACCTTCTAAACGACGCCGTTTCACAATGCCATATTCCACCTTCTATTCCACACCTAAACGACGTCATTTCATATGCATATTCTAATGTAACCTGGGCCATTTCAGTTAGCCCATTTCATATGCATATTCTAATGCCATACATGGATGAAGAACCTAGAACAATCTCGCCACCTCAATTATTAACACAAACACAACTGATTTTTTAGATCTGTTCCTAACCTCGCAACTCAGATAATCAGAGGTGTGCCCAGTTGTGACGTCTTACAGAAGGAAACGGCTGCAGTAGGTGTGACGATCTTACGACGATGTTTGAATCTGGAAAAGCTGCGGTAAGGTGTTTTTGGGAAAAATAACTTGCTTTTGATAGTTATACGGTCATTCTGTAAAGATTTGGTTGTTTTAACTTTTTTTGTTTTCCGGTAATGAAACCCTAAATTTGTTTAGGGTTTTAGGTTATTGATTTTGGGTTTTTGATTGTTGATTAGAAGGTCAAAGACGAATACATAGTTATAATTGATTTACTTTATAAAAATTTAATTTAAAACACCTTAGATTGAAACATTATTTTTTTATGTGGGTTTTGTTGTTTTCTTAGGGGGTGTTTGAATTGTAACCAGTTCAGAGTTCTAATTTTGTTTTTTGATTTATCTGATATGGACAAGGGTGTTGCCATTTGTTCATTTTCTTGGTTATGCTGAAAATGGTTCTTCTTATGTATTTACGAATTTATCAGGTCATTCGGTTTTGTTATCAGAGGTAATTCGAAATTTGATGTTTCGCGATAGTACTAATTAGTTAAATTTCATTACTTGGTATCATTTGTGGGTTTGTTGTTATTTTGTAATAAGAGTTCAAAATCATGGCTGATGTTTACTTATGAATATGGAGTTTGATACTGATTTTAGTTGGTTTGTGCATATCAATAATGGAGGAATGGAGTGGCCTCTGGTCACGTGAGAACGTGACATTCGCTGAGTATGTTAAGGACTTATCGTTCTTCGATGTCGTAAGCTTTTTCGAAATCATTTTACCAAACATGTTAAAGTATATAATTATTAAGTATATAAGTATGTAAAATCTTCAAAATTCTTATGATCCTTTTTTTTCAGGAGATCGCACTTGGGATTATTAGGAACGTTGCTTGCCATGATGTATCACAAATCAAATTGCTTCTACAAATGAAATGCGACGGTACAACTGAGGTCAGGGTAACTGAAACTTATTCTTTCTTACATTAAATTTGTGAAAAAACATATAATTTGATGATATACATACTTAAATATTAATGATAAATTTAAGTTAATCAATGAATGATGTTGCTTTATTTTCACATTTATCGATTTATAAACCTAACGCACTCATTATAGTCATATATAATATATAATATACATCTGATATGAGCATTGTATTATCTTTATTACACAATTGTGAAGTGCTTATTTGCAAAAAAAAGGGGCAACTATAAAACCAAAAACAGAGTTGGACCTTTCATTATTCTGCCCAAACTAGACTATCTTCATCGCCTTGGGCAGGTTACGGGCTTCACTGTCACTGTCGGCAAATGGTCTTGACTATATCGATCTATCAGCCTAGGTAAGTAAGAATGATAGTGTTTATACAGTTTCGTGGCCATCGTCGCATTATCCATTTTATATTTAGTTTCGTTTATGTATCAGCTTTGTCTATGTATTGTTATTGCAGTTGCGAAGCAAAGAAAATGGATGCACATTAGAGGCATGACCCCACCTGATATAAACACTATCCTGATGCACCGAATGTGTGCTCTTCTTCTCCTAATTGCTAAACCGCATACGTGTAAGTTAACTCCCTATTAAAAAGTTTAAAAAGCCGCTTAAATCTTCTCATATTTTAGCTAATTTGATTAAACTATACTCACATCGTTAACTAATGTAACTTTTTGGTTAACGAATTTTGCTTCAGGGGATTTGCTCCAGGAGGTTGTTGGGCTGGAATTGACTTACTACAAGTAACTTTTATGTAATTTGTATGCAATTTAATTTCGTGTATCCGCCAAACATGTGAATGAGGTCTAAAAATGGTGAATGTGCAGTTTTCATATCATTGTTCTTCTCATATTTCTCAAACTTCCCCCACTCTTTGTAGTAACAAGTTTCCATGAATCTATAATGTCTTTTATCTAAGGGAAATTGTTCATGGTTTGGTTTTCAAGACTTCAAATTTGGTCCTGTATCTTTGCTTAAAAAGACGCCCCGCCGCAACGCGGCGGACCGCTGCCCATCTCGTTGTATATCATCACACAACAGGTCACTAATATTACTGATCCTAACCTTAATGTGTTATGTGCACGGACTGCTAAGAAGTTTGTGAAAGAAATTCGAAAGCGGTTAAAGGCACGGGGTGAGACCCATTGGGGAGTTGAACTTCTTTATTTATCCCACATAGGTAAATGAGAGAAACTCTTCTAAGCTTATATACAATATTGTAACATATTGGATTTCACATACACACTAAACCATAAACATAAGTAGGCGAATAATATGTTTTAGAGAGAGAAAGTGGGATATTCTAGAAAGAGAAACTTGTGGAATGTTAGATTCCTAAATGAACATCCAACCCTCTACCTTGCAAGGTAGAGGGTATTTATAGGTTACAAACTAAACGACCTCCTGACGGCCTGTGGATCAGGTATACAATGGGTAAAGACCCGTCCTTCCTCCACGGTGTTGCACTAAACTAACTAAGAAACTACTTAATAACATAAATAACGACAAGTCTACGGTGACTAAGGCTAGATAACATTTTGGGGTGACCGACTCTTTAACTTATGGAATTTCCAATTCTAACAATCTCCCTAAGGAGGTCACCCCATAAATTACATTGTGAATCCTAGCTTTCTAATAAATCTTGGTCTTGAGCACGTAGACTTCTCTTCAACAAAGTATTCAAACTAAGTGCATCTGTGGAGATAATCATCATTGAACAACTGTAATGAATAATTCCTGGAGGTTGAAAGTCTGATCCACCTATGACAACCTTTGAGCATTATAAGAGATCATCAACCATAGTAAAGCTCAGCATCATTCATTGAATTGTTGCCAGCATATGAAAAATTGACAGCATGGACCGACATGCTCACATTCTGGATTATGAAATCTTCTCATCAGAGTAGCGGAAGCTTTCGTTGATTCATGATATTGGCAGCAGCGTAGCAGAAGCATGGAGTGAATATATCAGAGTCAATGATGCACTTATCATGATTTCTTTTGAGATGAATGTGTTGAGTGAGCATGCGGCTATGGATTGACCGCTTCATTACGATCACCGCAAGCGTAGGGAGTACACGACATACAAGATTAGCAATAAATCGCACGAAAGTGTCTTTGATCACTTCGTTGAATTGAGTACGCCTACGGTTCCCGTTGATCGATACAAATCTTGCACGTGATCGGTATAATTCCGAAGAATTTCCTTGACGGGGTTTCGCGGTGCTCTAGGCGTTCTCAAACCGGAACGTCTCAAAGAAGACAACACGGAGTGAGTGAATCGGCGAATAGAGATTCACCGATTGATGAAAAGATATTTGAAAAACAATCGTGTATTGCTCGATAGAAATTATTTTTGCAATACAACGAAGGTTTTAATGAAAATCAATTATCAATCATAAAACACCTTTGATTTGAAATATTAGGTACACGGTCGATGTGCTAAAGAAAAGAGTTTTTAAGCACAATGACCGGTTTTTCAAAGGTATCCGTCAATCCATAACTGAACCGAGATTGATTCAAAAGATTGAATCGCTCCATTGTTTCGATTCATTGTCTCATGGTTGATCTATTGAATAGATCTCACATGCCACCTACCAGGAGCTTATTTGATGTTGGCTCCGAAGGCTTTCCATCTTCATTGTGAATATTTTTACATATCACTCAATGTTACGGCAATACCACAAGGATAATGCGTAGGACTCAAGATATAATCTCTCATTCCACATTGTGTTAAGCAGAGAGTCTTCATTGAATGTGTCCTAATGAGATTTATGGAGGATCTCGTGGTTCTAGACTCAATTTGTGCATATTTGGATCTGTGATCGGAGACTAGGAGAGGGTCTCCTTCTTCAATATCAACAATCTCAAGAGAAAGTCGATAGATAATGTCGGTTCCCGTGAGAATGAAACAAGTCCTTTTAAGAGGAACTTGAGTGGTTTGGGAAGTTGAAGTGCGGTCGGCCACTGGGTCCATGACGTCTTGTCTTCAATACCGATGTTACCTTGGTAACCACCGTAGTATATGAATTGAACCCGTTATCGCCCTAAGGTTGAATAAATGGAGGGCTATTTGGTTTCACCCTTTTCTCATTCAATTCTTTTCATTCTTCAACCCTTGATTGCTTACCGAGACTTCATAGCTAGAACCTTGTTGGGTTTATTCCATTACTAGCTCGATCTCGGTCCGTACTCTTCCCATATCTCATTTTTCTCCTTTTTTTTCAATATACCTAAGGACTTCTACACTAACTAGTGGATTGTCCTGGGTAGATCCCTCCGATTCGGCGGATCATGGGAACAAATACCTAACCTTATCATCCTTATATCACCATACACAAAGTAAAGTTGGTCGGTCTATTTGGTATTGTTCATACGCCATTGGAACCAATTGAAAACCATTTGAAAATCAATCCGGATACTTAAGATATATTATCAAAGCATTTTGTACCGAATTGTTTTTATATTTTTAGAACAAGAGCTCCCCTCAACATGTGCATCAAGTATTTGAAATCGTTTTGCACACGGAGGCAAGAGAAAGAATTAATTTATTTGATTACCATTTTCTAAAGATATCAACATCACTTCCTAATCAAATCAAGTAGATAAAGCATTTTGGGAAGGATGAGGTTTTCATAAGTTTGCTCCCCTCAATATGTGCCTTGAGGTTTGAAAGAGTTTTGCACATACAAGAGGAACCCGCACATTAACAATCATACCGCCATACGAAACCAAGTGAAAAACAATCAAGGTACTTTATGATGAAACATGTAAAACTTTGTACCTTGAAGGTTTATTTTCGTTTTGAAATGCTCCCCTTGATATATGCTTTGAGATTTGAAAGATAATTTAGCATATATGAGAGAGCGATATGCACTTTGAAAAGGTCATCTTTATCATCTTTCATATTTATATCACATTTTCTCCCCGATCAAAATTTCAAATCCTTTGAGATTTTGGATCTCAAGTGATTAAATATGTATTAAACAAACATTTGTTGGAGAAAAATGTATACGGTTTTATAAGATTGAAGTGGACAAGGCGAGGTTCCTTTTTATACATAAGGAAACCACGACACACAACCTAGCACTATTACATACATTATAGATGTTTATAGATCGCTCACCACAAAATACACATAAATAGTACAAAGCGAAACTACTTCCGAAAGATGACTTCACTCGGTTCTACGAAGTAGTTTGTAATGACCATCACGAAGTCTGCCTCCAACAAAACTTTCAAGGTGCGGAAGATCATTCGAGTCTTAATTCTTCGCTGATTGCAAACAATGAAATCTTCACACCTTTTCAAGTCATCATCGGTCGTAATTTTGTTACATTCACGGCTTCATATCAATTTCGATTTCTTTCACTCACGGAGTTCAACTCTTCTTTAACCATCTTGAGAGTACCATCACTGAATTTGTAGAGATCGCACAATCTCATCAACATACTGAGTTCCATACAGCCGTGGAAGAGGGCGGCTCAGGGGTGTCAAGTACTCGGTAGTCGTGATGAAATTATTATCCTTTGGTATCCCATTGTGGCCTTGTTAAATTGACTCGAGTCGGTAGCTTTCTATCCCAAGTGAAAGTCCTCAACCCGTTTTCGAATGACTAAGCCTCTAATCCAAAGAATGACGGCGAGATAGAGCTTTCTTTTCATGAACCGGTAGGTGTTCAAGGTGTCCTTGAAGACTCGTAAGATAGAGATCTTCAAAGTCATTTGGCGGAGATGTTTAAAGTCGTTTTCTTCAATAATATATTCTTTCAGTGTCCGCTCTTTAAGAACGATCTTCTTCAAATACTCATAGCCATAGATTGGGAAGACCTCTACTCGAACAACACTTAAAATTCTTAGCTTGGATCGAACATCTTTACGACTCTTTTTAGTGCATGTCTTTCAATGTAGAAATTCTTCTTGAACCACCAATGAGAGATTCGTATGAAGCCTCGATGTCATATTCTTGTTCTTTGTCCGCCTGAATTGATCCGGAACCATCATTGAGACCTTGATCATAGTAGGTAGCAACTTTCATCTTTGAGATTGATAAAGGCTGGTCTTCTTCAGTAGTATGGCCACAAAGATAGTCTAGGTCATGATTGAAGAAGAACTCGGGACCGAATAGTAATTTGTCGAGTTCACCACCGAGCGGAAGAGGCATGTTCACATTGAATCGACTAATCGCTCAACGACTTGATCATTCGACATTTTATGACATTCTTCCATCTATTATTGAGCCGATTGGCATCGAATGAAACACCTTGACAATTTCATAAGTGGTCCTTCAAGATCCTTTGGAGTGATGGACGTGATTTTCTTCGTTCACAAAACCATTTAATGAAGCTGCCCATAGCACCAAAGTGAAATGAAGGAGAGTCTTCATCCGGGGTTTCATAGTTGGTGGAGATTGTTGTAGCCAGTTGTTGTCGGGATCATCAAATCGACTGGGATAGACTATGAAGGTTCTGGAGTATGAGGTCTCTCCTCGATGATCCAGCTTTGAACTGTATCTCTTGAAGGTGCAACTCTGGATGTGTTAGTGCGTTTACCCGCCACGTACGAATCAAACCAATCATCTTCAGACGGCTTGGGAATATGCTTGGTGGATGCATCATCGTCATCTGATTCAGACTCTATCATGACATGTGACTCTTCATGAACCATTTGATCTTCAGGAGTTGAAGAGACAGTGGGTGTGAACCTTGAATAAACCGTTGTCCAAGCCGCAGATTTCTTCTGAGATCCCTATTTTTCGATAGGACTAGATTGATTGGAAGGTTTTGGTGGTGATGATGGTGGTTGTGAGGGAGGTTTTGTTGGTGATGATGGTGGTGGTGGAGGTGTAGAGGTTGACTTAGAAGATCCACCTGCTCCAGAAGTTCCAGCACCCCCAGTTGGAGGTGGAGGTGGATCTTTAGGACCTTTGCGCAATGTTTCCAACAATATGGTCCTCCTTTTCTTCTTTGCTTCTTTTTCTCCAATGTCTATCAAGAACTGTTCATGATTGTCGTACTTAATAGACTCTTCGAGAGTCTCATATAGCTTCTTATGAACCTCATGCTTATGCTCGTCAGCTTCATACATCTTATCCGAAAGAACGACTCTCATATCTCGCAATAGGTAGATCTTTGAACCGCCTAAGCGGTGGAGCTTCCATTGCCCATTCCACGGCATCCTTAACCGCCTTCAATGGCGTCTGCAACCCTTGATCAAAGTTGAGATGCTCCAACCTATAGACACGATCCACAAGGGCATCAGCAGATTTTGGTAGTTGTCTTTCAAGAGCTTCAATTCTTTTCACTTCTTTGTCGAGCAATTGATCTGATGTAAGTATTTGAGGTGGTGAAGTGGTGGAGTTTCCATATCGACAGAATCGTAACCACCGGTTCAAAGGATATATTCTTTGCAGATTCAGGTGGTTGAAGTGCGGTTGCTTGAGCAAGTTTGGGAGGTGGAAGTGCCGTTGTAAGTGAGGATCTTGACATAGGTGGAATGGTAGATGTGTCTTGTTGAATATTGACAGTAAACATGGATTGTGCATCCTCTTTATCATTATCTTGCTTAGAAGACTCGGTATCTATGGGTTTGTCATTTAAGAATTGATCTCCGAAAGTGAAGTCTCGTATCTAGGTTCTTGGTGAAGATAGAGAACCGATGAGATGATTTGGTTCTTCCATGTGCATGGTCTCATCGAGATCTTGACTCAAGATTCTCTTGCGAGACTTTATGCACCAAGTCATCAACATTCGATCGGTGAGTATCACTTAATGCAGGAGGTTCTTTTAAGGTTTGTGCACTTTTTCCAACCCAGTTGTTCTTTAGTCAAGAGGATTCGTTCTTCTCTTGATTCATATTGATTGGTGGTTCTTAAAGGAGAAAATGAGATTGTTAGATGCATTTAAGCGGCTTGTTCAGTATCAACACTAACAATCCGTTTTCCTTTGTCATGTGTGATTGATGTTGTTTGTCGAGGTAATTGATCAGGTTCTCTTAACACTACTCCTCCAACTGGTGCACTCACATTATGACTTTCTAGGCTTTGCTGGATTCCAAGTTGCAGAGCAGCATCATCTTCATCACTCAACCTCATATTACCCCTAGAAACCTCAGTTTCCTCAACGTTTACTTTTTCCCCTTCCTTCTTCTTTCTTTTCTGCTTCAGGGTGGATCTGTCAGAGGTTTGTGACTTTTCATGTCTTCTTTTTGGAAGAGCAGCATATGATGTCCTTGAAGTCTTTGAACCAGAATCAGACTTAGTAGCTTTGGGTTGTGGTTGTGTGGGAGGGACATCAACATCATCACTGGATCTGGAAGCCCTTTTCATGAATAGTTTGAAATGATCCATCTTTTTAATATCTTTAGTAAGAAGAGAATCAGGAATTTGCAATCCAAAGACCTCTTTATTGATTCCCTTTGGAAATATATAAAGATTGCCTAGAACAAATTCATCCTCAAACATTATGTAGATCCGATTCAATCCTAGGGTTGAAGTTGTGAATCTGTTGCAATCTTGGATAATAAGCTTGAAAATCTAATGCTAGGAATCACAAGTTTGTTCTTTCTTTTGTCCCCGAGCTTTATTCGAACGTTTGTTCTATCGGATATGAATGTGTTCATTGACGGTGAAAATTCTTCTAAATACGTTCGAGACATTCACATTCACACCATTGACGATAGCCCATAGGATTTGCAAGATGGGAATTCTCACTTTATCAAACCACGATGTTTTGCGGATAAGCACAAGTTGAGAACTGTTTTCATTGCTCTCGTGTTGATACATGTGTCCGTGATGATATCGAAGCCCTTGTAATGCTAGTCTGGTACCCCAAACCAATTAGAAAGACTATTAGATCGTCGTAACTAGGTGGAGGTTCGGATCGTATGTTGGGGTTCAGGGGGTGATTCCTAGAGCCTTGCTAAGAATGTCGAATTTATCTCAAATTCCTATTATCCAGTTGCGTGAATATTTAGCGTTGATTTTGTTCCATTCAAGGGTGTTCAATTGTTGTATGTAAATGGTGGAATTGTGCATTGCTTTGTTAGTGCAATCAAGAAGTTTGTGTTTTTGAGGATATCAATAGACACTTTGAGGGTAGGATTTTGTTGCAACTTTTGTAAATCCACATAGCAATTACTTTTTCCAATTTCTGCCCATTGACTTTTAGGAAGGATTTCTTCATCAGAAAGGACTTTGGATGGAGCAGAGGATGCAGTGTTCTCAGCTGAGGTTATGTTTGCCATTGAAGATCTAACGATACACATGTTGGGAATTCGCTAAGTTAGAATTCTGGCGATGTTATTCTTCTTGAAGGATTCTACGAAGTTCAATGTTTATCTTGAAGAATGTAATCATCAAGTAGTATAGTACGTGAGTTTGTTTTCTGCGGAAATAGTTATTCCGCGTATTCTATTAGTTTGTTAGGATATGCATGAGCTATTTTAGGTAGTGATATGCATTTATTTTATATTATTGTTTTTTTAGGGTTCCTTGTGTATAAAAGGAACTGATGACTTTTGTATTAGATAACTCTTGAACAAACATTCCAGGAAAAAACATCTTAAGAGAAAGTAATAGAGATCTATAGAGGATCATTTGTTTCTTGAGAAAAACCTTGTTAGTAACTTTGATTGTGTTCTTATTATTCCGCTGTGCATCAATCAATCATTGAATTTGAAATGAATACACATTCGACGTGCTAGAGAAAAGAAGATTTGCACATCGAACGATTTTTCCAAAAGTATTCGTCAATTCCATTCCTGGACCAAGGTTGATTCAAGACTGAATCGCCCATTGTTTCTATCCAGTTGTCACAAGTTTCATCTTACGAGAAGATCTCACATGTCACCCACCAAGAGCTTGTTTGATGTTGGCTCTGAAGGATTTCCATCTTCATCGTGAATACTTTTACATACCACTCGGATGTTTCGCAATACCACAAGGATAATGCGTGGGACTCTTAATATATACTTACTTTCCACATTGTGTGAAACAACAAGTCTTCATGAATTTAGTGTCCTAACGAGATATTGTGGATGATCTCTTGGCTCTAGACTCAATTGTGCACATTTGGTTCTCGTGTCGGAGACTGGGAGAGGTCTCCTTCTTCAATATCAACAATCTCTAAGAGAAAGTCGATAGATAATGTTGGTTCCCGTGAGAATGAAACAAGCCCTTATAATAGGAACTTGAGTGGTTTGGAAAGTTGAAGTGCAAGCGTCCACGGGTCCATGACGTCTTGTCTTCAATACCAGTGTTACCTTAGTAAACACCGTTAGCATATGTATTGAACCCAGTATCGCCCTAAGGTTGAATTGATGGAGGACTATTTCTTTTCACCCTTTTCTCATTCATTTCTTTTCATTCTTCATCCTTCGGTGCTTACGAGACTTCATTACTAGAACCTTGTTGGGTTTATTCTAGTACTAGCTTAGTCTCATCCGCACTCTTCCCATTTCTCACTTTTCTCCTTTTTTTAATATACCTAAGGACTCTACACTATCTAGTGGATTGTCCCTGGGTAGATCCCTCCGGTTCTGGCGGATCATGGAAACTAATACCTAACCTCACCATCCTTATAACTCCATACATAAAGTAAAATGATCGGCCTTTTGGTACAGTTCATTCTTCCTTGAAACCAATTGAAAAATCATTTGGAAAAACAATCAAGGTACTTGTGATACGAGATCAAAGCATTTTGTACCTTAATAGTTTTGATCATTTAGAAATGATCCCCCTCAACATGTGCATATGATTTTTGAAATGTTTAGCACATGGAGGCAAGAGTTCTTTGAAATAATTTCTTGATCACAATTTCTTTAGAAAAAGCCATTTGAAATCATTTTTATCACATAGAGGCAAGAGTTCTTTTGAAGCACATCCACGATTACAAAAGCCATTTAAGAAACCATTTGAAAACTCAATCAAGGTACTTTATAAATCACTTTAAAAGCTTTAGACTCGATAGTTTATTTGCTCCCCTCAATATGTGCTTCAAGATTGAAGCGTTTAGCACATATGAGAGAGCAACAGGTACAATTAAATCAAAATGATCACCTTTATCAAATTTCATTATTAAATCACAAATTCTCCCCGATCAAAATATCAAACCCTTTAAGATTTTGGATCCCAAGTGATTTAATTAAGTTTAGAAAACATGGGAGAAAATGTGGCCTTGTTTAAATACTCATCGGTTTTGGATAAATCCTCCTCCTCAACATGTGCATTATGTATATTGAAATCATTTGGCACATGGAGGCAGGAGTGCCTTTAAAGGACTAAAACCAATTCCATTTAAAACAGATTTGAGATTTAAATCACAATCTCTACCCCTATCGGAAATATCAAACCATTTGAGATTTGTGATCCCAACTGATTTAAATCATTTAGAAAATTTTGGGGAAAGGCATGGCAAGATTCAATTTTGAAAGATGACAGATAAGGACCATTTTAAGACATTGAAGATTGTTAGTGTCAGGTACGATAGTTTTTTAAGAGATCTTTTAAGTAAAATAAAGCAATTTCACAATCAAACAAGAACGAGAAAAAATTTCATTTGAAAGACCTTGATTCTAAAGAAAAATCATACCATGACATAACATTAAATCTTTAGATCACCACTTATATTGTACAATCCGGACTTTTATGAAGCAATATTGATTGAAAATAATTTATTTTAAATCACTCTCCCTCAATCGATGACCGAAGTCGATAATTGAGTGACTTAAGTTTTGATAAAATGAAGTCCGTGATTTTCAAAATTTAGTCCAATATATTTTCAAAACAACATTTTCCATTTTCAAAACAATTTGATTCAATTTACTCAAAATTGTTTAAAATGGTATCCTGCACAAAGATTAGTTAGGTGGTTGAGCCGCTTTTGTTGTTGTTGTTTGTAGGGTTTGGAAGAAAACCATCTGGCGATGCGGTGAGACTTCTTCTTACATTGCATTTTGAATGCCAACCGAGGTCAAATTAAGCTCCATTTCTTCAATCACTTAGAAGAAAACCATCTCACGATGCGTTGAGACCTCTTACGTTGCATTTATGCCAACTCTCCATAGAAGTCCAATTAAGCTCCGTTTCTTCATTTGTCAACCCAAGATATAGTTACCCTTCCTTTCGGCATCCAATCATCTTCAATTGTGGGATCCAGATCGGGAACATTCTTTTATACCAATATTCCTGCATACGTTAGTGAACACACATACAAATATATGGTGGTCGACATCACCCAAACAACAATCGACTAATTAAAGTCAATTCAACATAAAAATCATATCATATAAGGCATGGGGTTTATGTGTTAATCAATCTCTAATCATCTAATCCTAACAATCATATCCTAGAAACCTAGTCCTTCAGCATAGGCAATTATATTTTTCGGATAAGCACGTGGGATAATTAAGAAAGCTCGTTAGATGATATAGATTTGAAAACATTCTCCTCTCAATCAATGACTTATTTTCGAAAAGATTAAAAGCTACCAAGTCATTGATTGAGTTTTAATTTTACGAAAAACTATGAAAGCGATTGGTTTTGCAACTCATTAACCACCATTTTGTTAAAACATCAAATATTTTTCTGAAGAATTTTAGACGGAAAAACATTTGTGTAGGAACAGCAGTCCTTCGACATACTTTCCTTGTTTTGTTTTTAGGATAAGTGCACGAAATATTTGAAAAATTGGTTTAGCGTGGCACTTTCCTTTCTTTGAAGAGCGGGTTGCTATCGGAAATAATAGCAAGCCATAGTTTAAGCACGGGTTACAATCTAAAATAACTGCAAGCCATTATTTGAAGCCCGGGTTACAGTCTGAAATAAATGTAAGCAATTTTTTTTTTTTTTTTTTTTTTTTTTTAGACTGTTTAGAAAAGAATATTTACACCTCCTGCTCGAACTTCATCTAAAGTCCCGTGCCATTATTCAATGACATTTCTAAGACCTTAGATGTTATCGATACCAGAAGACATGTCAACAGAAAACATATTTTTTTGGAATTTTTGAAATTTTTTGATTTTTATGGGTTTTTGAAGGTTTTATATTTTTCTATTTTGTTTTTCTTGGTTTTATATTTTTCTATTTTGTTTTTGATAAATATATACAAGGATAGAATAGATGATACAGTTAAAGAAGATGATGATACGAGTAATGAGATAAGGATATCGAGCACCCGTTGTAGAAGATAGAAGTCATCATCCCTAAAACTTTCACCACCAAAACTTTCGAGGCTCTTGCATTAAAGAAAGAAATTGAACCATCCGAAAGTGAGACTTTGGCGACTTCCCCAAACCGAAAAACCTTTAATGAAAGGCGATTCAAGCTCTATTTCAAGCTTGCCTTAGCGTGTGCGAAGAAGCACACCATAATCATAAATCCGCTGCTCCATTTAAGAACGATAATCGAGGTTCTCCGTCGGGGTTATATCATCAATAGAGCGAACAACAACGTTTCATCCCACACTTAAATAATCTTCTCAATTTCTTTGCCACTGAAGTCTGAAGCAATCCATTCCAAAAGGTGTTAAGAGAACAATTCCCCCAAGTAGTTGAATTGATGCAGTCAGTCTCTTTGTATAATGCTCAAGAACTCTCCCGAATACACTTCATGAGGGGAATGAAGAACACCTTCCCATGTTCACATTTTTCTTCTCTAATGAATGTGTATGAAGCTCAAGAATCCGAAGTACACCAATATCCAAGAACTCTCCCGAATACACATCATGAAGGGAATGAAAACATCTCCCCGTGTTCACATTTTTCTTCCCTGATGATCGTGTATGAAGCTCAAGTATCCAAAGTATACCAATACCCAAGGAAGGGATAACCGATAACATTGAAGAAGCGGGCCAAGTCATCGATTATCTCTGCGGATGACAATCTCTGCGGATGTCAACTCCGAATAAGTGATTATATATCCGAATCACCGATTAAGCCCTCAAGTGAAACGGTGAGCGCCCCCAATGTGCACACTCTCTCCCCGATCATTGCGATACCATCAAAATCACCACACACTAGTGTACCTCTTTATCTTGAAACTTTCTAACATCACTTCCCACGTAGTTGAAATACTAACACTAAACGCCTTGATGAGTAAAACCTTGAGTTTCTCTGCGGTCATGACATTTGTTTTCCGGGATATCTTCAATCACTTAGAAGAATTAAGTTCATCAAGTTTACTCGCCATGAGTCAAACCTTGAGTTTCTCTGCTGTAATAACATTTGTCTTCCGGGATATCTTCAATTTCTTAGAAGTATTAAGTACATCAAGTTTACTCGCGTTTAGATGCTTGACTCCTTCCCCTTTATGGTTTTGATACTTGAATCGGCAACTCTTTGAATGCGCAAATACTTGAAATTTGTTGAGAAGATCACTTGAAGTCTTTGTGAGAATCAACATCTGTGAATAATGTGAGCAAGTCTAATTGGGGATTAAATTTGACATATCACATTCCCCAATTAGTGCTCTCCCTAGACCGACAATCTTTTGATAAATGCCCCAGTTAAGAAGAAGTCTTTAGATCATTAAATGCAACTCGTCTTTGGTCTTCTAACATATAGCAAGAAATGTAGAATGATCGAGACTCGACCTTCTTCAAGATTGTCCGGTTGGGGAATAGATAGTTAACATCTTCAACTCACACCAAAAAGCATCCCACCAAAAGCATCCCAATTAACTTACATCTTGCAAATCCCTTAACTAAAATCTCTCCCAATCAAACAAGAACGTAAAGATGTTCAACAAGGAAATCGACAATAAGGCCGAACGAACAAACAAGATGGTAACGCCAAACTACCAATCACATCAAACAAGAACAGAGATTGTTCGAATCATCATGTTGATGTATCGTGAAGCATTAACCAAAAGCACTTTGTCGATAAACTCATCAATCCGAAAGTGAAGATGTAAACCAACGGCTCTTAGAAGAGAAAACTCCATGTGAAGATGACCCGATAATAAGAAGCTCGGTTCTTACATGAGTTTTGAGCCGTATGACCATTTAAATTCTCAAATATCAATCGACAATGCAAAAATTCACACTTCTTCTCCCCTCAAGAATTGCATACGGAGTTGCCATTCTTGATTAAATAAGTGAAAATCATCCAAATGTTCTATTCACACTTCTCTCCATAAAATAAGCACATGATGTCGCCATCTTCATTATAATCGAGCAAGCGGAATAAGAAAACAATCGGTGGTAGCCGGTTCACTTGATGGTAAGCGCATGGAAAAGCATGAAGCATGTTGATGAGAATGGTCATAATTGAGAAGATTTTCTTCTTCGAAGATAATGCGCCTTGAGGTGTACACATTTCTTTTCTTTAGGAAACGAGGCATGAACTGTTGTGTTCATACGTCAATAGAAGATTTCTCTTCTTCATAAGATAAAGCGCCTTGAAATGTACACTTTTCTTTTCTTTAGAGTACGAGGCATGAACTGTTGTGTCCATACGTCATAAATCTCTCTTTTCATCTACTCTTGGCAAACTTGTAATCAACCCCATTATCATTCAAGAGGCTATATGTCGTGACATCGATGGAAAACCCAATGTGATGAATTTGACCTCAAGTAAACTAACCCGAACTCGTGACTTATACTTACACATATGTAACAAAGAACGTGCCGATTTCCATTAGCATCTCTAAGTACTCTATGTACTCTATACTCTTCAACCAACCAACCATCAAGTATAAGACGTACATTACCTTTTGAAAATCCACAATTGAATGTGACACTGAGCACTACAACGTAACCCCTTAAAGTGATAGTTATTTTGTAGTGGTATGAGCCCAATTCCCCCAATTGGTAAAAGAAAGGGTAGAAGACACCCAACAATAACTAGATTTCCAAGTCTTTGTTTTTGATAATAAGCTCGAACAAGGATCATGAAGAATCTTCATCCAACCATCCCCTGATATCTTCAGATACTAAGTACACTCGCCCGTGATAATTCACTTCAACCTCAAATAAATAATACTGAATTAACGCCGTTGTCACATCATCTGTTTAACTGCTCAAATCTAGCCTTCTTTGACATTTAAACGAACTTTGATAATGGTTTCATCCCGACCATGGTTAGAAGCACGTAACCCCGTAAAACCATGTAATAACCAAACTGCCATAACGAATATCCAAACACACGTCCAATTCATGAAGTACACCCTTTTATCCCTTCTTTGAAACAGTAATCGTAGCACCAGCATCAGAAAGATCCATAATTACACTTTCCCTTTCTCCAGGATGGCTCCATCATCACGGGATTTTACAATTCTATGGTTTAAACCGAGAAATAGTTTCTTTTGCGGGATTTTACAAAACCAAGAATAAACCGTAAGATAGATCCAGAAATGCTCATTACTTTAACCAGGATGTTTTCATTGTCACGGGATTTTACAAGTCTATGATTTAAACCGAGAAATAGGTTCTTTCGGGATTTTACAAAATCAAGACAGAACAGTAAACAATGTCGACTTGAATGAGTTATGACAACCTTGGTTACGGTGAATATCATTTTAGGGGAACATGCGCGGTTCATAAGCGGTTCATTATCCAACATCAATAACATCATCAACCATCCAATAGACACTTTGGTAAACACATCTTCCACATATTCTGACGGCTATTGCAGTGACCACATGGAGAAGCAAACCCGATATGTCAAACTTGATCATGAAGTAAAATTCCCCAGATTTGTTACTTAAACTTGTACTAATCCTCGTGAAAAAGAAACGGTGTACCCAATGTACAAAACCTCTTGACATTCTCAACTGAGTGAGACACCGAAGTGATAGTTACGTTGTGGGTTAAGCGAGAAAGAATCACAAACGTAACTAAATAGCCAAGTCTTTATCACCCTCTATAAACGCCCAAACAAGTCATCTTCGCGGAAGGGTAAATAGAAAGAAAGAAGACAAAATAAGCAAACGCGTCCGGAAAACCTCACTTCAAATCCAAATAAGAAATACCGTCCAAACAATTTCGTAGTCAACATTGTTCTACCATCAATTCAAGCTGCATTACAGTATCCTTCGTGAAAATGTAGAAACCAAAGTATCAAGCCTCATAACACATCAAATCACATCAACCAATCTCATCACCCTAAATTACATCGACAAATCTCTTGATCAATTTATAACAAGCAGTCCATATCAAGAATAATTGTCAATCGGTCCAAATGATCAAGTTTATCATGACCCGGTTCGGGAAGTGTACCCAATCAACTTGACATATTACGCGGTTTAAAACAAATTAGCAGTCAACATCCACATCTACGGTGTATAAGTTTCTTGCGCTTAGTCCAGCTACCAGTCCATTATGAAAGTCGACCCATTAGAACAAGTTCAATAGATCCGTCCAGGCCCATGAGAATAGGCATCCATACGTCCAAATCATAGCACACACTACTTCAAATCGTGCAACAAAAACCTACGGCTCAAACCAATTAAATATAGACCAAAAAAATATTGTAACTTAACTTTTGACAAGAAAAGTTTACAATATTTGCATATCTGATTTCTTCAAGATTACATGTTTATGCGGTTCATTATCATCCCACTATTTTTTAGTTTTTCCCATGAAATAATGCAACTCCAAAATTCACATCAAATATGAAGCTCATGTAAGAAATATATGCACGGTCTTATGATATTAAATGAACCGGTGTAAAATGAAGAGAAGCATATCAAGCTCATGAGATAAGTGTGCAAACAGCTACATCACGGCCCAAGTTATACACAATTATCCATTCCATAATCAACTTTACTGCTAGGCCCATGACATATCCAAATCCGGCCCCCTCTTCATGAAATTCGGACAGGAGAAAAGAACATCAAATCCGGCCCATAATCACACCTGGTATAATTGATCCAAGACAAAGCGTACCCTAATTCCACGGGTATAAAACGCCCCATTACACACACTTAACCCTAGTCCCCATCATACCCTAAACTTTCTCATTCATCCGTCACTTTCACTAGTCGAACCCTAAAAACTCTCCTCTAATTAATCCGCCACTTTCATATCATCCATATCTGCTACTCAACCTTAGACGCTCCTCTCATGAAACTTCACATCTCACACTCAAATACTACTGATACTTGTCAATAAGGATACATAAGTCTCGCCACAGGGATGGCTTTGAGACTCGTAACTGCCACAGGGATGGCACGAACGACTGACTCGGCATCGAAGACCTTTTCCAGTAAATGGTAGGTTTTTCTTTAAATTATTTAGCCTTAATGATGAATAATTTAAACCCGAACAAGTAAACAAAACACGAGTTAACATCTGTTGTTAAACTCGAATCATGGTTCGTACATAGCTTAGAGATCTTTTACATTTGTTTTGTTTTTCATGAACCAATGAACGAGAGGAAAACGAGGATAACAGAAAGTTGTTATTTTCTTTTCTTTTGATGTTCAATAACGACCAAGAAGCATAGTCTTCAGAAAGTTTCTTTATTACTTTGATCGATGATGGAAAACTCGTGTAAATGACCTTTATAGGACGTGTATGGCTTGACATAATCACACGATGATACTGAGATCCTTTTACCATTTCATTTTCTTTAATTTTTGTTAATATTTGAATATAGATGTGAAATCAGTTTTAGACCGGGGTTATTAATTCCCTTGTTGTTCGAGTCTTGGATCAGTGATGGTATTGAGGTGACACAAAAAAGATGGTAAATTGTTGGAACAGTGGTGCACCCAAACTGAGATCTAGATTATGGTATGTTGATTTGTTTGTTGATGATTCATAATGTGTGCCTCATGTTTTCTTGTTCTTGAATGATGTAAGTCGATATTTGTTTAGGTTAGGTTTGGTTGTGTTTGAATGATGATGTATGTCGATCTTTAACAAACAAGTCGCTTTTGATTCAATAATCAAACAGCATAGGCTCAACTCGCATGACCAACTCGCTTTTGACCTATATAGATGACAACCCGCATCTTGTTGACTCAAAAGACAAACAACGAACTCGCATATGGCAAGTCGCTTAGTACAAAACCCACACAACTCGCTTTTGAAATATCAACTCGCTTATTTAGCAACACGCTTCATTCTTTAAACAGGTCGCATTTGATTCATCTTATAAGTTTCACATAAGTCACTTGTGATTTTTGCCTCAACTCGCATCAGCAGCATCTCGCTCAAAAGCTAGTGCAATTATACCATATGCGAGTTAAGTAACTCGCATTAAAACAGGACCAACAACCCAACTCGCATTACAGCCATTGTATCTGGACATAATGACATCAACTAGCATTCAAGAATGCAGCAACTCGCAACTTGGTAAACCCAACACGCAGCTATAACAACTCGCTCAAAAGCAAGCCAACATGACCTGACCAACTCGCATGTAAGAATTAGGCAACTCGCTAAGATGAAACTTGACCAAAACGCAGCAAAGAACCAATAAAAGCCTCATAAATGAACACTTACAAAACAGATTTCGAACCATTATCACCAGCAGATTCATGTATAACCAGTTAACTGCTTTTCCAAATAAAACATATTCAAATCTGCTTTCATGCATAACCAGTTAACAACTTTTCCAAAGAAAACATATTCAAATCTGCTTTTACCACAAAATATGTATACACCAATGTCAAAAACATATCAAACCACTTAAAAAAAACCCCATACGAATTAAACCACACCAAAACCGTATACATGAACCGAATAAAAACCATTCGAATGAGACCCAAATCAACCCAAACAACAAAACCTTGGCTCTGGTACCAATTGTAGGATCGTGAATATTATGTTGTTTGATGATTCGGGTGGTCTAGGACAATGATTAAATAAGAAAGCCATTAGAGAGATGAAGAGAGTTGAGAGGAGGTTCTTTTGAAGAGAGTTGCTTAACAAAAGTGAAAGGTTTATTCATAGAAGCCACACCCCTTCCATGGATGGAAGGGGTATTTATACTTACAACTTACACGACCTCCTATCGGCCTGTGGATCAGGCATACAGTGGGTAAAGACCCGTCCTTCCTCCACGGTATTACACTAGACTAAGCTACGCTACAAATAAACTAATAAACTACTAAATAATGTAAATAACTATATGTCTACGAGCTAACTTATGCTAGATAATAGTTGGGGTGACCGACTCTTTTACTATGGAATTTTCTAATTCCTAACACTAACGATCTACGAGTGCTCAAGATCTATCAAGGTCTGACGTTTCTACAAGTGGTATCAGAGCCTCGAGAGAGTCTCTACGATACTAAGAACAATCTTTTCTAATCACCCATACAACCTAAACAACATACACCATGCCTGGATCTGATGACGGTATGGATGTCACCAACAACCATAACACCACCCATATGCAACAACTAAGTCTCTCTAACAGCAACGCTAAGTTTTCTTACCTAAAGAAGGAAGAATATGACCTATGGGCAATGAAGATTCAAAACTGGATTTCCAACATTGATTGGCTTATGTGGGAGATTGTAAGGAAGGGAAACAGTTTGAAAAGGACTACCACAGATGCTGATGGTAACATGACTTTCGTTCCTCCTAAATCTGCTGAAGAGTTACTGGTAGTTCAAAGAGAAACCAAAGTGAGAACGATTCTTCTTCAAGCTATTCCTGAGGATCACTTGAGTGATTTTCACTTCATGCATGATGCTAAGGATATTTGGTTGGCTATTAAATCCAAGTTTGGAGGGAATGAGGAGTCTAGAAGAATGAGAAAATCGATGCTGAGACAACAGTTTGAAGACTTTCAAGTTTCTAAAGAGGAAGGAATTCACAAGGCCTATGACAGATTTCACAAGATTTTAAGCCAGTTGAATCAGCTAAAGGCAAAGCCAGATAATGATGATTGTAATTCTAAGTTCTTGAGATCTTTACCTCAATCCTGGCTACAAGTGAGCATTGCTTTAAAAACTAAAGGTGGGCTGGATATGCTTACTTTTGATGAGCTGTACAACAAACTTAAAGATCTTGAGCATGATGTAAGAAGTCCTTTCCGTTCATCCTCCACTGCTAGTCACACATCATTTGTTGGGGCCTCTACCCCTAAGGTGATTCATGCTCCAAGTTCCACTTACTCATCATCAACTTACACTACCACTCCATCAAGTTCTCACTCTAAATCTAGTGGTGTAATGGAAGATGTGCTTGGATCCTTCTTTGCTGATTATGATCCTCAGCAGGAACTTGCATATGAGGATTTAGATCGAGTTGACCAATCGAGATGGAGGAGATGAAGTTGAAGTGGCAAGTGGTCATGCTCTATGGACATCAAGATATTTGAGCGTAAAGGTGGGAGGAAGTTTGGTTTCGTGGAAGAAATCCAAGAAGGTTTGACAAAAGAAGGTCAAGTGTTTTACATGTCAACGGATGGGTCACTTCTCCAGAGAGTGCAAAGATAGGAAGTCTGGTGAGGAGGTGAGATATTCTTCTTATCACAGAATCGAGAGGATCTTGGCATCAAGACTGGATCCTCAGTTGCTATGGTCACTATGGATACTAATGTAGATTGGAAGCTGCATGATCAGGAGAATGACGAGAGTTCTGGTGCTGATAATATTGGGTTGCTGGCTAGCTGTACTTCAGAGGATAGGCATGATCAGATTGCCTTGATGGGTCTCTCTCAGGTACAAAATTTTGTGTTTGGTTGTAGTGAACGTTATAATGAACTTAAGGAAGCCTATGATATTTTGAAACCTAAATATAATGAATGCTATGTTGAAGATGAAGCTTATAAACAGGCTTTAAAAACATTAGAAAGATAAAAGGTTTGGTTTCAGAAGAATCAAATAGCTATGATGAGAAAATTAGAGTGTTAGAAAGTGATCTTGAATGTACTAAAAATGACTTAAGGAGGACTGAGAAAGAAAAAGCAGGTGTAATTTCAGAAAATCTTGTGTTGAAAGAGAAATTAGATGAAGAAATAACTAGACATAAACAATGGCAAAAATCGGTCTAAATCTAGCTAAAGAGCTCTATAGTAGTCAATCGAGACCTCTGCAATAGGTTTAGGTTTTAAAAGTATGTAGGATTAGAAGCTAGGCATGATGGGCGAAACTACACCAAAGAGCTTAGCTAACTATGTCAAAGAAGGTGACCTACATGCTGTACGTGGATCTATTAGAGGAATACCTATGCCTGTGGACCTTTCCCTTACTATTGACTTTGATGGATCACATCATTTATATGGCAAAAAGTCAAGTGACTTGCTAGACCTTAATAGTAAAACTAATGACTCTGTCTCTTACTCTAAAAGTGACAAGTCGTCAGACCTAATGTCCACTGACTATGCCTCATGTGATTCAAGTGAAAAGTCTGACTCACCTAGGCACACACCCAAGACCACACCCAAGTCCAAAGTAGCTGATGATGAGCCCAAAACAAAGCCCGTTACTTATTCTGTTCAACACAATTTTGCTTCTAGTTCTGTTTCTGATAAGTTTAAATGTAATAAACAAAGTTGTGTTAAGAATAAGTCTTTAAGAAGAAATCTTGTTTTGTGTGTGGTAGTAAACTCCATCTTATTAAAGACTGTGATTATCATGAGAAAATGATGGGTGTTTCCTATGACCAATGAGACCTTTAGACCCACATGGACTAATGTTGCTAGTATTCCTCCATTTGTTCCCAAAGTCGCACATATGAGAGGTGTAAACCAGTTCCTCTTGGTAAGCCAAAGGTGTATGCATCGTCACGACAGCTTAATAGGCCATTTCAGTTCCTCTCGGTGGAGGATATTCTTCATCGATTACTCTTGGTTGGTGGAACAGTAATGCTAGACTTAGGCCCTATAGACCTACAAGTTCTTATTTTCAGTCATATAGACCTTATGTATCTCATATGAATATGGCACATGGTGGAGTTAGAGTGGCAATCAGTAAAGCCCTCAAAAGGTTATTCTTGGAAAACTCAAAGAATGTGTTCATTCGGGTACCCAAGAACAATAGTCTTTGTCAGTGCATTGATTGAGGGAGGCATAAGCCTAAGGGGAGGCTTAATGTTGTACTTTTGTATTCTAACCATTTTTGCAATTGTTGATCCTCGTAAGCCTAAGGGAGGCTTAGTGTTTCACGACACTACAACGTCTTTGGTTTCTCGCCGCTTGATGGTATATTTTACATGTTTTGTTTATTTTTATTCTTATATTGATTAAAAAATTGTCTTATTTCTTTTGTTTAGTGATAAAAAAAAAAAAAAAAAAAAAAAAACCTCTAACCCGCTCGTGTTCGGCTTACTCTTTCTTGTTTGCGAGGTTTTAGTGTTGGTTTCTTACCACACAACTAATGGTTTTCATCTCACCATGTCTTTCTGACACAAGAGTTGACTAGCCCACACGATTATGGCTTGTGGTAAAGGCTGCGGAAATCCATAAATGGTAATCAACTCACCATGATGATGACGGCATTCCATCAAAGAGTTGGCTAGTCCAAAATCAAACGGTTTTTGGTAAAGACATGTCAATTCCGTTGATAGCTGTAATGGTTTGCTCAAAATCATAGGGTCTGCATCTCACCCATGCTTAATTGTTGAGAGTTGTATGGTCATCAATTCACCATGGTTGCTGCCCTATTGGGTAACCAAAGGATTGGCTAGTCCTGAGCAAACGGCTACAGGTAAAGAAATATCAAATCCGTTTATAGTTGCTGATTTGCTAATAAATCAGATGGTTATCAGTATACCATGGTTTTCGAACTTAAACATTTGGCTACTCCAGTAGTGATGGCTATTGGTAAAGAGACATCAAATCCATTGTTTTCAATGATTCACCTCTCACAGGAGTTAACACACCTGGATGTGATGAGAATAGTATGAAACTAATATGTTTTGATGTACATTGTGTCATTTGTTGCTGCAAAGATCCGAGTTTCAAAGTTTTGTCATCATAGAGATGTAATTGTTTTGGTTCTTTCTCTGCGATGTTTGAGTACAATCCTCTTGTTCGAAGTGTTAAAGATTTTCAAGAAACCGGAACTTTACCTAGTCAAATTCCGTTTAGGGAGGATTGTTGGGAATTCGCTAAGTTAGAATTTCACGATGTTTATCAAGGATTCTCTCAAGTTCAATGTTTATGTCAAGAACGTAATCAACAAGTAGTATAGTACGAGTTTGTTTCTGCAGAAATAGTTATTCCGCGTATTCTATTAGTTTATTAGGATATGCATGAGCTATTTTAGGTAGTGATATGCATTTATTTTATATTATTGTTTATTTAGGGTTCCTTGTGTATAAAAGGAACTAATGACTTTTGTATTAGATAACTCTTGAACAAACATTCCAGGAAAAAACATCTTAAGAGAAAGTAATAGAGATCTATAGAGGATCATTTGTTTCTTGAGAAAAACCTTGTTAGTAACTTTGATTGTGTTCTTATTATTCCGCTGTGCATCAATCAATCATTGTTATTATTATACCCTAGTTGAGTCCGGATCTTGGATTCTACAACACACAAGCAACAACAATAATTGAGAGCATGTCAGATTATAACTGGTTAGTTAAAGCAACCATGAATCCACCCTTGTGACAAACACCGTAATTAAGAGCATGGATATAGTTCCCATAAGCAAATTGAAATAGATTGAGTGGGATAAAAGAGTTTTCAGGTTAACGGCTCCATTTGACACGATTTCGAGAGACAAGTTGGTTATGGATCAAATTATTTAAACACATAGTTACTAACAACTAATATCATGAGACAAGATACTATTAAGGAGATGTTATAAAGGGATGTTTGGACAAGGTTGTGATACCAAGTTGCCACAAGAGAAACCAAGTACAACATGATCAAACAAGATCTCGATATAGCAACCGCTAGCAAGATGATTGTCAATACAAGTCGCTACAGAAAACCCGAGACAAGTTGCTAACATGAAATTAGACTAGTAAGTTGCCTTAAAAATAGTTTAATAAACCAAGTCGCCACTAGAAATTTGTGCCATCAAGTCGCTAATTTTGAATAGGTAAGTTGCTATTAATAGTGAAAAGACCAAGTCGCTACATGATTAATATTACTAAGCGCTAGCTTTAAACGACAAGTCGCCATCAACAGTAATTCTGCTAATTCGCTACAAGTAAGTTCACTAAGTCGCTAACTTTACTATGTCGCTAACTTGTAAAGACAAGTCGCCATCAACATCAATACCGCTAAGTCGCTATAGGTCAGTTCACTAAGTCGCTAACTTGACTAAGTCTCTAACTTGACTAACTCGCTAACTTGTAAAGACAAGTCGCCATCAACAGCAATACTGCTAAGTCGCTATAGGTCTGATCACTAAGTCGCTAACTTGAATGTATACAGGAGTAGCAACTCGCCACGAAGAATTACTACACTAACTCGCTACCAAGAACGTTATCATAGCAGATAAAGAACACATGAATAATATCCTTATAATCAACTCAATCCATTCAACACAATCCAACCACTGTCAGAAACACGTTTAGTTAATCCATACACACAACCAGATTCAAAACCACAACCCAACCCGAATCACACAAAAACAACGCTCACATATTCATTAACACATATACTCATAAGGATTTACAACAACCCAGTGCATTCAAACTACTCTTAAACCAATAAACAAACCTTTACGAGGGAAGCAAGAGATGATTTTCAAGATCCGTGAAAACTGTTAAGGAATAAGAGTTAGGAAATGCATATATGTTCATATTTGGAGACAAGAAACAGATCAATAATGCCTTACACACACAAGTCACTACGAAGATTCGAGAGAGGAAGAGAAAACGAGAGGAAGATGAATATTTTAAGTTTATGAAAAATAAAAGCAAGTCGCTAAGGCATAGAGAGGGTTTAAGCAAGAATACCAAGTTGACACATTTAGACCTCAGAGTTTTGTGAGTGGTTAGAACTCGCTATCCTATAATCATAATAAGTCGCTAAGACTTTACTCAGCAAGTCTCTAACTTCAACTTTACCAAACCAAGTTTTTAAGACTTTACAAAGCAAGTTGCTATCTTATCACATTATGTATTACTGACTCATTGGTTATATGAACTTATCAGATAGCAAGCTAACATAGATATCATAAAGAGATAACATAATAAGATAAGCAAACTCATATAATGGATAAGTAAACTAACAACCTGCATTTGAGCACAAAACATAACCAGCGTAGATATAAACAAGATATCTTTGAAGAATTCTTCCCCTCAATCAATGTTACTAGAGAACATTGATTGAAATCAACCCACCCGATATAAGATTAGAATATATCAGTTGTTCGAACTTCATCTATGATCCCGTATCATTATTGAATGACATTTCTAGGACCGTAGATATTATAGATAACAAAGAATATATCCTTTATTAGTTTGAGGAAAATGACAAAATTATGAATTTAAAAGAATGAAATATTTAAAAAAAAATATTAAAATAAAGTGTAGAGAATGAAAATTCTTTTAAAAATATATATATATATATATATATATATATATATATATATATATATATATATATATATATATATATATATATATATATATATATATTTTAACTTGATTTGTACACGATTTATAAGAACGAGTCCCGCTTCAAGATGAAAAAGGAGTCAAAGTACGAGGTACATCAAATATGGCATGCTATAGCTCCTGAGTGGGCTATATTCATTTCTGATGGAAACCAAGTCATGAAGTTCCTGATTGAATTGAGCATTGTACCTGAAAAAGACTAAGAGCACATTGTACTAGAAGCACATGTAGAATTGCAAATGGATGGGTTAGTGACATGATTAATCTCACTATTGGATGTATCACAGTTTAATATAGACGTATCATTATTAGAGATCCCTTTAGGCTCAATATACTTGAAGAGTTTTCCTGTGGGCATCCACTTAAGGCAAGATCTAGGTATGTAAGTCCGTTTGGGTCCTGTAAACTTAAATAATCTGCCGGTGGGAATCCATTTGAAGTAGTTGCTAGTAGATTTGTATGTGTGCACTTCCCTGTTTTGATTGTTGGTCCTTTTGTGATTAGTATGTTTCTTAGGGGATTGATCAGCCAATTGATGTTTCTTATGAGAACTAGTCGTACTTTTAGTATTTCTAATCTTTGAGCTTTGAACATTAACCCGAGGTTTGAGATTCATCATATCGGAACGAAGCAATGAAGTGACTGGTTTTGTCAAAACAACATTCTCATCAACTTGGGAGGCAAGTCTAGATTTTGATGGTTTAACTCTTTCGGTTCTAAAGGCATTAGTCGCTTAACCATTGTGACGCTTAGAGTGGTTCAGCAGTTGACTTTCCCAAAGTTGATGGTTTTGCAAACTTAGTGTTCATCCTATTTCCAATAGATTTCCGAGCTCATTTTTAAGGCAACAATATTGAAGCTCTTATCCCGAATTTGGGCTTTGAGGTCATCAATGTCTTTCAACAAGATGTTAGATTGATTGATCAACTTGGAATTGGTTTCCTCTGAGTTCTTTCTTAATGACTCATTTTCTCTTAATAGGTTGGACACACATAGAGCTAGTTCAGCATTTCTAGATTCAAGTGAATCACTCATCTCATTACATTCATATTTCTGCACATCTAAGAGTAGTAATTTCAGATTGCATATGGTTGAATCTTTGTAATTAACTGGTTTTTAATTGATTAATTTCAAAAATTCTCAAAATTCGAAATTCGATCGACATACAAGTTTTTTGCAAAAGCTTTCATCCTTTTGTGGTATTTCAATTTCCAATGAAATACAATGTTTTTCAAGAATTGAGTATTTGTTTGAAAGTTCATCATATACCTTTTTTTCAATCATGTCATTAGCTTTAATAGTATTAGATTCAGGCTCAACCAAGATCGATTTCATAGTGTTATGTTCAGAGTTACAGTCAAGTACATTAACATATGAATTACTATGATCAGTTGAGTGTACCTCATCACCTGAAACCTTTTCTGACTCTGAGTCTTTGAGACTAGTACAGTTGTCTTCATCCTCTTTTATTGCAACTGAACTTCTGCATTCAGTATCATTCATTGGTTCAACTGATCTATTGCATGACCTGTCATAATCTTCCCATTGCATCACTTGACACCCATTTATTTCATTCAGCTTGTCATTCTCTTTAGCAGCTTCCTTAGTGTATATTTCCACATTACCTATAATTTGAATAAAGGTGTTTCTAAACTCATGAATTTCCATTCCAGTGTGTTTTTTGAATGAGATTCTAGTCATGTCATCATCAAAATCTGAGGAATACTCCCCCCGGATAAGTGGTGAAATTGATTGAATATTACCAAGAGTCGCATTAGATTCATCATTGAGAACTTTTCTTTGGTAATTTGAAACCTCATTTGTTCTAAGTTTAGTAACACGTTCTTGTCAAAGTGGAAAGTCCCACGAAGGATAGTACCGGTTGTTCGATCCATAGTTGTAGATAAAAGTAGTTTGAGATGTCGATGAAGAAGTTGAAAGGGCTCAATGGAGCATTCCATTTGCTTTGCATCATTTGTCAATATTAAGAGTGATTCATCGAGTTGTTTTGATTAAAAGATGTCGAATCATTATTCCGCGAGGTATCATAGAGTGCAAGTACTTTGGTGATTAAAGGATCAGTGATGTAAGACATTGTGTTCATGAATGTGTTTATGGATATTAGATATAAGTAACTTGCTTCACTTCACCAAGGTATTCAAAATCCAAGTCGCTAAGTACCAAGTAGCTAAGAGTTTAACAGCAAGTCGCTAATACCTAAGTCGCTAAGTAGGTAAGTCGCTAAAGAGAAACTCGCTAAGTACCAAGTCGCTAGCAAAATTTTGACATCAAGTCGCTATGCACCAAGTCTCTAAGTTGTCAAGTCACTAAAGAGCAACTCGCTAAGCACCTAATCGCTAACACCAAGTCGCTAACAAATTGAAGTGCAAGTCGCAAGCTTTCACCAAGTCGCTACAGTAGTGGAGAGTCCACTATGTACCGTTTGTCGGCTTGTCTCAATAAACAAGTCGCTAAGCACCAAGTCGCTACAAAACACACTACAACTCGCTACAGCTTTTACAAACCAAGTCGCTACCAAGAAATGAAGTCCGTAGCACAAGTCGCTAGCAAGAGAAAACTTTAAAACACACTTTTCAATCCAAAACAACCCAACCACGATGATTCAAGCTACCAAATCAAAACCCAAGCACATACAATGATTCTAAACACAAAACTACACCCAAGATTCAAACTTTAACACTAGAAATGATCCAAATGATGCAAAACCACAAAACTTTTTCAAACTCTAAACCACCTAAAAGTCACTAGAAATCCAAAGATATGTAAGAGATGATCAAACCATGGCTCTTGATACCATTGGTAACATATTGATTTCACATACACACTAAACCATAAACATAAGTAGGCGAATAATATGTTTTAGAGAGAGAAAGTGGGATATTCTAGAAAGAGAAACTTGTGGAATGTTAGATTCCCAATGAACATCCAACCTCTACCTTGCAAGGTAGAGGGTATTTATAGGTTACAAACTAAACGACCTCGATCACCGTGGATCGTATACAATGGTAAAGACCCGTCCTTCCTCCATGGTGTTGCACTAAACTAACTAAGAAACTACTTAATAACGTAAATAACGACAAGTCTACGAGCTGACTAAGGCTAGATAACATTTTGGGGTGACCGACTCTTTAACTTATAGAATTTCCAATTCCTAACAAATATTGACAATCAGTTTTATCTAGGGGTGAGCATGGAGCGGGGTGGGGCGGTTTTATGGTAAAACCAAAAACCGAACCGTATATTTCGGTTTTTGGAAACTACAAACTGTTTGGTTTTGGTTTTTTCGGTTTCGGTTTTTGACATTGAATCGGTTCGGTTTCGGTTTTTATTCGGTTTTTTCTTACTTGAAAACAAGCAAGTTTTAATCTTATATGAAGTTTACAATTCTAAGTTTTCAAGAAAAATATTTAAACAAATATCAATAATAGCATATTATCTAGCAATCCAAAGCGTCGAAAAACGCATAAAACAACCAAACATCAATCTAAAATATAAAATGCACGTCTTTGCGGCATTGCACTTTTTGTTCGCTTACGAGAATTGTAGGGGAAACTTTCAAAGAACACTATTGTTCGAAAACAAAGATATAATGTCTATAAATAAGACAAATTTTAATGTATAGATAGTAAACAACACATTTTTTTAATAGATAAAGTTTTATACTTAAATCTTTAAAATTAAATAGCAAATCTTTTATATAGATAAAATTATATAAGAAAATATAAAAAGGTGGGGTGGGGCGGTTTTCTCGGTTCGGTTTTTCTTATGAAACCAAAAACCGCCCCAAACATTCGGTTTTTATAAAATTCAAAACACCACCATCGGTTTGTCAAATGGGGCGGTTTTTTCGGTTCGACTTTTTCGGTTCTTTCGGTTTCGATTCGGTTTTTCGGTTGTTGTGCTCACCCCTAGTTTTATCTCTTAAAGTTAATGTGTTACTTTCAAAGTCAAGTTTACTTCCAACAACCTTAGGAGTATAATGTGAGTTTGGAAAAATTATATGAGCTATTAAGTTCTTGTAAAAAGACTTCTAACTTTACTCTTCTTTTGTAAGTTTACCAATAATAATAAACAGTAATAGAAACGAGTTTACTCATTCAATATGAAGATCTATAAAATACTTTAAAGAAAAGGCTTTCAAAAATGAAAACTAGTAAATGAATTGTTGTGTGTCATAAAATACTTCAATGTAAGAAGCAATGTTGTCCCTTCTATTCAAATCTTTGTGATTAAAAAAATATCACAAAAAAATAATAATAATAAATAAATGAAGTGGTACAGTTATAATCACTCATTTTTCAAACAAGATGAAAAACTCCATTAAAATACTATTTTTAAAATTTTAAATATCTTATAAACTATTGATCGATAAGTAAAGTCAGTTACACCATCATTTCGAGCAAAAAAATCATCTTTTAAAAGAAGGTCACTTCTATTACTTTTGATGATTTTTTATCGGTGTTGTAATTTACGCCTAAAAAATCAAATCACATACGAGTTGCAATATGAAAAATCACATGTGATTTGTGATTTACTTTGTAAATTGAAATTTAAAATTCGCATCGCAAATCACGTGTGATTTCGTATTGTCTAATATTGAATACTCGTAAAGACCGTAATTTTTTTTTTATCAAAAGTAGAAAAAATTACACGTTTGGTCCCTGTGGTATACCCAAAATAACAACTTTAGTCCCTAAGTCGTTTTTATTACACCGCACATACCTATTTTTGAAACCTTGCACTCATTTAGTACCTATTTTTTATGGGCGTTAGTTCAATCCGTTAAGTATTTTGCGCTGTTAGTCGTCCGTTAATATTTTTGCACCGTTAGTCCTTATTTTTAAAATAAATTGAAGGGCGTGGATCGAACTTGGGTCTTTTGCTTCACCGTTAGTCCCATCGCCGTCCGGTTTCACATGTTTTCTTACTTTTTTGTTCATTTTCATACATTTTTTACGTTTTTGTCCACACATACCCATTTTCGTCCGTTTTTATACGTTTTTGTCCCTTTTTTTTATAACTTTTCATACGTTTCGGTTCGTTTTAATACGTTTCCATCTGTTTTCTTCCGGTTTATAGGTTTTTGTCTGTTTTTCTAGGTTTTAATTCATTTTGTTATAAGTTTAAAAGTTTTCATACGTTTTCGTTTGGATGAAAACTTATAAAAACGGATGAAAACTTATAAAAAAAAGAATGAAAACGTACAAAAACAGACCAAAACCTATAAAACCTGAAGTAGGGGTGTCCAAAAGAACCGAAGAACCGTACCGGTACCGACCGGAAATGGGACCGTATATTAGAACCATGGTACGGTTCTTGGTTCCTAAAATTCCAAAATTTCGGTTCTCGGGACGGTTCGGGTCGGAACCGTCCGGTTCCGGTACTTTCCTGAAAGAACCGACTTTTATGAAAATATGTAATTTTATAGGCTTTGTTTGGGACATTGTGTACATGCAAGTATTTGGCCTTTTAGAAAAATAGAAAAAATCCTACCTAAACCTAAAAATCCATAAACCTTAACTTTTAATCTATTGACTCCATTCAAATATTCAAACATCATTTATCAACATGAAAGTAAGTTTTTCTAAACTGGAATATCGAGTATGCGCATAGCCATATATTGAACAATTATGCTGCTCAGTAACAACTAACAAGAAATTGTAGTTAACTGTTGGTATTTATTGTTCATTAAATGTAATGATAAAAGTCGAGAAACAATTAACGGTTATGGCATCACTGCATGTATATTGTCACCATGTAAGTTATTGTAAGCTAGTCACCATGATTCATATATAATATTTTCAATGAGTTTGCAATTATTTTCGTGGATAATGAGTTTGCTATTACCGGATATATGTTTTTTGTTTGTTTGTAAGTCAAGTTGCGGAATATTATTAAGGTTGTCAACTTCTTTCGAAGTTCTACGAACCGAGTATCATAATTTCACATCCATCCAAACATATTTTTTTTACACTTCGGTACTCATGGAATTACCGAAAATTTCGCATCGAACCGAGTACCGTGATCAAACCGAACCGAAAAACTTGGGACGGTTCTTGGTTCCATTTTTTCTTATTTTCGGTTCTCGGTTCTTTCGGCCAGCTCGGTTCCGTTCGGACGGTTCCAGTACCATGGACACCCCTAACCTGAAGAAAACGGATGAAAACGTATAAAAACGGATCAAAACGTATGAAAAGTTATAAAAAACGGATGAAAACGGACAAAAACGTATAAAAACGGACGAAAATAGGTATGTGTGGACAAAAATGTAAAAAATGTATGAAAATGAACAAAAACGTAAGAAAACATGTGAAACCGGACGAAAACGTGGGACTAACAGTGAAGCAAAAGATCCAAGTTCGATCCCTGGCCCTTTTTAATTTATTTTAAAAAATAAGGACTAACGGTGCAAAAAATATTAACGGAGGACTAACAGCGCATAACACTTAACGGATTGAACTAACGCCCATCCAAAATAGGGACTAAATGAGTGCAAGGTTTCAAAAATAGGTATGTGTGGTGTAATAAAAACGACTTAAGGACTAAAGTTGTTGTTTGGGGTGGGCAAATTACGTAACAAATGGCATGAAATAATGGTTTTTATTGTGAGAAAATAGATACACATTTGGAGAGTCTATGGTCAGTTGTGTACAGGTTATTGTTTAGTCTAAAGTGTTTATCGGTCGGATTAAGTTGTGGCTGGTTGTATGCAGGGTCATGACGTTTATTTTATTGATCAACCTAAACATATGGTCATAACCAGATCGAAAAGAAAAGTAATCCATTAGTATCTTATACAACATATTGTCATCTCTTTTCGGTTCAACTTGGGCATCATTGTTGGTGATAAATTTTTAGGTTTATGATATTAGTAATAGTTTATGCTAATCGCTCAAAATCAATGTAGCTTTTTGATAGTTAAACACGGTAGAGTTCGTACACACTTAGTTTTGTATCATTAGCTTTGTAAATTCTTGTTTTAGCCTTGCGTAATGTTTGTGAATTAGAATGGGTTGAGTTATTAATACCCCCCCTTTTTTTTTTTTTTTTTTATTTTTATAATTTTGTTTATATCAAAAGCTATAAACCCGAAAATGCGGAATCAGAATATAAAGTTTAATAAGCCAAACGCTTAAACCGCCGTAAATACTGAATGTAAACCGACAAAAACCGCACAGACTTGAAAAAGGGGGACAAAGGGGGACAAGGTGGCGTGCTAGGGGTAGTGAGGTTGGAATAGTATGACCCATTAGAATTTGCCCAATTATTTCATATGAGGTATGAAATGTGGTTATAGCAAACCATTATTATCATTCAGTTCCTAGATTGATCGAACAAAACTATAAAATCCAGATAAGAGAATGAGAAACATTATAATATAATGTGACAATGACAAAGTTAACATCGAACTTATAATCATCATCTATCAAAAATATACTTACCGTATCGAAATTGCTTATTAATAAGATAAGAAAGAAAAATGAAGAAGAAACAGTAAGAAAATTTGATGCTATCCCACATGGATGGTAAGAGAGCACAAATTTTAGGCACATATTTTAAATAAGGAAAGAGAAACAGTAAAAAAATGCATATATTTTTATAAGTGCATCGAATATTTGTGGTTGCGATTTTTTCTCATCTTAATTATATTTCTCATTTAATCTATACTCTTCACTAACTTACATTACAAAAAGATTATTGCTAAATATTATATATTTTTTTCACTTATTCTCTTTCTGCATCCAAGCCGTCAGTTTTGACACTTGTCAGAAATTTGTGAGTTGGAGGATAAGTAAGAACAATTTGTAAGAGAAAATAGCATTTTCCTTAAAAAACATATAGAGATACTTTTGAATTTATGATCTAAAGATACATAATAACCCATTCACTCAACTATTGTACACTAAACATCCTTGCAAACCCTCATGGCCTCATGCACCAAGTCATCTACAAGTCCTTAGTATTAGGGGTGTGCACGGTCCAAAAACCGGACCGGACCGGCCAAGACAGGACCGGACCGAGACCTGATTTCGGCAAAAATCTTAGACAGAGACTGGACCGAATGTGGTTGGTCCGGTCTCGTTCCGGATCGGTCCGGTCGGTCCCGTCTAACAAGGCCAAATTAGCCAAATTCATCGGTTTTGGTTCGGACCGGACCGAGGACCGAATGTGGTCGGTCCGGTCCGGTTCAGTCCAGTCTCGGTCGGTCCGACAGTCAGTCCGGTCCGTTCGGGTCGTATGCTCACCCCTACTTAGTATACTGTTAATGGGTGATGATATAGGCAAAAGAGAACCACAATTGGATGGTAATTTTGTTTATACAGGAACGGCTGATAAGCTAACAAAGTTACTGTAAAAGTTTACAAATAGGAACAATTGTTGATGACAAACTTTTGTCATTATGCGGTTATGTAGTGTTATCGAATGTATAAGACACATCTCATAATTGGAAGGAAAGATCAAAAGATTAAACTGGTTACCACAATTCGATGGTAATTTCATGTAAACCAAGCCATCTATAGTCACTTTTTTTTACCATCTATTATGAAATTAAAATTAACTTTTTACCTTTGATATTTATACAATAATAGAGGTAGGTAAAGTTTGTTTTAATGTTTGTGTATCAGTAAATCTTACAATAGACTAACCAAAGGTCATTCATAGAAAGGGGAATGTTGCAAGGGATACTTCACATACTTTACAAACTTCAAAGTTACATGTTTTGGTTTTATACCACATTGGTAAATGAGAGAAATTTTTTAAAGATTATATACCATGGTTCATGTGGTATGTCTTAAAGTTAATACTATGCTTTCAAATTTAAACATAACTCGCAACCCATAAATTTGTTGGGAGTTGTATTTGAGTTTGGAAAAATTATATTAGCTATTAAGATTTTGTAACTATGACTTCAAACTTTAATTTTTCTTTTTGTAACTTTACCAATAATAATCAACAGTAACAAAAACAAGTTACTCATTCAATAGAAGATCTATACAAGAAAAAGTTATAAAAATAAAAATTAGTGATGAACCGTTGTCTAAGTCGTAAAATACTTGCAAGGTACTTAATTGCAAGAAGCAATAATGATGTCCCTTTTATTTAGATCTGTATGATATCAAACCAATTATATATTTATAGACTCCCATTTCAATAAGTTTATATTTAAAGACTCCCATTGTGATTAACAGTTTCATATATCAAAAGATATATCATTTATCATCATTTTTTATTGTGAAGTATTATATACCATTTTACATTAGAAAGAGTATGGAATATAATGTGAGAATGACAAAGTTAACATCTCAATTGCTAATTATCATTCGTCTAAAAAGTACTTACCCTAATTAAATGCAGCAGTGTAAATACCGAGCTGAGCCCGAGCTCAACTCATTTATATGATTGAACATTTGTACTATTCATAAATATGTTATTTTACATCTAAGTTGCTTATTTATCTCAAAATAAATATGAAATCTAGTTTTAATACTACAATGCACATGTAATATATGTCTTAAAGTTAATACTATGCTTTTACACTTGTTCGTTTGTGTCATGTAATGTTAATATGACAGAAATATACGAGTTTGGAAAAATTGTACGAGCTTTAATTTTTAAGTTTTTGTAAAAGTGACTTCACGCTTTACTTTTAATATATGAGTTTGGAAAATCGTATGAGCTTTTTAAGTTTTCGTAAAAGAGACTTCACAATTTACCTTTCTTTTGTAAAGTCTATTAGAATATAAACCCACAATGACCAAAAAAAAAAAAAAAATAGCGTCTTCTAATTGGAGAGTATTTAGCCATATGTTGTCATCAATGAAGATTTGCAAAGACGATTTGACTAGAAACTTCGAACATCAACTGAAAGATCGACTGCAACTATGCGAAACCAAGATGTTTCCGTCTAATTTGTATAACATAGTTTGATCAAGATTCATCAAATGTTTAATATGCATATTGCAAGAAATACAAAACGAGTTACTCATTTAATGTTTAAAGACTCCGAGTTTGACTAAAGGTATCATATAACAAAAGGAATGTCATTTTATAGCGAAGTCTTATACCAGTTAATATTACAAAAAATAAAGAAAATTGAAGTCTAAATATATGTAACAACTTGACACACTCATTAAACACCCTTGCAAACACTCGTTAACAACTTGACACACTTATTAATCTGAACCTTTTGTCCTACATAGGTAAATGAGATAAAACTTTCTAAGGTTATATACCATAGTGCATTGAGAATGATGTCTTAAAGTTAATAGTATGCTTTGGGACTTTTGGGCGGGCAGGTGAATAAGACACACATGATTTCACACGAGTCTCGAAAAATTATATGAACTCTTAAGTTTTACTTTTCAAAGATTGATACTTAATAATTCTAGCATCCTCATATGGAGAGTATTTAGTCAAAGTAAATCAGGATTTTCAAACACAATTTTATTTTACAACAAACCTCAAATATAAAATGAAAGAGAGTATTTAGTCAAATGTAGATCAAGATTTGCAAACACAATTTTATTTGACTACAAACCTTAAATATCAAATGAAAGATCGACTTCAAGTATGCAAATTTAAGAGGTTTCCCTCTAATATGTATAGCACAGAACAAAATTCGTAGTTTACTCAACTTTATTGCGGCACCTTATAACTGTTTTGACTTTGAGAAAAAAAAAGAAAGTAAGGCCAACTGCAAAAAACATATTCCGGATCGATTGTGTACACATGATATTTACTAAATAAATAATGTTCTTAATTAATTTACTCAAAAAAATAATGTAGCATTGGCAGAGGCGGAGGGGATGGGGTGGCTAGCAGTGCTAGCCCCCAACTCGCCAGTAAACATAATAAAATACAGTCCAAAAGCTAGTTTTTCGAGGAATGTTAGTGATCGGCCTCTTTAAATCTAATAATTCACTTTTGTAATTCTAATATAAAAAAGTAAATGATTTTGCTTGCCGGAAAAATAAAGAAATGATCGGGGAAGAAAGAAAACATGAGGGAGAAGGAAGAGAGATAAACTTTTGTTAATGTTTTTCTTTTTTCAAAGTTTGACTATTGTATTCCCTAGGTATTGATTGATAACAGTTATTTATATTTTATATTTATATATTCTTTAAATTCGGAAGAAAGTACATAATAACTATTTATAGCTTTTTTTTCATGATGGTTTTTATGTTATCTGTTGGCATCACACAACCTTTGTATTGCCTATGAGAATAGTATTGCAATTGAGGTAGAGAAATATTATTTATTTTAAAATTGCGACAGATTGTGTATGATGTCACTAAGATGGAGAGCTTTGATAGATATGCAAATCGACATAGAAAAGTATCTAGTCTTAGTTATTACTATAACTTGTATGTTTTGATGGCATTATTTGGTGTTAGTTATTAGTTATTAGTTATTACTAATTATAACTTTTTTCATAGTAATTTGTATGTTTTGATAGCTTCGCACAGGTTGTGTGTAGCTTATTGATTATTAAGTCGAATTAGTAAAATACATTTAGCCTTTTTGTATTCCGGTATCAAACTCGGGAATTTCCGTCTTGGTATCGTACCGTTTTTATTGGCACCAAATTTTTTTGAGCGAGTTTCGTGATACCGGTATTAGTTTATGACTTTAGTTTCTTAAAATTTCTAGATATTTAGTTAAGCATCTATTTTTTGTATATGTTCATATTATACAGTTATCATTTTATAATTATTTCCGGCCTCCCTTAACTTGAAATCCTGGCTCCGCCCCTGAGCATTGGTAATCATTTCTCTTAAACAACAAACACTTACACACAGTTCTGATAAGACTTGCCTTCACGCCCTATGCTTAGTGAGATGCGAGAGGCAAAAGCATTAACTATTTGTATAAGTTCAAAAACCTGGACAAAAAGTGTTCACGGGTCAACCCAACTTGTTACTCATTTTGACCCAATATCGTTGATTACATACAACCGTCAACCTCTACACGGAAAAAAGTTATGGTAATTGGACAACACTCGAAGCTGTAATCCTCACTCTAATAGTCTTAATTTAACATCTTAGAAAACTCGTAAGTTGGATTACAACTGAATTCACATTCATTATCCAAGGGGGAAATCAAGTATCACAAGTTGTGCTCGAAACAGAGTGACAATACTAATCACATAAATATTTAGTTTGAAGTAAGGAAGTGCAGAAAGTGCGCGCGGATTCTTGGTTTAGCAACTTACCATTGAGTCACTATAACCGATTTTAATGATTTATCTATAGTTCAAAGACTACCACAATAAGTCTCATTTTCTAAAGCCTTCAACTAAGTGATAAATGCTCAAAATTACTTACCTCAAACTGCTCATACCTCATTTGAAAGTGGTCCTGTTTTTAGTAAGCACTTAAAGATCGCTTACCTCAAACTGGATTGTTCTCCTTGGATTCTTAATTTCAAGCTCACCACTTCACACTTAGATTGACATTGGTCGATTATCTGCTTCTTAAACATAAGCTGTTTAAGGGGGCTGTTTGGATTTGCTTATTGAAACAGGTAACCTATCAGCTTATTATTAAGTTGTTTTCAAGAAGCTATGTCACATCAACACTTTTTACCTCTGTTAATCATCTCGAAAAGGTGGCCTAGTGGTAAGGTGACCCGAAGGTCTCAAAAGATACCCGAGTTCAAATCTCATTCAGTGAACATCTTGGGATGGATGAGAATTAGATTTGACTAATCATTTATGCTAATGTTTTAGAAGTAATCAAGAAGATTAATAAGAAAAACTTAAAGAAGGAAAAATTTGATACTATCAAGAGGTCAATGGTCTAAGTGGCCCAACATCTGTTTTGTATGCTGCATTTTCATGTTTTGTTTTGTAACGGTTTATCTTTTGTTGATGTTAAAATATTCGAGCAAAACAAGGTCAACGTTGTTTATCTAACTTGTAAGATTAAACCTCGCTACAATGAAAAGTTACTTAAAACATCTCTAAACAAGAACAACTTGCTAATGGAGTTATCCATACTATCATCAAGACACAAGTCAAAGATATCAAAGGTGTTCTTGAAGATGATGCAGCCAAGCAATCAGACATCAAAGATAATACAAGCATCATCTTTACAACTGTCTCATCCAACTATCTTCATCACTATAGATGCCTAGTTGACTGTAGTAATATGTAGTTTATATTCTTAGTTAATAGTCAACAATAGTCAACTGTAATAGTTAGTTTCCCGCCTTTTTTCTATCTTTGTATAAATACAGTTGTAATCCTCATTTGTAATTCAAGTAATGAAATAATCATTTCACTTCATCTTGTTTGCTCTCACTTTCTCATTATAGTATCAGAGCCAGATGGCTCCAACAAACCTCTAACAACCCATAACTAATTCTCAACAAACTTCTAACAACTCACAACAAACTCCGGTCATCTTCTCCGGCATAAACACCAGATTCTGATCAATCTTCAATCAACAAACCACCATCCAGCATCAATCAAACATCATGAGCACTTCAGATAACTCAAACACAAACAGAACCACAACAAACACAAACAGAACCACAACAAACACAAACAGAACCACCACAACAAACACCATTGATGACGTCACTTCACAAAATCATCCTTTATACTTACATCAACATGATCATCCTGGTCTAATTCTCATTTCTAAGAAGCTCACAGGATCTGATAACTATGGATCTTGGAAGAGATCCATGATGATTGGTCTTAATGCAAGAAATAAACTCAAGATTGTCACTGGTGAATATGAAGAACCAAGAATTGATTCAGAAATCAGGCCAATTTGGGAGAGAACAAATGATATAATTATATCATGGATCTTGAACACCATTGATGAACAAATTGGAAATTCATTGAACTATGTGAATTCTGCCTATGATTTATGGAAAGAACTGCAAGAGCATTACTCTCAACTTGATGGCCACAGAGTCTATCAACTCACTCATGATTTGGTTCAGTTGAAGCAAAACAACACTGCAATTGAAATCTATTATCACAAGTTGAAGGGTCTCTGGGATGAGTATGATTCATTGGAAGCCCCATATCTTTGTTTATGTGCATGCAGTTGTGAAAATGGAAGAATCAATGGTTAAAGAGATCAAAGAAAACGGTTAATTCAGTTCTTGATGTGTCTGGATGAATGTTATGCTAATATCAGGGGTCAAATTCTTCTAATGAATCCTATGCCAACTGTTGCTAAAGCATATAGTATGATCAGGCAAGAGGAGAAGCAGAGAGAAGGTAACACCATCAAAACCTCACATGCAGTTGCATTATCTGCACATACTAACAACTTCAAGAACAACATTTCCATTGGTAACATAAAATATGGGAGAAACCATGGTTTTGGTGACACATCAGCAAGAAATCACAACCCAAGAGATGCAGTACCAAGAAGAAGTAATTTCAAGAAAGGAGTTTTCTGTGGCAATTGTGGAAAAGAAGGTCATCAAAAGGAAGAATGCTATCAGTTGGTTGGATATCCAGTTGGACATCCATTGTATGGGAAGTTCAAACCTCCAATCCAAACACCCAGGAATGATTACTCAGGGAATAGAACAGTAAGCATGACAACTACTGCTGAAGTGACAAGTGGTTCATGACAAAATGATGTTGCCATGAGTGCTAGAATGGATCAACTTCAGAATCAGTTGAATCAGATGATGCTCATGTTGCAAAATAACAAGGAGACAACTGGTATGCCATCATTTCCCACATAAGGTATTCCAAGACTCATTGCTACTCATACCACTTTGATTTATAAATTGATTGCCTCTAATATCAGTGCTAAGACTCATAAAATCATTGCATCTATCCTGATTAGGCAAAGGTATCTTTGGGTTGTAGACAGTGGTGCAATATATCATGTTTGCATTTCACTAACCCTTATGCATAATGTTCAAATCTGCACACAACCCATATATGTCACATTACCAAATGGTCAAAACACAACAGTCACCCTATTTGGATCAGTGCACATTAACTCAGCTATCACACTATACAATATACTCTATATTCCATCATTCTCCTACAACCTGTTATCTGTGAGCAAACTAGGCACACACATTCCTCTATCTGTGCTATTCACACCATTTGCCTGTTACTTCCAGGACCACCACAAGAGAATTGCCCATGGAAACCTTTATAATGGACTCTACATCATTCAACAAGAACCTAAAGCAACTCCCTCTACCATACTCACAATCAACACCAACAACATGGACCTCTGGCATTCAAGACTTGGGCATCCTTCACTATCTGTTTTACAACAAATAAAGTCAATCTCAGTTTCAAAAAGTTGTACTGTACATACTTGTAATGTTTGTCCTCTTTCAAAACAATGTGCTTTACCCTTTCCTCAAAGTGATTCACAAGCAAAATCTATGTTGAACTAATACATGTTGATGTTTGGGGACCATACAGATATCCCACAGTGGATAAATGTAGATATTTTCTCACAATTGTGGATGATTTCTCAAGGGCAACTTGGACTTATCTGTTACCAAGCAAACACCACACCATTTCAAACATCAAAATGTTTCATGCCTACATTCAAAATCACTTTCACACTTCCATCAAAACAATCAGAAGTGACAATGGAACAGAGTTCATCAACCAATCCTTAAGTGAATTTTTCAAAACCAATGGCATTCTACACCAAACTACATGTCCATACACTCCACAACAAAATGCCAGAGCAGAAATAAAACATAAACACCTCTTAGAAGTAGCAAGAGCTATAAGGTTTCAAGCAAATTTTCCAATCCATTTTTGGGGATACTGCCTCTTAGTCGCTACTTATCTCATCAATGATCGCCTTGCAAACCTTTGAACAACAAGAGTCCATATGAAATGTTATATCAGACACCACCTTCACTACATCATTTGAGAATTCTAGGTTGTCAAGCTTATGCACACCAACACACCACTGACAAATTTGAGGCTAGATCCATACCTTGTATCCATATTGGATATCCCACAACACAAAAAGGTTACCTTCTATACAATCCTAAGACACACAAAACCTTTGTGAGCAGACATGTAAGATTCCATGAACATATTTTTCCTTTCAACATTAAACCAACACAATCTTCACCAAATCAAACTCCATTACCAACATCAGAACCTCAAAACATCTCACCACCTATCAATACCACATAACCATTCACCATACCAAGTTCATCCACTGAAGAACAAATCCATAATACACAACCCATAACACACTCTTCATCATTACCATTCATATCACCAGAGTTAGGCACTGATCCATCACCTACACCCTCTCATCCACCAACACACAATTACACAGAATCACCTCCATCTCAGTCATCTGCACTTAACACACCATCTTCTCATCCACATACATCAATACCATCACCATCCATCATCACTGATACATCTCCCATACCATCACCACCATCACCACCACCAATTAGGAAGTCCACCAGAACAACCAAAATACCATCCAAACTCAAGGACTTTCAAGTCAACATACCCAAGAAGAATCACACTTTTAATACTGTCATCAAATTTCATCACTCAAAATATCTAAATTATCACAATATCACATCACACAAACACAAACATTTCATAAACACAATCAATCATACCTCACAACCAAAATACTACACCTAAGCTTCCAAAGACCCAAGATGGGTAGATGCTATGAACAAAGAGTTACAAGCACTTGATTCAAATCACATGGGTGGTTACTTTCTTCCACCAAACAAACTACCCATTGGGAGCAAATGGAATTCAAGATCAAGTATAGATCGATGGTACAATTGAAAGGTTTAAAGCCGACTAGTGGCAAAAGGATACACTCAACTAGAAGGTATAGATTACACGTAGACATTTGCTCCAGAGCTAAAATGGTAACTGTTAGAACTCGCTGTAATCATTGCTCTATCACAACCGGTATATTGCTCAATTAGACATCAACAATGCTTTTCTTCATGGAGACTTAGAAGAGGAAGTATACATGACTCTACCTCGTGGATACAAGTATGATGCTTCCATTCCAAACTCGCTTGTAAACCACAAAAGTCTCTATGGTCTCAAGCAAGCAAACAGACAGTGGTTCACCAAGCTCACTACCTTCTTACTTGGAAAAGGCTTCACTCAGAGCTATGCAGACACTTCATTACTTACTACAGAAAGGGACAAGATTACTTAGCTCTAGTGATCTATGTTGATGATATCCTACTCACAGGAAACAACCTTTCTCTCATCACTCATATCAAACAACAACTAAATACCACATTCAGCATCAAGGATTTAGGTAGTCTCAACTACTATTTGGGTATAGAGTTCATGAGAAATTCAAAAGGTATTACCATGACACAAAGGAAATATGCTCTTGAGCTTCTTCAAAGTGCAAATGTTTTGGATCTCAAGCCTGCTCATATACCAATCAACCCAATTGACAAACTCAATGATACAGATGGAGACCCTCTTTCTGATCCTTCACAATACAGAGCTTTAGTAGGCAAACTTCTCTATCTCACTCTCACCAGGCCTGACTTATCCTATGCTGCTCATGCCTTAAGTCAATTCAGTCACAATCCAAGGACAACACACTGGAAGGCTTTGATCAAAGTTCTCAAATACATCAAGTTATGTCCAGGACAAGGCTTGTTTTTCCCAGCTACCAACAGTCTACAGCTTAAAGCCTATTGTGATAGTGATTGGGCCAGTTGTCCCATTTCAAGAAGGTCAACCACTGGCTTTTGTATTTTCCTTGGTTCCTGTCTCATCTCCTCGCAATCTAAGAAACAAACAGTGGTTTCAAGATCCTCAACAGAAGCTGAATATAGAGCCCTTGCCGATTGCACATGTGAAATTACTTGGTTACTTAGCTTACTCAAGGATTTTCAAATAACCACACCAACTCCTATCTCCATCTTCTGTGACAATCAATCTTCAATAGCTTTAGCTGCCAATCCAGTCCAACATGCCAGAACAAAACACATTGAAATTGATTGCCACTTTGTTCGAGACAAGATCAAAGCAGGGGTCATTCTTCCCATCTTTACACCTTCACACACTCAAGTTGTAGATGTGTTGACAAAAGGACTTAGCATATCTCCCTTTCATAATTGTGTTTCCAAGTTTGGCATGTGTGATCCATATACACTGCCAACTTGCAGGGGGGGGGGTAATGGAGTTATCAATACTATCATCAAGACACAAGTCAAAGATATCAAAGGTGTTCTTGAAGATGATGCAGCCAAGCAATCAGACATCAAAGATAATACAAGCATCATCCTTACAACTGTCTCATCCAACTATCTTCATCACTATAGATGCCTAGTTGACTGTAGTAATATGTAGTTTATATTCTTAGTTAATAGTCAACAATAGTCAACTGTAATAGTTAGTTTCCCGCCTTTTTTCTATCTTTGTATAAATACAGTTGTAATCCTCATTTGTAATTCAAGTAATGAAATAATCATTTCACTTCATCTTGTTTGCTCTCACTTTCTCATTACTTGCAAGATTATATGATTTTTGCAAGTTGCAATTGGTTCAAGTAGCTTGTGTACCTTGAAGTCGTCAAGAAACTAGTCGGGCTTATATTTTTTTTACAATATATTATTAAGTTTATATCAAGTTTTTACCTTCGATATTTATAATAATTAATAACTGCAGTAGAGTAAGTTTGTTTTATTATTCGTGTATCTTTCAAATGAGAGATTACATCTTTCGAGCACCCAAATGGATCCTATCGCCATCATGATCATCATAAAGTTGCAGCCACCTACTAAAACCATAAGACTTGAGATGAACGATCACTTAACCCAAAATTATTGAGTGGCACAAAATCCCAAAGTTACAATCAATTCTCGAGTTTGGAGTAATGAAAGAGACTTTATGTTAAAACAACTCCCATTTCAGCTAATCTTCTAATAACAAGAGATAAACATTCTCTTGCAAAGTCTTAGACTAGTTTACAATATATTGAAAACATAGAAAAGTGTGGTCTAAATCTTTTATATAATAAAACAAAACCTTTAGTGGGAATTTTTCATTTCAAAAAAATCAAACCATACCTTATTTGGTAATAATTAAATTATTATTATGATTTTTCTTAAAAATATTCAATTAAAAAAATCAAATTATTTCTTAATTTAGCAAAAAAGTTATCAAAATTCGTTTTCTTAAGTAAATTGGGAAAAAAATATATGTGTCAAAAATATAAAAAGATAAAACTTAAAAAAAGCGGAGTATACTACACAACAATTAGGGGGTTAAAATTAAAATTTACAAAAACAAAAGCGATCAACAATCGACTTCAACACAAGTTTTCCTTTAACCCCAAAACAAAATTAGCTTCTCTCCCACAACCGCAAATCACAATCACACAATGAAAATTAAAAAACCAGAACCCTAAATAGTTATTTTCCTCCTACAACAAAGCTATATTGGTAATTATCCGTGCTACAATAAAGTCTCAATTTTTATAACCAGATCAACAACTTCAATTTTATTATTGTAACACTTTGGATCGAAACAATGAAAACCCTAATTGGATTTGTTGGTTCTTTGGCATGAAGATAAATATCTAAAACAAGAGAGAACTTGAAAGTTCAGGTAATCTTATTCAAATTTTGTAAATTTTATTCTTAAAGATTTTTAAATTTTATTCTTAAAGATTTGGCGATATAGATTTTTAAATTTTATTCTTAAAGATTTGATCTTTTGTTAATGTTTTCTTCACTTTACTTATGAAAAGTTATAAACTTGATGTCTACTTTTTTTTTTTTTTTTTTTTTTTTTAATATTATTGTTATTATTATTGTTATTTTTGAAGTTGGAATTGAACTTACTATTGGTTATATGTGATACATTGATTTGTGTATGATGTAATGTGATTATATGATTAAGATTTGTTAGTAATTTTTGTGGAGTAACCACTATTAGATTTAGTGGCTTTGAGGGTTCAGAGTTGACTATGATATTCAATTTTATTTGGAAGCCTTAATTTAATGTAGTTTTATTAAAATAAAAAGAGTTAACTTTAACTTACACAAGAATACATTAATGTAAAGGAAGAGTAGAAGATTAAGAGTGATGATTCTCTGTGATTTTGTGGAAAATGCAACTTGAGGTATTAGGTAGTTGTTTTTATCATTACGTCTTAGTTAAGTGGTTAAAATTCATCACATGAATGGTGGTTGGGGCTTTATTGCTAACCTCTATAATTCCCATGATGTTCTTATAGTCCGGACTTCATAAAGGAAATCATAATGTCGAAGATTTAGGATCTTCATATAGAATTTCACCTTGATGATGATTAGGTTGCTTAGCATATGACATTGTGACCTAGCCTTAAGTTGATCGAATCAATGGAAATCATAAGGTTGCTTTAGTACTCTAAGAAAGCTAAGAATATTGTGAGATTAGTTTTTTTTTAAGATAAGAGGCCATGACACATGTTTCCAATGTAAGAATGAAGAGTGAGTTTGGTGATAAATAAGTATGTGAGAAGTAAGGATAGGAGTTAAACTTGGATGATTGGTGTTGCATATTGTATGAGATGGTAGAAGTTACTGGACTTTTTGTAAGATCATGTGGTATTCGAATCTGAATTGCATTTGGATCTCCATGAGCTAGGAAATGAATTGTATTTGAATCAGTCGAGGAAACTGTTATGGATGAATGTGTGCGTCTACTAATATAAAATCAGTAAGCTTATGTCATTAGAAGATGGCACCAAATCACTTCATTGGTTATAGTGTTAGCTTCATGGTTGGTAAGCATTTTTGTGTCCACTATCGTTAAACCATTTGGACCAGGTCCCAACCTAGCATGAAAGTAAACAGTTAAGTAGAATATATAATTAGCTTATTATACTATCATATTTACAGTTTGCTTCATATTTTGTTTCTGAATAGGTGTGAAGTTGATTATGCACCGCCTTTAGTAGTTGAGCACCTGAGTCAAAGCTTAAGATCACCATTTGAAATAGGCAAAATTGTAAAATCGATAATAGGATCTGTTATAGGATCTGATTCTTAATTCGATCTGTAGGTACCCCTGTGTATTGTTTGGAAGTAAAATTTAGTGAAGTATATATACAAGCTTAGTTTGCACTTCGTATATATGGTAGATAGTAATAAAGCACAACGCTTTTAATTCATATTTATATTTAATGCTCCCTATGTCCGAGAGGAGTTCCTCATATCTTCAAATTTGTAAAAGTGGTAGAATATGATTATATGGTTAGTCTGAAAATGGCTTTGTGGTTTTCTATCATACATATAAAGCAAGACACTGAATGTAAAGAAAGTTCCACCATGTGTATACTATTTTCAGTTATGAATGAGTTTATACAAATATGTCTCATCTTATATTTGATTATATGACCGAACATTGTAGATCACGTTGTATTGAATTTTGTCCTTCTTTACGTTCTCACAGCTGTGTTTGCATCCTAACTTGATCCATATCTGTTTGTGATCAACAAGTTACTAACAGACGCCAACATGCATTTTATTGTAATACATAAGATAATACATATTGAAATGTACAATAATCCGTAAATAATATTTACTTTTTTTAAATACAGAAAAAAACGTCCATTTCTTCCCCAATATTCCCCCAAAAGGCTCTAGGGGTTCCGTTCCATATTTCTATACAGATAGAAGTATTTTACTATTATTATATGTTAAATGAGACCAAAAAGACGAAATGGACATAAAAATTCTAGATTTTAATAGGGTGCATTTTGGTCAATATGTTGGATATTATTGGTTGATGCTGGAAATTTGATTTCATCAACTAACTTGGCTTTGTGGAATAACGTTCTGAACTAGCAGAGCTAGCAACCATTGTATTCAATAGTACTGTTGTGCGTAAAACTTGCTTATAACAAGTCCTCTAATTGTTATTGATAACATTATCTTTAATATGCATACAATATGTGATCCATCAGTCGGAATAATAGTACTACGTGTATGAGAATAACTCTCTGCTATTAAAATCAAGGGGTTCAAATGTTTTTATTAGCTAAAAAGTTGATAAATCTGCATTATTACAGTAACTAAAATACTTAGGGAGTGTTTGGAGTAAGCTAATTTCAAAAGGCTTATATCCTGGAAAAGCTATTAAACACTTTGAAGGCGTTTAGTTAAGCTTATGTCAAAAGGCTTATATCATTTTTGGCAACGAAATAAGCTAATAAGTAAAATCCCTTGGATTTGGAATTTTTGAAAACACATAAGCTTTTAAGGATAAGCTTACCCCAAACACCCCCTTGGTCAATAGGATAAGTATGCATCTTAGTAAATGGATTTCTGTTTGGGATATGTTTGCTAAATTTTTGGATATTGGGGTGATTGTTTGTGGTCCTCCAACTCTTCGGACATGCGTTGCTAAAGAGTGTATGTCCAAGAATTTAGGGAGAAGGAGCAACAATCCAACCTTAAATTTCAACAGCCACAGTATTTAAGGAGCTAAGGGTCTCACTATTTTAACCATTGCAAAAGTCGGGATGCTACTTACATACATGCTTGGAATTGGTTTGGTCATGGATCGAAGGGAAGATGGTTCATGGTTTGTGCCTTCTACTATAATTTCAACTGGTATAGGATGGGGTGCTCAAATATATGTCCTTTCATTAGTATTAGGATACACAAGAATTTCCACATTAGATAATTGTTATGAATTGTCCGAGTGAAGCCTTAATGAAAAGTTTTATCAGCAAGGCTTTTGTGCTTATAATTATGTTAACTACATATGTTGCATTTCAGTCTTTCGATCCTCATAACGGGTAAAATAGTAACTCATATCATCTCTTTACAGGTGGTGAATGCTCAGTCAGGTTGCAATTCCTAATTTGTATAGCAGGATAGCATTTTTAACAGACATAAACTTGAACGAATGTGTAATATAGGACGACTAAAGCTGCAACCTGTAATTAAGGCAATTGAAGAAGAGGCAGAAGAGTATGAGAATATTGTTTCTGATAGGGATAAAGCTGCTTTGGGATGCATGATTAAAACGATAATGGTGTACATAAAGGTTCGAGGTTACTGCTTTAGCGTTAATGGTGTACATAACAGTTGGATCAGCTGCAAATCCCATAAAATTCTAGATGAATGGAGCATGGAAAGTTTCAAGGTCTCAATCTATCTAATGTCAAATTGTCAACTTGCAGACAAAGTTGCATACGGTAATGAAAAAGATGGTCTGATTGAAACTCGCAAAAGGTTAAAACCTGATCTTTTAGCAAACACAGCTTGTCAAGCAAATGCTAAGAATCAGTATCAAGTAAATGTTGCGCTGCAAGTGAAGAATCATTTCAATTGTATTAAGCATAATTAGTAAAAAGTTGTTTTGGTGGATGAAAAAGGTTAAAACAGTTACTACGAAGAATTTCACTGAATGCAGGATGTAACAAAAGGGCTTTGGTGGATTGGGTTATCAACCTGACATAATATTGATTACTATCATTATATTGAATCAATTTGTGGATTTTTGGGTTTGTATAGGTGTGATTACTATTATTATTATTTTTTTAATTGGTTCAAAATATGATATTTTAACTATCTCAAAATATTGATGATCAATTAGCAAAAGCTAACTACTTAAATAGATTTTGGTACTTAGGTAAGATAACCAAATAAATCATATGCATATAGGGTTGCATCTAATTCGGCCAAAGCACTTTCGTTGTATCTCTTTATGCTTCTTATATATAAGTTTTTATTTTTTATTTTTTTGCAGTGTGAATGAGGGAAAACGGCATTTCAGCCTGAGCGTATGTTCCGGATTGCTAATGAAGCTCCTGGTAATTGGATATTGTATCGGTGCTCTTATGTTCAAATTTGGATTTAAATACGTTGTTTAGGTACTAATTTGTTCATTGATTATCTCTGCAGTTAGTGCTGGAACTTTTGAACGTGAAACGGTTGTATCAGGTGTTATCACAAAAGGGTATTGATTTAGCTTCAGGTGGACATGATAAAATGATGTATCTTTATGATGTAAGCAGGTATGACTTTTACCCTTGATAGGAAATTTGAAGGTCGATTTGTGCGTCTTTGAATCTTTATATGCACTCTGCCGTTTCAGAAATTTTGATCCGATTGCGAGTACTGTTAGCTTCTGTTTCTTCAGTGAAATTGACTGGAAATGGACGCAAGATTGTCTGTAAATCTGATAAATGAGTTTGTGTCATAGCATATGTTAGCTCTGTGTAGCAATTTCACTAAATTCCATTTTGTGGTTAAATTTTGTGTTTCTGAAGTTCCTTGATCTTTCGTAATGTTGTTGGAAAGGATAAGGAGTATGCCATTTCTCATTCATGTTGTTGGAAAGAATAAGGAGTATGCCATTTTTCATTCATATCAGCCAAAGGCATCTCACGGAACTATATATATGATATAGCCGTTGATCCGACAGCAGAGGTTGCTGTTATAGTGGGACAGGCAAGTGAATCTTTTGATATACTTGAGATAGACACATAAATTGCTAAACGATGTCTTAGATTCGAACTCACGCAACGAAATGTACCCAACTATTGTCTTTTGATATAAATTTACTATCAGGCATGAAGGTGTATTATTGTCTTTTGATATCAAGTGCCAATAATTTTAACGTTATGGAATTTGCAGGTCCCTTTCTAAATTTGATTGAAAATTTAGTAATATGTTATGTGAGGTGTCTAACATGTTGCAAGATAAAAAAAAGTAAAAATGTTATGATCATACAGTCTTACACACACTTAAATAATGTCGCATTTGCACTCATAGCAATTAAGCAACTCAAATGAGTTAACAATATATTATGTATTAATTAAAAATAAGGTATTTGAATAGTAAACAATCTTAAGAAAATATTTAATAAAAAAATTCATGTTAAAACCCCGTGCGTGCACGGGTATTATAACTAGTATCTTAACTACATTATAATGCATTTAGAACTATTATATAATTAAAAAGACTTAAAATTTAGACTTCTCTACTAGCTTGTTATGAAAGGATTTTAAAACTCATGGTTTCTAAAAGAATAAAAAAGCATCAATACAAACTAATCATTCTTCATACACAATAGATTAATCCATCATAGGTTCCTCTGACAACAGTGGCACGAAGCTGATCCTCCTCCCGCCCTACATTCAAAAACAAGGTTCCTTGAACCGCCTTTATTGGCTCATGGCCTTAGTCTCTATGCTCGCCGCAAAATATAATCAAAGGGTACCCGCCACTTGGATATATGTTTAAGAGATTCAAATGGTTTAAGCAAAAAAATAGTAAGTATCTAATTCACTAATCTAATAGGATCATACTTGTATCATGACTACGACTATCTACAGCAAAACATCGTTCTTAACATTAAGTAACTAGTCGAACTTTATTCCGTATAAAAACTTGGGTGATAAATTAATTAACGGGTTACAAACACATGCTGTGATGAATATAGTAAAGAAGAGGAAATCGATGCTGATAAGGAACAACACGAAAGTTGTTGGTTAACAGATAAATTTGGATGATTGAGATGACATATGCAAGAATTAACAGCATAACCACAAAATTCGATGGTGATTTGTAAAAACAGGAATGGCTAATAAGGTTGCAAAGTTAACAGATTGCCCGCATGCTAATATATCTATGATATAGCTGAATTTATCTCAATATGAGGATAAACTTTAGTTGCTTACTTATTGTTATCGAATATATACGCAACATTTGGTAGTTGGCTAGAAAGATCAATAGTTAAGAAATTAACGGATGCGAGGATGTTAAGAAAGAAGTCGGTTACGGTTGGAGTAAAATCAAGGACAATGCGAGGGATACTTCACATCCTTTACTAACTTCAAATTTAACCGTTAATGTGCTAATATATGTTTAACATGAAGCTAATGTGAATGGAAACTAAAGCAATTGAAACAACAACTTAAAGATGGAAATGAGTTTTGGTTTCACATAGGCAAATGAGAGAAATTCTTCTAAGCTTATATACCAAAGTGCATATTGGATCTATATCTTAAAGTTAATACTTCGTTTTACACCATCACAAACACTCTTGCGATATCAAAATTGTTGGGGGTGTATGTGAGGGTGAAAAACATTATATAAACTCAAAAGTTTTTTTTGTAACACAAAAGATTTTGTCTTAAAGTTAATACTATGTTTTTGAATTCCAAAATTGTGTCATATCTCTACTATCTTAAATGGAAAAAGGGTCAAAGGTAAATGTGAAAAGTTGAAATTGAATATTGAAAGTCAATGTTTTGTGAAAAGTTGAAATTGAATATTACTCAAACTCAAAACGCATGAAACAGTTATGCAAGCATGGAATAGTCAACTGAATGTAAACGTGGAAGTCTTGCATGGAAAGGTGGATCAAGCTCTACTCTTTGTAATGTGCATGGAAAGTATATTGGCACTTAAAAGCAAAGATACTACACGCTTTATAAAGAAAAAAGTGAAAACTTATAATTGGTCAATGGTAAAACTTAAAATTGACTATCATTCGTATATAAATGGATTTTCACACTTACACCACATATTTCATTCTTACTTTTCTCTTCTCTCATTTTATCTAACCTAAAATGACACATCTCTCTCTCTATAAACAAACAACCGCCGCCATCATTAACCACATCACAACCACCGATTGCGAATTGCCACCATCTTTCGATGGTTTAGGTGGTTTCGTGTAGTCCGTCCGGTTTTTGTTGTTGTTGGTGGTGGTTTCGTTTGTCCATAGCCACCTCAATGAAACATCCAACAACCCACAACCCATCGAACCCCACCATCACGAAACGAACCACAAAGTTTGAGGTATTTTTTTCCAGGTTTTTTGTAGATTTTTGTATTTTAATCAAGTTTTGAAGGTTTCTTTTAAAGATTTGTAGATGTTATTCGTAGATCTAAGTTTTAATAAATTTTTGTTACTTTTTTTAACAGCCGCCTGCCGTCACGTTGTCGCCGCCGCCGGAAACTATTGCTACAACCGCTTCTGCGGGAAAAGGTTGCTGCCGCTGTTGATGTTGCCGGAAAAACATGTTGTGGTGTTTTTTATGTATGTAATTTTTATTGTTGTTAGATTTATATCTATTTCAAGATTTCATGTTTCTTTTATAAATTTATATCAATATTTTCTTTTAAATATGAGTTTCTATAAGACCATATTTTACAGATTCGAGTTTGTATAAAATTTATGACAATATTTTTATTTTTAAGGATTTTATTTTTAGATCTATATGTTTAAAGTTTTAAAGGGATTCTATTTTTATAACTTTACATTTTATAGATCCGAATTAGTAATCCATTTTAAACAATTTTTAGGGTTTTTCAAGTGGCCGCCGAGTTCAACTCATGTGTCGCCGAATCGCACTCTCCATCGCCGCCGCTGGCATTGCCGTCATGCCGAATCCGACTCTCTGGTCACTGAATTAGTATTCCATTTTAGCAATTTTTAGTTAATATAACTTGTATATAGTGTAAAATTTGTTGGAACATTTTTGTTGTATCTTAAGCAATGTTGCATAAATTTGCTTTTATTTTATTTGGATAATTTGTTTGAAATTTTTATTTTGAGAAATTATAAAAGTTGTATTTAGATTTTTTTTTCGAATTAATAAAGTAGTTCACAGTTTTCGCAATTTAAAATATTTTGAGTTCGAATTTTTTTTAAATCTGAAACTTTAAAACTGAAAATTTTCGAAAGTTCAACTTTGATTTAAAAGTATTTTTGGAATCATTTAAAATTTGAAAATTTTGAATTTCTCAAATATTAATTTGTTGAACAAGTTTTATATGTGTTTAGATGAATGTTTGAATGGCCTCATTATCGTTTTTGGAAGTACATTTTTATTAGAGATTGTATATTTTGTCATTTGAGATATTTCTATGTACCGATCTTTATATTCAAAAATTTTAGTTTTACTTCTCGATATGAATTTGTAAAGAAAAAGTAGATTGATTTTGATTTTGAAGAATGCAAATGGTAACCACTATTTAGAACAAAGAAAATAAATCTTGGCTCTCGAGAATGCATATGCCAACTAGCTATTGTTAAAAAAAGTAAACACAAAATGTCAAAAACAACAAATGTAGCCAGCTATTGTTTGACTTACTTTTTAACAAAAGGGCATGATATTTGGTATTGTATTAATCAATCTTGGGAAATACACAATGACAATTATCAACAACTTCTCCAAATGTAAAAGAGAAAGTAAAGTTGTCCAACTTATGATACAAACTTATGATACAAACAGTATCACTTGTATTGTATAATATAATATCTGTATTTGTGAGTTTGTTTTCAAAAAATCTATAAAAAAATAAGATTAGTACTCAAAAGTGAAAGATATATATTGTAGTAAATTTATGGTTTAAATGAAGCTAATTTTAAGTGACACAACATAATTTTCATTTTGGTTGTTAGAACATGCACTTTTACTACAAGAATAAGATGCATCATTATTTTAAGTCAGATTGGTTATTGACAATGCTAAACGAAGCTCGGGTGATTTAGAATCCTAGCAAGCCGAACTCAGCCATGCAATATGCATTACCAGGAGACTACTCGTGCATTGCGGCGGGAGGTTCATGAAATATAACTTTCGGTAAATCATGTATTCTAATGTACTGTATTATTTTTATTGACAATAAATTTAATGATATCAAAAATTCCTAACAGTTTGAACTTTTGGACTTATCACAAGATCCCATAAATTACGGGATACACAAGATCCAAATTGATTTATACAAATCAGAAAATTTGGACTTTTGGACTTATCACAATTATTCTGTTAACAGTTTGAACTATCAAAGTCAAAAAAGTGATGACAGTGGACAAATAATACATGATTGGTAATCAAGAAGGACAACAAAAAAAATGGAAGATAACATGATTGGTAATGATGTTCGATATTTAAAGAAATGATATTATAAAAAGGCAATGTGTCAACGATATTATAAAAAGTCAAGGTGTCAAACGATATTACACAAGGTGTTTGTACTCAAGATGTTTTATAGCAAAAAAAAGTCAAACGAGATTTTCATATTAAATGGGGTAACATGACCTCTATAAATATAGCACAAACATAGAGGTGTCAAACAGGCGGGCGGACGGGCACGGCACGGACACGGGCTAAACAGGCACGGGCTAAAGCGGGCCCCGCTTAAACGGGCACGGCTAAACGGGCACAAAGCTAAACGGGCACATGTTATACAAATCGCTTAATAAAAACCTAAAACAACGAAATAAATTTCTTAAACGTAATATCTTATTTATATTAAAAAACTTAAATATATTATATAAAAAAAAATCTTTAAAACGATCGTTAATGTTCAACAATTGAGAAAAAGAAAGTGACCGTTTGTGCCCATTTAAGTTTTCAATGGGCTATATGTGCCCATTTCAAAAAAAGAAGAGGGCTAAATGTACCCAAATCTTTTTAAAATGTGCCCATTTAGCCAATCTTTTTACTTTTGAGCACATTTTGCCACCTCTACACAAACACATTATAATATACTTCATGTTCAAAATTTTAGCACTAGACTACAATGTCAAACCATGAAGCACATGTTCCTCACAATCAAGATGTCAACATGCATGCCAAAGTGAAACAAATGGCACGGTAATTATGTTGTTTTAATGCTATTTGGGTAAATTTTACTTTACGATTTCTTTACTTTTCGTGTTGTTTAATCATGTTATTGTTTTATAGACAAATTTGGAAACAAGCACAAACTCTCCAATTGATGTTCATGTTCATGTCGAACAACTTGCCGGAGCTACAACGACTCAAATGGATCGGATATGGGTAGACTTGGTTCGTAGATTACATTTTGATCCTTTCACGTTTTATTTTGAACGTTATACGAAACACTTACCACAATATCGCATATCGTTAATTGTCAGCCGCTAGAAACCGATGCCGCTAGGCACGGGTACTCGCCTAGTATTTATTATATATGTAAAGCTCGTTAGGCTTGCGAGCTTAATCAAGCTCAATATTTGAGGCTCGAGCTCGAGCTTGATTGTTTAACGAGCTTAATGTCATTAAGGCTCGACTCAGGTTGCCTTTCTATAAAAAAAAACAAAAAAAAAAAGGCTCGACTCGTTTTGAGTTTTTATCAAGCCGAGTAGTATCAAAAATTCAAACGAGCAAGAGGCCAATCAGAAGGTATTCACCTGAACCGAGTCAATGAATGATCAAGGAGGTCAATGGTCCAAATTGGTCGGTCCATGTTGCTTGCTATGGGCCATTTCGTCTGCTGGACTTTCATGCTTTGTTTTTAAACTTTTTTTTAACAGTCTAGTGTAATTAAGGTTCGTTTTATAGCTAAGCATAGTATAGCAAGAAATGGTCACTGCTCTAAAGGTTAACTCTTATAAACGAGTGTTATTCCTCGCTTCAATGAAAGTAACAACATTTCTCAACATGAACAACTTGCAATATTATAAAACTTTTTCATGTTGCAATTCGCTCAAAATTTTAAAAAGTCTTGAAAGTATATAAGACAATCGTGATTGACAAGTTACAAATAGGAGTTAAGTGTAGTTTTTTAGTTACTTTTGTTACTATATGTTATGAAGTTGATATTAACTTGACCTTTAATATCGTTAATAATTGAAGTGACCTTTTTTTGTTAATTTATTTCTCAAATCAAAGTTTATCATCTTTTAACCACCAAAGTTAATTCTATCGTATTAGTCACCTCCATAATTGAGTGGCAACATTGTGTGTACGAAATCCCAACACTATCGGTTCTCGTGTTTAGAGTAATGAAAGAGAGTTTACGTCGAAAGGACTCCCATTTCAATTAATCTTTTAATAGCAAAAGATAACACATTCTCTTGCAAAGTCTAGAAAATATGGTCTTAAGATACATAATAACAACTCACTCACTCAACGAGTGACTAAACACTAAACAGCTTTGGAAACTCTCATACATCGAGTCATTTAAAAGTCGTCAGTGTCATCAAAAGCCGGTTAATGTTATCACAGACTAACCAAAGGTCATCAACCACGGAAAGGGTGCCAGTGGCTTTCGGGACGTTCCGTATCAGGACCATGTTCATCAAAATACGTGTTTGTATAGCCTGATAATCTATATCACATGTATCCTTTGTACTTAAACGTTTTTTGGAGTAATATATTTACCGGGTCTTTGACCTTTTAAAAAAAAAAAAAAAAAAAAAATCTATATCAACCAATGTTTATCCGTGTAAATTTGGACTAGTTACTAAATGTTTGAAACGATGTCTTGTCGTAGATGATAGGAGTATAATTGCATAATCGTAGTAGATTAGTGAAATGGATACTTATTATATTTTGATGAAATCATTTGGACTTTTTGTCCCACATAGGTAAATGAGTGGTGAATCAAAGAACATAAGACAAAGTCATGCAAACAAAAGTCAACTTTAAGAAAACTAAAAAAAACAAGATGGTCATACCATTTAGCGACATGAAATCTTTTCTTAATTCCAAGCATTGTGAATGAATGAATTTAATGTTTAGTTCTTGATGATGATATGCAACTGTATGTATATATAACTATGATCGACTTTTTAAGGTTTTGTAACGAATTTAATGAATGAAAAATTTAATTATGGAAAATAATATGGGATTGTTATAGGAGAGTTATTTAAATATGGTAGTTTGTCTGTTTGAAGGATCCAAAATACAAAATAAATAAAATAGTATATTGCAAAATTCTCCCCTCTAGTTTGGTTAAATTAAATAGTATTCACGGTTTTTACAACTTTGAAAATGTTGGTGCGGTTTTGAGAGAAACTTTGATGTGCAGGTATCGTGTTTTCAAGAAGGGATTTGAAAGCGGTTGTTGGCTAGACGGAAACGTTTTTGTTGGTGAAAAGTAGTTATGGATGGCGGATAGAATTATGAACAGTGTATTTGATAGTTTGAGTTGAGGATATCGGTTGACACTGACACATAAGGATACCAGACAAATTTTATCTGTGAAATTCTATTACGATATAGGACAAAGGTTGTTTGGACTTCAACATATATCAAATGATAGAGAGGTGAATCAGATTATGTGGGCAGAAGTTTTGATCAAATTAAATTACCCTCAACATTTTTGTAAATGGAGAACATTTTGTAATATAGTAATGTAGCCTAGAACAAAATTTGTAGTTTACTCAACTTACATGTTTACATGGTAATTATGATAAGTTATACAACATTGTACAATAATACAGTAAAACCTCTATAAATTAATAGTTTTGAGACCGGAATATTTTATTAATTTAGCAAGACATTATTATGATGATAAATTAATAATTTATTAATTTAAAGAGGTTTTACGTATGACAATTAAATTTTCAAGTCTAATATACTAGCTAGTTACAATGTATACTCATTAGAGACGAAATAAATTTGAAAAACAAGTTCCAATTAACATTTTATGAATTAACATTCACATTTTATGAAAATAAAATTAACACTTTTTGTTGCAATACGAGAAGACAACGCACCAACTCTTTAGTGCAATAAGGAGATTTTAAGATAAACTCAATACAGATTTGAAGTTCAACAATAAACAAGTGACTATGGATTTATTTTTCACTAAACAATTTTAGGATTTTGAAGTGTATCTCTCTCTCACACACACTTATATATGAAATTTTTTGTAATTATTAGTTTATAGTTTCGTTGGGACAAATATATATACACTGGGGTTTCAAAAAAATTATTATTTTATTATTATATCGATTGGGGTCCAAATTTGTACTGATCCCAAGTTGGGATTGGACAAATTATTAATTTTATCGAGGTTATTAATTTATCGAGTATTAATTTATAAAAGTTTTACTGTAATTAGAGATTCACCAAATGTTTAACATGCAAATTGCCAGAGATACAAACGAGTTATAAATGAACACTTATTAAGAGGATATGTACAAGAAAAAGTTATAAAAATGAACACTTATTAGGAGGAGTAATACAAACATTGAGTTTCACCATTTTAGGATACGTACAAGCATTGAGTTTCACCATTTTAAGGATGGTGAATGTTCATGTGGAGAATATTGGCGATAATCGCTTTATAGATTTAATTATTGGTCATAACTCATAAGTTTACAGATATCATGTTTATAACATGTGTAACTAAGGTCTTCTGCAATTTATAAAATAAACATATATGTACTTGATTAAGAGGAGCAATTCAAACATTGTTCATGTTAGACTACATTGAAACCCGTAGGTATAATATTATTATGAACCATTATTTATAATGGTGAAAACCCTAATACCCTAAACCCATAAACCGGGCTTGAGCCTAATTATCATCTAATACTCCTCCGCAGTTCGAGCGGCGAAATCGCGAAAGCTCGAACTGTAGTAGTAAACTAATAAAGCAAAAAATGAAACAATAACCAAAATAAAACGGGATAATTCAAAGTATCCCAAACAGTCGTCTCGGGTAGGGCTGAGCATTCCGACCGTTTCGACCGGACCGACCGACAAAACCGACCGGACCGGACCGAAACCGATCGGACCGAAGGACCGGCGGTCCGGTCTCGGTCCTAATTTTTACCTTAATTCGGTCTCGGTCTTGTCGGTCTCGGTCCGGTCCGGTCCAAAAAACCGAAAATCTTGCCTATTTGGACCGGACCGACCGAAGACCGGACCGACCGAACCGGACGGACCGGACCGACCTCATTCGGTCTCGGTCTCGGTCCGGTTTTACCTTAATTCGGTCTCGGTCTTGTCGGTCTCGGTCCGGTCCGTCCGGTCCCGGACCGATGCTCACCCCTAGTCTCGGAATAAGAACCCTAGATTCGACATCAACAAAAGTCGCCTCGGAATTGATACCCTAGATTCGACACCAACGAAAGTCGCCTCGGAATTGATACCCTTGATTCGACACCAAACAAAATTGCCCCGGGAATTGATACCCGGATTCGACATAAAACAAAAACAAAAATTAAATAACTTTATATTATATTACAAGATCACCTATCCACCAACTTTTCTTCTTTTACGGGACCGAGTCTTGATTTCTCAAATAATTCTTTCTCCAATAATTCTATCTATCAATCTCTCCAATAATTCTTTCTTCTTCTTCATCTTCATCTTTTTTTTTTTTTTTTTTTTTTTGACCCAAGCAATGCCTTCTTCTTTTGGCCGTAAGATCGGTAGTGGATCCTTTGGTGAAATTCATCTAGCGGCCGAGAGGTCTGAAGAGATGAATTTATGGAGAATGTTGCCAAGATCGTTAACGTTGAGGAGTTGACATTGAAGAGAGGAATCTTCTTCTGTGGCCTAATTATCATAAAATTGATGATCGTTTTTTTTTTTTTTTTTTTTTTTTTTTTTTTTTTTTTTTTTTTTTTTTTCAATTTGTAACTATAACAAGCAATAGCAGAAATAGAAAAAGGCTGAGCAGAGTGAAGAAGAGAGGTAGGGGTGACGGGTGAGATAGAAAGCGGCTCGACATAGCCACCCAGCGAAGAGAGAGGTTGTGGGGTTGGGAAGGAGAAACAGGAGACAAAGCAGTAGAGATGGAGCAAGAGAGGTGGAAAGGATTGAGGAGGCGTAATAGATTAAGGAGGGAATGGTGAACAGTGGAAGGAGAAGCAGTGGAAGGGAGTAGAGGTGGAAAGAGAAGCAATGAAAAGTGTAGATTTAGGGTTTTGAGGATCGGTTAATGGTAGGCTCTGAAACCATGTTAGACTACATTGAAACCCGTAGGTATAATATTATTATGGACCATTATTTATAATGGTGAAAACCCTAATACCCTAAACCCACAAACCGGGCTTGGGCCTAATTATCATCTAGTAGTTCAAACTAATATTTGAATCTAGTAGGGTTGTGTTCATGGTGATCATAATAATCCACTTACTTTAGTTTCTATATGACAACTTTATGCTTTGAGCAATGTTACTAATTCGTAGATTATCATGAGTCGATTTAACTTTAATAACTTACAAATTGAACCTTTAATAGTTAAGCTAGTATATGTGTAACGTGAAGCTGACGAGAATGGGAATTTAGGCATTTGAAATAAAAGCTTAAAGATAGAAATGAGTTTTGGTTTTATCCCACATAGGGGAGTGAGCAAACATTGATGGACTTTATAAGTGAGACCATTAAGATATCAAATGTAGATATGAAGAAATGCTAAATGTTACTTATGGTTGTAAGCCACTTCATCCTGTTCTTAATTTTTTTTCCCGGGATATCGATTATGGCATGGGTGTGTTAAAATGTTAATGGTACTTACAGTCGGAAAAATTACATCAACTCTTATGCTATGGAACATAGTATACGAGATCAAAAAATTATATAACTCTTATGTATTTGTAACAAAGACTTCAAGATTTACTTTCTTTAAGAATAACAAGCCACGATGACAAAAACAATAAAAACTAGTATCCTAACTCACAAGTTGAGTATTTACTCATGTATGGTTGATTTGTATGTATAGTCGAGCGAGATTAGTGGAAAAAGCTTTCATTATACCAAATAACATGCCGTTTCCTACTTGTGCAACAATATGGCGTTTACTTTTGGCTGCTTGTTGTGTTCATAAGAATTTAGAAATCGGAACATTGGCATATGGCAAACTTATACTACAAGATAAAGCTGGTTATGTCGAGCTATCAAGTGTATCCTGACTAAGAATATTATTATAGACACACACAAATTATGATAAATTAGAACTAAGGGGTAGCTTATTATCGACACACACATATTATCAATACGAATGTTGTACCAACAAAAAATAATAAGCTACTCCGTAGTATCTCTTACGAATGCTGTAAAATATTTTTTTACAACAAAAAATATCTTGATAATATGTGTGTCTCGATAATAAGCTACTCCGTAGTATCTCATATAAGAAAATATCTTGATAGTATGTGTGTGTCGATAATAAACTACTCCGTAGTACCATTCAGCTATCAAGTGTATCCTGACTAATAATATTATTAAGAAAAATTAGAACCAGGAATTTGATGGGTAGAGCTCTACCCAGATAAAAAGGAGCAGAGTGAGAAGATATTTACCCTTATGTTTATTCCATTTAACAGTTTAACTCTAAAAAAGAGGTTCGCATTTTGAGCCATGCGTAATACAATTTTTTCAAAGGTTTAATTTTTGTCGATTTTAAAGGTCAAGTGTTTTAGACGTTTTATAGACCGCACTTCAATGAAAAACAACTTGCAAGACTGAATATTCATGTAATACCAATAGCATAAAACATAAACCCCACAAAATTAAACAAGAGTAAATAATGAGGTAAAATAATCTTGTGTAAAAACCAACAAATTCATTTTCATAAGTTAATGAAAAACTGACGGGATTAACTTAAGTAACCGTTATTTTTTTTATTTAAAAAAAAAGAAAAAAAAGAGAGAGATCAAAACCGGAAATACTCGATAAAGGCTGCAAACTAAAGCCACAGACTCAGTGATTAATCACCAATGCACCAGCCGGGAATCGAACCCGGGTTTGTAGCGTGGCAGGGTAATATTCTACCATTGGTGCTTACATGCTTAAAATTACGATTTGCATTTAATATCTCTGCTTTTAGGTACGTTTTATTCAAGCAGAAGCTGACAAAGTATTTGAATGAAAAAACATTACAAGGGGTGTCAAATGGGTCAAACCGACCCGACCCGAACTCGATAAGGCCATATATGATTGAGTTGAAGTGGGTCCAATTTAGCTTATCGGGGACCCGATAAACCGATAGCCTAATAGGGTCAGGTTAGTGTTCTAGTTAGTTAAGACTTTGCTAACGTTTTAGAAGAAGTACTCGAAAAGAGAGACCTGAAAGAAGGAGAAAGTTTGATCATATCCCACATCGTTGGGTCGAGAAAAAGGCCAATATGAAGGTATTTACGCGGACCGGTCAATGAATAATCAAGTAGGTCAATGGTCCAAGTGGCCCGGCTTATAAGATATGGGCCATTTTGTCTGCTATTAATCATCGCTTCAATGAAAAGTTACTCAAAACATCTCTAAACAAGAACATCTTGCAAGATTATATAGTTTTTGCATGTTGCAATTGGTTCAAGTAGGTTGTGCAGCTTGAATTCGTCAAGAAATAGTTGGGTGTAGTTTTGTAGTTACCTTTTTACAATCTATTATTAAGTTTATATTAACTTTTTACCTTTGATATATATAATAACTGAAGTAGAGAAAGTTTGTTTTATTGTTCGTGTATCTTTCAAATAAAAGATTATCATCTTTCGACCACCCAAATCGATCCTATCGCCATCATGATCATTAAGAAGTTGCAGCTTCCAACTAAAACCAAAAGACCTGATATGAATGATCATATAAAACCAAAATTATTGAGTGGGGTGTGTACCAAATCCCAAAGTTACAATTAATTCTGGAGTTTAGAGTAATGAAGGAGAGTTTATGTTAAAACAACTCCCATTTCAATTAATCTTCTACAAACAAAAACTAATACATTCTCTTATTTACATTACATTGAAGATTATATAAAATTGTGGTCTAAAGATACATAATAGCAAATAACTCACTCAACTATTGTACACTAAACACCCTGGCAAACTCTCCTACATCGAGTCATCTAAAAGTCGTCAGTGTCATTAAATTTTAGTTATCGTTATCAAGGACTAACCAAAAGGTCATCAACCACGCGGAAGGAGAACCAACAACTTTCATGCTATTCCTTATCAAGATCACCTTCCTCTTCTTTATTCTCTTCATCAAAATATGTCTTTGTACAACCCGTTAATTTGTATCAACCAATTTTTTCATACAGAGTAAAGTTCCACTAGTTACTTAACATTAAAAACAATGTTTTGATGTATATGATATGAGTATTATCCTATTAGATTAGTGAAATAGATATTTAGGGGTTGTTTGGTAAACTAGAACTATTTATTGCTGAATGAATCAAAGATGTTGAATAATTCAAAGGTGCTGGGTGAATACGATTATGAATAAAAGAGACTATTTGATGAATTTTTTGAATACCTCTCTGAATAAAAGATGGTTACGATTTTAAACTTGAGTGTGGTTTAGTAATAAATGGAATATGTTGTTGATAAATAATTGTTAGTTAGTGAACTTATATTGTGAAAGATAAATTCAATAAAACACAATATTATAAATTAAAAATAATCTTTTCACAAAATTATTAATATCAAACATATATTTCAACAATCAAAAAACTTCATCTGGTTACACAATGCATAAACAATTTACTTAGCCCAATTCTATGTTATTTAATTATATAAAATTATGGTGATAATCTGATTGTTGGTGCGTCATTTCTATCAGCCACGATATTTTTTAAATATACTATGTAACAAAAAGTAGTAAGGAGACGTGAAAGTGTAAGGGTATATGGGTAATTATATAGCATTATGGCCCACTGAATTATCTTATGTGCCTTGCCTTGCAAAATCACTCAGTAAAGAGTTTACCATTCAGTGGCCATTTTCTAGTGCACCAAACACACAAACCGAATAATTTTTTAACAATCAGTACTGCTGAATTATTTCATTCAGCTGGATTGAAACACGCCCTTACTATTGTTTTGCTAAAACCATTTGAATCTTTTGTCCCATATCGAAAAATGAGAGAAAAGCTTCAGAGCATATATTGTAAGAAAAATGATTTGTTTGTCTAATACAAGAACCTAAATTTATACTTAAAGATTTGATTGGTGTATTTAAAAAAATGATTGGTGAAAAATGATGAGAGAAAATAAATCTTATACATTTGTCATGAAATGAATGGATTAGGTCTAACTTTAGGTCTCCTTATTAGGCCTAAATATCAATGCTCATATTTTAAATATGGATTGCATGTCTTAAAGTAGATACTATGCTTTCATGCTTAACATAGAAACCCCTAAATATAGCAAATTTATTGGGTATTGTGTTTGAGTTTGGAAACATTACATTAGCTTAGTGGTCTAGGACATTTACTCACAAAAACTAGTATCCTCACACAAGTTGAGTATTTACTAATGTATGGTTGATTTTATAGTGTAGCGGGATTAGTGGAAAAAGCTTTGGTTATACCAAATAACATGCCATTTCCTACTCGTGAAACAATATGGCGTTCACTTTTGGTTGCTTGTCGTGTTCATAGAAATTTAGCAATCGAAACATTTGCATATGGCAAACTCATGCCACTAAAGCCACAAGATGAAGCTGGTTATGTATTGCTATCAAGTGTATACACAACATCTTGTAATGGGCAAGAAATATCAAGAGTTATGAAGTTAATGGACGAGAGGAACGTCAACAAAGAAGCCACTAATAGTTGGATAATAATCAAGAACAGAATACGTTGCATAGGATACTTCACATCCTTTAGTTATTTCAAAGTTTAACTTTTAATGAGCTAATATATGTTCAACATGAAGCTAATATGAATGAGCATTGAAGCATTTGGAACAAAAACTTACCATAGGTGACTAGCAAACATTAGTGCAGTTTATAACTATCCTACTTCAGCATGGAATTGAATGACTTGTCTCTTACTATATTCGTCATAAGTTAGCGTCTTTGCCTTAACATTTTATGTATTTTCTGACAGTATAACTATTTTAGTCATCAATAAAAAACCTAAATAAGTATATTGTTTTGAAAAGACAATGATTCATCTTTTTATTCTTGGTTTGCTTAAGCAACTGATTAGAAGGAACATCATGGACATTACCTGGCGATTTAGACTTTGAAAATGCTAATATCAACTACAGCTGCATCTAGACTATTTGTAACTTAATTTTCCATGGCTGCATAAAGTTAAAATACACTTCTGAGAACCACGAAAGTTGCTATGGGAATCCATGGAAAAAATACATTACATGCTTAACAGGAATTAAACTCGCGCCAGGCATTTGATTTACAAACTACTTAACTATTAAACCTATAAAAGAGGTCTAATACAAGGTTTCCCACATAGCCTATTGTCGCACAATAGGCTTTAAGATGACGATGTCGCAAGCTTGGTTGCCAAATGTGTCACAACTTTAACATAGTAGAATATGTGTTTGTATTTGCGATATCCTTTATTAAGCATTTTTTTTATCTGGAGTATAGGTGGACTAATTACCTAATGTTCGGAACGATGTTTTGTTCTAGATGACCGGAGTATTAGCCTATTTTATTAGTGAAAGATAACATGATAGGATCCTTATCCTTACTAATTTATGATGAAACCATTTGAACCTTTTGTCCCACATAGGTAAACGAAAAAATAGTTTCTTAGGTTATATACCATAGTGCATTTGAATCATATGTCTTAAAGTTGATACTTAGGGGTGAAAACGAGCCGAGCCGAGCTCGAGCTCGTTTAGGCTCGAGCTCGGCTCGTTTATATATAAAAAGCTCGAGCTCGAGCTCGTTTCGAGCCTCACATTTTGAGCTCGAGCTAGCCTCGTGAAATTTTTCACAAGCTCGAGCTCGGCTCGTTAACACAAAGCTCGACCCGTTAACACAAGGCTCGAGCTCGTTAACACGGTTATACGTATAGAAAATATATATATTTCTAGGGCTCGTTTAGGCTCGCGAGCCTAAACGAGCCTTTTGTATAGAGCTCGGGCTCGAGCTCGATTATTAAATGAGCCCAAACTTAGGCTCGAGCTCGGGCTCGAGCTCGTTTAGGCTCGGCTCGTTCGAGCTTTTTACCGATCCGATCCCGAGCTTTTCACGAGCGTCTCGGCTCGTTTCCACCCCTAGTTGATAGTATACTTTGTGACTTGTGAAGATTCATAGTGTATCACTCACACTAGCATCAACATGAGTTTAAAAAAATTATATGAACTCTTAAATTTTTGGCAAAGACTCCAACATTTACTTTTCTTTTAAGAAGATTAAAAATAATAATTCTAGCATCCTCACTGTTGGAATTTTATACTCATAACAATTATACATAAAACAAATAACATCATCAAAGCATGCAGCGGAAGACAATAGGAATAATATATGTAATTAATTAACCAAACAAGAAAGTGCGTACCTTTTAGCAATTCAAGTAAACAAACGATGATGCGATCAAGTAACAAAACCCAAAACCCTAACAAAGGGTTTCACAAAATCGTCCCACCCAAAAATCGACCACCAAGGAATACAAGCTCAAATGTGCTTGCTCTTCGTTCTTGTACACACGTACTAATAGCGATTTGATGTGGAAAAGCTAGTTCCTTGAATCACAAATAAACCAAATACTTTTATCTTTGAGTTAGACAAAATCGAAAACCCTTGGGGTTGGGTGTTTCGACCGCCACACAAAGAGGAGAGGAGAAGGAGAGAAATTAGGTTATTGGTGATCCAAGATTAAGTTATGAATGAATACAAGGTTTGTATTATAGGTAACTTAACTTGGTGACCAAGTTTGTGTAGGATTGGGTTTGTAAACCCCCACCGATCGGCCAAGGTTCCCAAGAGGATTCTAGAACCTTCCGACTTCTAATTTCATTCTTAGTCCTTGTAGTTAATATTTAACGACGTTAACCAAACCTCGTTAACTATTTAACTATCGTTATGTTTTATTTAGTGATTAATAATTAATAATAATAACGTTTATTTATATTAATTATGTACATCAATTCTCATACGTAATGTGTGCAATCCAAGTCTCGAGTTCGAATCCGGACATACTATTATTTAAATATCCATAAAACCTTTCACTCACATGAAGAACATTTAGTCATCTACTGTAGATCAAGATTTGCAAAGACAATTTTTTTTTAATACAAACCTCAAATATCAATTAAAAGAAAGTAAGGCCAACTGTTTACTCAACGTTATTGCGACGCCTTTAACTGTTTTGACTTTGAGAAAGAAAAGAAAGTAAGGCCAACCGAAAAATTCATATTCAGGATCGATTGATTGTGTACACATGATATTTACTATACTGTATGAAACAAAAATCCTCAAAACACAGTTCCCTGATGAGACTCGCCTTCACGCCCTATATGCTAAGTGAGATGCAAGAAGCAGAAGCGTTAATTATTTATATAAAGTTCAATAACCTGGACAAAAAGTTTTCACGGGTCAACCCAACTTGTTACTCGTATTGACTCAATATCTTTGAATACATACAACCTCTACAAGGAAAAAAGTTACGGTAATTGGACAACACTCGAAACTGTAAGCCTCACTGGGTGTGTTTGGTACCGAGAAATGGGGGCAAAGAAATGGAAATTGGCTGATTTCTCATGTTTGGTAGCACAGAGAATTTGGGAGGCGGAGAATTCTGAATTCTCTGAGAAACCATCCCTTTGTATTTTTTGTAACTTTATTTCCACTCCATTTGGTGGAGAATTCGGAGAATTGGTCCATGGCATTTTTTTTTTCAACTATAATTTTGTTAAATAATGTGTTTTGTTTTAAATACATTATTAAAAAATATTTTTTAAAAAAATATTCTTTTTAAAAAAATAAGTTTTTTTTAAATAAATATATTTTCAAAAATATTTTTTAAAAAAACAAGTTTTTTAATACATTTTAAAAATAATTAAAAAAGTTAAAAAATAATTTAATTTTTTTTAAAATAAGTTTTTTTAAATAAATACATTTTAAAAATATTTATAAAAAACAAGTTTTTAAATAAATACATTTTTAAAAATAATTTTTTTAAAGAAAGCACATAAATTTTTAAAAAATAAATTAAAAAGAAAAGATATATTTTTTTAAATAATTTAAATAATTTTTTTTTCATTTCTCGGGTCAAGTCTCTGTTGTTACCAAACGTTAGAATTGAACAAAATTCTCTACTGATTTCCATTCTCTGAGATTCTATTCTCTAATTCATTTCTTTTCTCTGAATTTCTCTCTACCAAACGCACCCTAATAGTCTTAATATAACACCTTTGATAACTAGTAAGATGGATTACAACTGAATTTTTTCCTTGAAGTCCACAAGACACTAGAGATTGACATGTTACAAATAAAGACTGTATGAAGTCGATATAAAATTTTTACCTGTCATATTTTTACAATAACTGGTAAAGTCTGTTTCATTGTTCGTGTATCAGTAAACATTAGAAAACGCTAACAAAGGGTCATTCACTGAAGGGGAACCAACGACTCTCGGGTTGTTCCTTATTGAAATTCCTCTTCCTCTTATTAAACCATTAACGACAAAATGTTGCAAGGGATACTTCACATCCATTACTAACTACAAAATCAAACAACTGACGAGCTGATATATGTTCAACATGAAACATAAACTTAAAAGATGGAAATAAGTTTTGGTTTCGTCCCACATTGGTAAATGAGTGGAAATCGTTTAAGCTTATATACCATGGTGCATTTGAGTTGTATGTCTTAAAGTTAAATACTATTCTTTCAAAAATGAACATCTCAGTCATGTCCTTTAGGCCTTGGTTGTGGTGTTTGAGTATGGAAAAAATTGTATAAACTTGAAGTTTCAAATTTTACTCTTCTTTTGTAAAGATTAAGAATAGTAATGGCTTTCAAATTTTACTTTTCTTTAATAAAGATTAAGAATAATAATCCACAATGACTAAAACAATAAAACTAGCATCCTCACTCCTAAATGAAGAGTTTTTGGTCATATGTTTAGATGAAAATTATGATAAATTATTCAACAACCAAACGTTTAACATGCATATCGCCAAGCATTCAATAGGAAGATTTGTATATTTTTTGTTGAATCTTCTTATTAGATGCTCACTAGTTATGAGAAAAAGGGTCAGTTTATGCAATAGTTTTAGATAAAGCTAAGACCTTCAGCAAACTTGAGTACATAAATAAGCTTAACAATTAAGCTCAAATCGAGTTTGCTAAAATGAAGCATAAACTTAGCAGATATCTTTGAGCTATTCCAGTTGTACAAACAATCTTGACAAATTGAGTGCTCACATTCAATAAAAAGAAAAAGTCATTCAACTATAGAACCAAGTTTATGCTAAAAAGATTCCTATTTCGACTGCAGTTTCAAACCTTCAAATACCAAAAGATAAATCATTTTCATTGTAAAGTCTTAGACCAACATACGTTAATAGTAATTGTGGTATAAACATACATAACATCCGATTAACTTAACTATGGTACAAGAACATCGCTGCAAACTCTCCTGCTTCGAGTCATCTATAAGTCCTCGCGATAACGTTATCAAGGGACCAGCCAAGGTCATTGATCCAAGGAACGAAACACTCGCGGGTTGTTCTTTATCAGTGTCATAATGGTGTTTTCATCAGGCTGAATTGAGGAAATATATCATGTCTTCTACCAGGCTAGCGTCTTTCCCATTCCAGTCATATATACAACAATTTGTCAATTATTGAGATAACAAGGTAAAGCTGGTGCTTAATTAGTTTTGAAATTTATTTCATCTCTATGGCAAGAGCAGTGCGCTAATAACTCTCCTAGGTAAAGGGCCTTGGACGACAAACAACAGTTCACACTTATATTTTGGGACTAATTAGTTAGATCAGTACAGTTTGAGGATTTTGTACCACAGTCTCCACACGTCCCACTTCACTTGACATTCCATGACTATATAAGCCAGCCACACAATATATTTTTTTTGTTGAGCATGTGCCACAACCCCTTAGACGCATTTTGTTTGTGAGAAGTCAAAACTTAGGTGCTCAATAAACTAAAAAAAAAATAGAAAAAAAAAAATCCTTAGACATATTTGTAAAGTCATGTGGGCTGAGGAACTAAAACCGTATTTTGTTAGTCCACACAAATTGTTTAGGAATTTAATACACACAAATTTAAACAAAGCGTAAATAATGAGATAAAATAATCTCCTGTAAAACCCAACAAATTCATTTTCATAAGTTATCGACGGTAGTAAAGTATATAAAAAACAAGAGTTATAAAAAGTGTATAACTCAATAAAGTCTGTAAACTAAAGCAAAAGACTTTAAGAACTGTACATTGTGCACCAGCGGGTAATCGAACCCGGGTCTGTAGCGTGGCAGGGTACTATTCTACCACTAGACCACTGGTGCTTATAGTATTAATATTACGGACTATGTTTAATATCTCGAAACATTACCACTTCCGATCATGGGAGATGTCACGTTAAAAATAATACCATGGCTATATTCAAGTAATTAGGCAACATCAAAAGCTTTTGAATTTATTTATAATCTCATGAAAAGCTAGCTGAATAACTCTGTTTTTATATATATTTGAATAATCTCTTTATCATGTAAATATTTATATGGTAACGTGATATGATATTTTTAACAAGAGAAAAAAGTCGTCGAAACTACATAACATTAACACTACATAATTTATACCAACATTGAAAGTATTGGGTAAAGGGTTTTAATTTTTACGTATTGAGAATACAGGCAAACCAAGCAGCTAATTAGACTCCACTCCAAGACCAGGTGTAATATGTAAATAAGCTCAAGAAGCCACTCCAATAGAGCTTCTTAAAATTAGGTAATATAAGCCCATAAGTATAAGTTGTTTGGCTTTACCCAAAAACCTAAAAGGGCTTACTAGCTTTACCAAGATACAATAAGCCCCAAAATAGGCTTCACCCAAAATTCAGAAAATACTTGCAGGGTACAAGAAGTGAGTTAACTATTATTGCCATTCTAGTACTAAAAAAAGCAATAACACTGTCACTTTTATTCAATAAAGACTCCAATTTCTACTACCAGTTTCATATAACAAAAGGTATATCATTTGATTGTGAAGTCTTATACCGGTGACGAGCAAACATTAGTGAAGTTTATAACTATGCCACTTCAGCATAGAATGCTCTGTCTCTTTGTATGTTCGCCGTAACTTTGCGTCTTAGCCTTAACATTTTATGCGTTTTCTGAGGGTATAACTATTTTAGTCATCAATAGGAACCTAGATAAGTATATAGTTTTGAAAAGACAATGATTCATATTTTTATTCTCGGTTTTCTTAAGCCCCTGATTAGAAGGAACATCATGGACACCACATAGCGACTCGTCGACTTTGAAAATGTGAATATCAACTCCAACTAAAACTACATATAGACTACTTGTAACTTATTTTTCCATGGCTGCATAAAGTTTAAATACACTTCGAGAGCGACGAAAGTGCTATGGTTTCTACTGAAAAAATACATTACATGCTTATGAGATTGAACTCGCGCCATGCATTTGGTTTGCAAACTACTTAACGCCTTAACCATTAAGCCTATAAAGAGGTCTAGAACACGGTTTCCACATAGCAAATATGCATTTGCATTGCGTTATCCTTTATTAACCATTTTTTATCTGGAGTATAGTTGGACTAGTTACTTAATGTTTAAAACGATGTTTTATTTTAGATGATAGAAGTATCAGCCTAATTGATTAGTGAAATAGGTACTTGCTATTTTATGATGAAACCATTTGAACCTCTTGTCCCACATAGGTAAATAAGAGAATATTTTCTAAAGTTATATAGCATAGTGCATTGAAAGTGAATGTCTTAAAGTTAATAGGATTCTTTGGGGCTTTTGAAGATTATAGGTGTGAGAACACACCTATAACCTTTCTCAGCCACAAGAAATTATATAAACTCTTAAGTTTTTGTTTACTTTTTTTTACAAAGATTGAGACTTAACAATTATAGCATCTTCAAATGGAGAGCATTTATGGGGTATTTTTTTTCCACTTAATGAGTGAGCTCAAACTCTTGTTTATCTTAATAGGGAGGTCCATAAAAATCTTTCACACGAGGTTATATTCAAAATGATAATTGTTTTAAAATCAATTAAAACAATACGTTTCAATCTTTGATGGGTTTTATAGTAATAAAAGATGTTTTTGAAATAAAAGTATAAGTTTAGAATTTTCATAAAATTTTTACATAACTCGTCCCTTTATACAACATAGACTTTAGTAAAACTCAATTTTTTCAAAACAATATTTTTTTACGATTTACAATTAAACACATGTTCGTGTTTGTTAATCCAAACATGTAACAAATAATAATTTAAACCAAGTAAAAACTAGTAATAATCAAGTTTTAGTTTATTTATTTAATTTGTTATTAGGCTTTATAGCCCGATAAAAGTCCAATAAGTATCAATTCAATGTTTTAGGTCTGTTACGAGTCTAATATATTAAATTCATCGTGAGTCTAATATATTACATCCGTCTCGAGTCTGATGTGTTTGATAAAAGTCCAAGATAAGTTGAATCGTCCAGATGTTATAAATTGTGTATAAATCCAATAATGTCAAGTCACAATCCGTATAATGAAGTTCGTTATGTAATTATATAATCCGATGTCCAAACCAAGTATCAAGTCCCAAAGTGTTATCTGAAACGTACCAATGATCACAAATAAAAAAATCAAAACAATAAAATTACGTTAGTGAAACCTTCAATAGCCCGGTAAATGTATATCCTCACAAGTTAAATATTTTGACAAACCAAATTAATACTCATTTAGCAAACTTAAAACCAAACGCATACCCTACACGGGTTTACTTGCAAATCTGAGACCACGACACAAACACACCTCTCGGTGTGTTTCTCGTGGTACCGAAACAAACAAACAAAACAAACCACCCTTGTGGTTGTGTTATTAAGCTGAGACTACCCAAAACCAAATAGGCTCATAAGATCAAAATATCCACAAACAAAATAAGTTAAATAAGGAAATACAAATCAAATCCAAAGCCAAATGGGTCTGACCTGACCCTAGTCGGGGTTTACCCGACCCGTATACCAAAACGATTCAAACAAACACCTTTTTAAGGGGTTTAAACCACACGAAATCATGTAAAGAAAAAAAATGTATTTCTCCAAGTTTTAATCCACGAGAACATGACAACGATTTATATTTGGTTTTTAAAAAGGATAAACAAAGATAGACGGAAGAGAAAGAGAGATATGGCGGCGAGGAGATGAACACACAAATCGAATACGGACCAAAACCACTATCAAACCCTAATGTGAACCGTTCACACTAAACCCGATCTACAAAAACTAATTCTTGGTCTCCTGATGGTGGACGGCAGTGGTTGATGGCGGTGGAGGTGGCGCCGGTTGGGAGAGGGATTTAGGGTTGTGTTTATAACAAATGAGAAATGAAACTCTAAAACTTTCGTTTATATAGCCCAAAAGTTACAAAACTGAAATGACAAGTTCTCAATAGTATAGGGGGCTGGGAGAGGGATTTAGGCTTGATAACAATCGAATTTGGACTCGAAATTTACGCCATTGCGTTTAAAATAATTTTTCCACGAATAACGAGTATTTATACGATTAGTATCTCATAAGTGATATAGAAATCACATTAAAACTATTATTAGGTTACGGTTGTGCCGGTACGCGTTGAATGCGGTTTTTACAGTATACGAGATAACATCTCGTTTTCAAGCCAAAAAAGTTCGGAAAATTAAAAAAATGAAATATGGGTAATAATAAACATAATTTATTATTAAAATAAGTCAGGAAAATTAGGGTCTGTCACATGTATATAGTGTGGTGCATATGGAATATATAAAGTTAATACTATGCTTTCGAACTCAATATTAGAATTGGAATCTAGTATATCAGTTTGGAAAAATTCTATGAGCTCTTACATTTTTACTTCGAACTTCACTTTTCTTCTATAAGTTTACGAATAATATTCCACAATAACACTCATTCAACAGGAATATCGATACAAGAAAAAGTTATAAAAATGAAAACTAGTATTGAATTGTTGTCTGAGTCACAAAATACGTACTTTAAGGCTACAAACATCTTAATTGTAAGAAGCAATAACGTAGTCCCTTTTATTCAACTTTTTATAATATCAAACTAAGTTTATTTTTAAAGACTCCCATTTCGACTAACAGTTTCATATAACAAAAGATGTATCATTCTATTGCGAAGTATAAAACGAGTTTACAGTATAAAGAGTATAGAAATTTGGGGTCTAAAGATACATTACATGTTTACAACTTGATGAAAGTCTCAAAACGTTGGTCAAAACCATGCTATCTCTTGATTTTTTTAATTGCTTTCCTTCCCCACCATTAATTTTCTTGTACATAGATGCATTCAACTAGTTTTTGTCGCGTTAGATCCATAATAAACATAACAAGAAAATGCAAACAACCACTTCACTTTATTTGAGCTACAAAAGTGGATGTGCGACTCATTTTGTGGCATAACAGAAACACGTTTAAAGAGTTTACAACAGTTACTTATATAAACGTGTATATATCTTTCGTTACTTAGTTGTCTTGTCCGATGTAACATTGTTGTGTTATATTGATGAAAGATGTGTCATTTTTCAAGCACATGTACAAACTTTTTTATTAGTCAACTTAAACATGAAGGTATTCAAATCTGCATATAGAAACTATGAACATCTATTATGTTACTCCGTATCTCTTTTCGGTTCATATTGGGCAATGTTGTTGGTGATACTTCTCAGCTTCATGATATGGTTTAATTTTATTTTGCTTGATAGTTTATGCATACAGTTGGCTTTTGTTTATGTTAATCTTCCAATGGAGGTTAAAAGTCGTCACCCAACCTAGTTAAAATCTAAAGTAACCATATATTATTGAGCTCATGCATAGTTTTTTAGTTACTTTTCTACCATCTATTATGAAGTCGATATTAACTTTTTACCTTTGATATTTATACAATAATTGAGGTTGGTAAAGTTTATTTTATTGTATGTGTATCGGTAAACGTTACATGAGACTATCTAAGGGTCATTCATTGACGGTGAACCAACGTCTCTCGGGTTGTTCCTTTTGAAGATCCTCTTCTTCTTATTAAACCATTAACGAGAAAATGTTGCAACAAATACTTCACATACTTTAAAAAAAACTTCAAAATTAAATAATTGACGAGCTAACATATGTTTGACAAGAAACATGAACCTAAAAGATGGAAATAAGTTTTGGTATATCCCACATTGGTAAATGAGAGAAAATCTTTTAAGTTTATATACCATGGTGCGTATGAATTGTGTGTCTTAGAGTTAAATGTCATGCTTTCAACCTCATATTCAATGCCGTCATATTATTTGGTGTAGTATATGAGTTTGGAAAAGTTGCATAGGCTTGAAGTTTTTGTAACCGAGACTTTCAAATTTTACTTTTCTTTTTTAAGGATTAAGAAAATATCCACGATCCTTTATGTCACCATTTTAATTGTTTTACAGATTTGAGAATTATTGGTCATAAGTTTACATATATCATGTTTATATGTATCTGTTCTGGCCTTAAAATTAATAAGAAGAAAAAATAAAATATATGTACTTGATTAAGACGAGCAATATAAACATTGTTCAAGGTAATATTTGAATCTAGTAGGGTTGTGTTCATGGTGATCTTAATAATCCACTTATTTTAGGTTCTATATGACAACTTTATGCTTTAAGCAGTTTCCCTTTACTAATGCATAGATGATCATGAGTCGATTTAACTTTAATAGCTTTAAATTTGAACCTTTAATAATTAAGCTAATATATGTCTAACGTGAAGCTAACAAGAATGGGAATTTAGGCATTTGAAACAAAAGCTTAAAGATGAAAATGAGTTTTGGTTTTATCCCACATAGGTGAGTGAGCAAAATTTGGTGGAGTTTATAACTAAGACCAATGTGCTGCCAAACATGGATATGTTGAAATATTGAATTGTATAAAGAGGGTGTTTGGGAGTACTTTTTGAATCAGATAATTTGATAATCACAATTCCAAAACGCAATAATCTAATTTATGGTGATTGGCAAAGGTGATATGAAAATCACTTATTCGAAAAAACGCAATAATCTAATTTATGGAAACGCAATAATCTAATTTATGGTGATTGGCAAAGGTGATATGAAAATCACTTATTCGAAAAAACGCAATAATCTAATTTATGGTGATTATCCAAAACGTAATTTTGGATAAGCAGATCATGACATACTTTTTGAAATACTAAATTGTACTTAGAGGGTGTTTGGGAGTACGTTTTGAATCAGATTCGATGATTATCACAATTTGAAAACCCAATAATCTAATTTTGGTTATTGGCAATGGGGATATGAAAATCACTTCTCCAAAACGCAATTATCTCAAAATAAGCATATTACCGGATTACCCCTCAAAAGCACTTCTTCCACTTTCACCCAGCCACGAATATTTTTAGCCAATATTTAGCCAGCTATTAAGAAGAAAGTGATGTATAAAATAGTTTAGATGATGATTCAATCTTCACGAATAAGTGGAATATGATTCCGTCGATTTTTTTTTTTTTTTTTTTTTTTTTTTTTTTTTTAGTTTTGATGAGTAAACATGGGTCATAGAAAAGATGGCTAGATGAGCGTATTATGGATTCGAACTTTAAGTGTGTTGTTGACTATGGCGAATAACGGTGGTAAGATTAAAGAATGGAGTATGGAAGACAAATGGGTAGATGTGGATAAAAGTAGCATTACGTGGATGAAAATAAGAAGTAAAATACTTGTATTTTTAGCATAAAAATATAGTGATGTAATGTATTTTATTAAGGGGCAATTTCATATTTCCCCTCTTTTTATTTGGAAATTTCATATATACCAAAACATGTATTAAAAACATTGTACGTTATGCATTGAACAATTGCACTTTGGGTATATATGAAATTAATCATGAAAATAGGGTGATATATGAAATTAATCCTTTTATTAAAATGTTATAAGGTATATATAAGACTTCTTATATATATAAAATGTTACATATTCAATCTATAATTGCATCATGCATGTGCGGATGTCTTTTTTAGTCATTTTGCATGTTAAATCATAAATAATCTGATTTCCCAAATACTTGAAAAACTGATAATGTGATTATTGCGTTACCATACAACATAATCAAATCCAAACACGATATTTCAAAACCACGTTTTGCAAGAACTGATTATCTGATTATTCATTTTAAAAACGAATAATCTATTTTAATCACATTGTTTTTTCTTTCTTGGATATCAGTTACGTGCTAAAATGTTGAATGGTACCTATCACATCTTACTATTTCCTGAGTGGTACTTGATAAAGACGAGCAATGTAAATATTCTTCAAGATAATATTTGAATCTAGTAGGGTTCTGTTCATGGTAATCATAATAATCCAATTATTTTAGTTTCTATATGACAGCTTTTTGCTTTAAGCAGTTGAGTAAGGATCTAATAAGAAATTAAATTAGGATGAGAATAATTAAAAATAATCACAACCGAACATTTCAAATACACCGATAAAAAGAGATGCATCTCTCATGCAATTCTCCTTAGGGGGCGTTTGGTTGGGGTAATTTGAAATTCCGGAATTTTAAATTTAGAAAATTTAAATTCTTGATAATTTAAAATTCGAATTTAAAATACCTTCGCATTTTGGTTGATGAAATTTATAATATATTTTTATTTTTAATATAAATTTCATAAATATTCTACTTAAAAGTTTATAAAAAGTAATAATTAAAGTTTATAAAAAAGTTTATAAAAATTTATAAAAAAGTTTATAAATAATTTATGAAAAAGTTTATAAAAATTTATAAAAAGTTTACAAAAATTTATAAGAAATTTATAAAAAAGTTTATAAAATTTATAAAAAAGTTTGTAAAAAATTATAAGAAATTTATAAAAAAAGTTTATAAAAATTTATAAAAAGTTTATAAAAATTTATAAGAAATTTATAAAAAGTTTATAAAAAAAAGTTTGTAAAAATTTATAAAAAATTTATAAAAAAGTTTATAAAAAATTCATAAATATTTTATTTAAAAGTTTATAAAAACAATAAGAAAAAAGTTTATAAAATTTTTTTCAAGCAAATTAAAATTTCTCACTTTTTGGAGGCATTTTAATTATCTCCATTTTGGCAATTCGGGGAATTGTAAATTACTTCAAATGCTCACATTTGAGTTACCAAACATGACATTTGAAGTGAATTAAAATGCAAATGCCCCCAATATCCTCCAAATTGCCCCAACCAAACACCCCCTTATTGTTTTTAAATATGTGGCTGAAAACATTTTTTTATTCTTCTTATATTTATTTTTTCTTCTTAGTGGATCCATTCTCTTAAGCAGTTTTCCTAATTCATAGATGATCATGAGTTGATTTAACTTTAATAAATTAAAATTTTAAGCTAATATATGTCTAACGTGAAGCTAATGAGAATGGAAATTTAGGCATTTGAAACAAAAGCTTAAAGATGGTAATGAGTTTTGGTTTTATCCTACATAGGTGAATGAGCAAACATTGGTGGAGTTTATAACTAAGACCATCGTGTTGAAATGATGAAAGGTAGTAATATGTCACTTCATCTTTCTTAACAACTTCCTTTTTTTTTTTTTTTTTTTTTTTTTTTTTAAATTTATTATTATTATTATTATTATTATTATTATTATTATTATTATTATTATTATTATTTTCTCGGGATATCAAATATGGACTTGTTGATATATTGAACGGTAGTCATAGTCATAAGCTACTTAAGCCTTTTAATCACATATGGCTTTATCCTGAGTGGTACTTATCTCTATAAGCCTCTTCACTGGAAAAATTACATCAATTCTTATTTTATGTAGCATAGCAAACGAGTTCAGTTAAATTATAATAACCCATATGTTATTGTAACAAAGACTTCAAGATTTACTTTTCTCTAAGAATAATAATCCACATTGACAAAACAATAAGAATTAGTATCCTCACTCACAAGTTGAGTATTTATTGGTGTATGGTTGATTTGTATAGTCGAGCAAGATTAGTGGGAAAAGCTTTGGTTATCCAAATAACTTGTCATTTCCTACTCGTGCAACAATGTGGCGTTCACTTTTGGCTGGCTGTCTAAAAATATAGAAATCGGAACATTTGCATACGGCAAACTTGTGCCACTAAAGCCACAAGATGAAGCTGGTTATGAATTTCTATCAAGTGTACACCCAACATCTTGTAATTTAACAAAAGATGCATCTCCATGAATTTTTCCTCATTCATTTAAAATGTGTGGCTACAAAAGCTAACACTATGAAAGATAGAAACACCACTCTTAGCATTATTTGAGTAGCTAATGGCAATAGACTTGATACGTAAAAGTGTGTCCAAAGCTTCCGTATCGAATTCCCCAAACGTAAAAAAAGCAAATGGTATGAACTTGTATCCGTTGTCCTCACATTTGAAAAACTTTGTACATTGTAGAAAACTTTGTACATTGTACATGATAATTATGATCAAGTTATACAACATTGTATACGGTAATAAATACCACATTGTACATGATAATTAGATTTCTTTGTTGTTGTAGAAAACTTTGTACATTGTACATGATAATTATGATAAGTTATACATCATTGTGCAGGAATAATTACAACATTGTGCATGATAATTATGATAAGTTATACATCATTGTGCAGTAATAATTACAACATTGTGCATGATAATTATCATCAAGTACGCTTTGCAGGTGTAGAAAACTTCCATGAAAAAAATTATTCGCAATGTAGATAGTTTATAATAGTTTAATACTACTCGTACTATCTATATGTGGATGTACAAATTACAACATATATTTAGAATTAAAAAGCATTTTGCTAATGTTTGGAAGTAATCGAGAAGATTAACAAGAAAGAAAAAAAATTGATGGTACAGTATACTAGATCCATGGGTTCAAAGAAAAGAAAAAAAAAAAAAAAAGGAGAGCGGATTATTTTAGTGTATAAACAATTTTTAGTTCTCGCTTCAATGAAACTCCAAAACATCTTTAAAAAAAAAAAAAAAAAAAAAAAAAAAAAAAAACTTACCAGATTTTATATTTTTGCAAGTTCAAGTATGTAAAGGATTAGAGTTGTCTTTTTGTTGTGTACTATACCTTGAAGTCCTCAAGACCTTCGCGATTGACATCTTAAAACCGAAATTATATGAAGTCGACATTAACTTTTTACCTTTGATATTCATGCAATAACTGAGGCAGGTAAAGTTTTTTTTATTGTTCGTGTATCAGTAAACATTATAAAAGACTAACAAAGGGTTATTCATTGAAGGTTAACCAACGTCTCTCGGGTTGTTCCTTTTCGAGATCCTCTTCTTCTTATTAAACCATTAACGACAAAATGTTCCAAGGGATACTTCACATCCATTACTAACTTCAAAATCAAACAATTGACGATCAAGCTACTATATGTTCAACATGAAACATAAACTTAAAAGATGGAAATAAGTTTTGGTTTATCCCACACTGGTAAAAGAGTGAAAATCTTTTAAGCTTATATAGCATGGAGCATATGAATAATATGCTTTAAGAGTTAATACTATTCTTTCAATCTCATCTAAGAGATCCATATGCTTATTGGGTCTAGTATTTGAGATTGGAAAAATAGTATAAGCTTGAAGTTTTTGTAAAAAAGACTTTCTAATTTTACTTTTCTTTAATAAGGATTAAGAATAATAATCCACATCGGTAAATGATAGAAAATCTTCAAAGCTTACATATACCATGGTGCATATGAATTAAGCTTACATATACTATGCTTTCAAACACAATTTTTTATTCCATCATATTATTGGGTGTAGTATTTGAGTTTGGAAAAATTGTATAAGCTTGAAGTTTTTGTAAAAGAGACTTTCAAAATATACTTTTCTTTAATAAGGATTAAGAATAATATTCCACATTGGTATATGAGAGAAAATCTTCTTAGTTTATATACCATGGTGCATATGAATTGTGTGTCTTAGAGTTAATACTATGATTTGAAACTCAAATAAAAGACCCATATGCTTTATTGGGTCTAATATTTGAGATTCAAAAAATTATATAAGCTTGAAGTTTATGTAACACTGACTTTCAAATTTTACTTTAAGAATAAGAATAGTAATCGTTTTACTTTAAGAATAAGAATAATAATCCACGATAACAAAAACAATAAAGTATAATTAGCGTCTTCGCTCCTAAATGGAGAGTATTTAGGTCATATGTTTACAAGAATATTATGATAAATTATACAACGTTATAATAGTAAATTAGAGACTCACCAAACGTTTATTGTTAAGATTTCTATATTTTTTTGTTGTTGAATCTTCTTATTAGATGCTTACGAGAAAAAAAGGGTCAATTTATGCAATAGTATTGGATTAAGTTATGACCTTTACCAAGTTTGAGTACATAAATAAGCTCAAATCAAGTTTGCTTCGAACAAGCATGAATTTAGCTAATATCTTTGAGGTGTTCCAGTTGTAGAAACAATCTTATGTAGATAGAAATTGTGGTCTAAAGATTCATAACTTCAACTATGGTACACTAATCACCGTTGCAAACCCACACGGCCGGATATGGGCCAGTGCAGAGTGATCAACTGCACAGGGCCCAATATCCCAATGGGGCCTCAAATGTTGATCCATCAGTTGTAGTGTTATAGAGCCAAACTCTAAGTAGCAAGCCCGGTCTAATTTGTTTTTATATACGAGCAAATAGAACACCTGTTATTCCTTTATTACTGCACCTATCACTCGTCCATACTATTAGGAATTTCGTTTAACGTTTGTTTTGGTTAAATATCTTATATCTATCTTCCATTTGTTGAGACTTTCTATTATACCGATTGTAAGTTTTCAAAAATTTATAGTTTAATATTATGTAATAAATTTTTATATTAATTTTGGTATCTATAGGATTGAGAATATTATGCAATCTTTTACTACTCTTTTGAGAGATTATCTCAATTGACAACATAAACTAGCAGACTTTGAGATCTTATGTTTTGAGAGATTAATAGAGCAACTGAACGTTTCGTTGAAGGGCCTACTTTGTATAAGTGGCACAGGGCCTTTGAAATCCATGGGACGGCCGCGGCCCTCCAAACCCTCCTACGTTGAGTCATCTATAACTATAACTCTATAAGTCCTTAGTATAACGTTATCAAGGCTCTAGCCAAGGGTAATTAATGCAAGAGGAAACCAACAGCTCGCGGGTTGTTCCTTATCGATATCATAATGGTGTTTTCGTCAGCCTGGATTGAGGAAATATATCATGTCTTCTACCCACCTTGCGTCTCTCCCACTCGAGTCATATATACTACAAATTTGTCAATTGTTTTGACTTCAAGATAACAAAGTAAAGCTGGTTCTTAGTTTCGAAATTTATTTCATCTCGGTGGCTAGAGCACTGCACCAATAACTCTCCCAGGAAAAGACCTTGGAGGACAAAGGCAATTCAGCCATATTTTGCGAAACATATCCCAAACCCGTCCACTATATATCTTTTGCATATATCGGTACTAACAATTACGAGCAATGATGTGCGTATTAGTGTATTACTAACATATAGCAAACCGTGCACTTTCTTGATTACTTGTATTGTATATCATCACACAACAGGTCACTAATATTACTGATCCTAACCTTAATGTGTTATGTGCACGGACTGCTAAGAGGTTTGTGAAAGAAATTCGAAAGCGGTTGTCATTGGGGAGTTGAACTTTTTTATTTATACCACATGGGAAGGGATCCGGTAAGAAGAAAAACTAAAATGAGAAGAATAAGAAGAATTTCTAGCCACACATTTCAAATAAGGGAGAGATTTTTAAGGGGAGATGCATCTATTTTAATAGGTGCATCTGAAATGTGTGGTTGTGGTTTCTTCTTATCATTCTCATTTTAATTTTTCTTCTTATTTGATCCTAACTCTATACCACATAGGTAAATGAGAGAAACTCTTCTAACTTTATATACAATATTGACATTCAACTTTATGTCCTAAAGTTAATGTGATACATTCAATCTCAGTTACACTCTCAACACAACAGTATTTGGAAAAATCATATGAGCTATTATAATGTTTTTGCATTTTTCTAAAAGGCCTCGCAAAGGCGTGAGGCTTGGTCACACCGCCTTATGCCACATGTTTTTGTAAACTCGATATATATAAATCATATGAGCTATTATTATGTTTTTGCATTTTTCTAAAAGGCCTCGCAAAGGCGTGAGGCTTGGTCACACCGCCTTATGCCACATGTTTTTGTAAACTCGATATATATAAATTATGATATGAATATATAAATATTTTCATATTTTGTGTCGCCTTATGTCACGCATTATAAACGCAAAAACTTCGCCTTAACCGCAAAGGCGTGAGGCTTGGTCATGCCGCCACGTTTCGCGCTATTTATAACCTTGAGTTTTTGTAACAAAGACTTCTAACTTTACTTTTCTTTTGTAAGTTTACCAATAATAATAAACAGTAATAGAAACGAGTTTACTCATTCAATATGAAGATCTATAAAGTACTTTAAAGAAAAGGTTACAAAAATGAGTTTACTCATTCAATAAAAGTAAATGTTACAAAAATGAAAACTAGTAATGAATTGTTGTGTCACATAAAATACTTCAATGTAAGAAGCAATGTTGTCCCTTCAGTTCAAATCTTTGTGATAAAAAAAAATATCACAAAAAAAAAAAAAAGAAAAGAAATGGTACAATTATTATCACTCATTTTTTCATACAAGATGAATAACTCCCTTGAAATAATATGTTTAAAAATTTAAATATATCATAAATCATTGATTGTTAAGTAAAATCAGTTACACCATCATTTCGAGCAAAAAATCATCTTTCATAAGGAAACTTTTATTACTTTTTATAATTTTTTTATCGGTGTTAAATTTACGCCCTAAAAAATCAAATCACATGCGAGTTGCAATATGGAAAATCACATGTGATTTGTGATTTACTTTGTAATTTGAAATTTAAAATTCGCATCACAAATCGCGTGTGCTTTTTTTTTTTTTGGGTAAAAGGGACGATTCCCCGGTAAAATATATTAATAACCCAAAAGTTCCGATAAGAACAATGGAATGTGACTGAGAGTCACATTAACCTCAAGCCATAGCTTGAACAGCCTCTAATCATATGACTTGTCATATGATAACTAAACTATTACATAGCCAATAACACCAATAGGAAAGAACCACCTAATGATGCATAAACAACGATAATTACACATAAATGATTATTTGAAAACCGCTTCAGGAAGATCCCAAAGCCTCGCCAATCTTTCACCATTCTTGGACTTCTTTAGTTTGCAAGAGAGAAGCTTGAGGCGCACGGAGGACCTTATGCATTCAACAATCTGATCCGGGCTGCGTTTACCTTTCTTAAATAATCTCCAATTCCGCTCTTGCCATACATAATATGTAGCAGCAGCAACAACAAGCTTCGCCACGACGCTATTTGTAGTCACTCTTCATAATAGGCATTAAGGACCGAATTATGTCATAAACATTGGCGATAATGCAAGAGCGCACAATCTTTAACCCTATCCCAAATCCTTTAGCAAACGGACATTCAAAAAAGAGGTGATCGTGAGAATCTGGGACACTCTCACAAAGCGAACATACCATGCCTAGCGAATCGGATACATCCCACATAGGCACAAGATCCTGCGTTTTCAACTTCCTTAAAATAATCAACCAAAGATTTATAGCATGTCTAGGAATACACGATGGGAACCAAACCATGCTATACCAGTTAACCTTAGAGTCGCGATGACGAATATCATCCCAAACTTGACTAACCGAAAATTTATTCACATTACCATGAATATTGCGCCACACCAACGTATCACGAGCATCATCTCTAATAGGAGTATTGTAAAATCACATACATTATCCAAGAGGCAAATTACGTATGACAAATGGCATGAAATAATGGTGTTTATTGTGAAAAAATAGATACACATTTAGAGTCTATGCTCAGTTGTGTACAGGTTATTGTTTAGTCTAAAGTGTTTATCAGTCGTAATGCATTTATTGGTCTGATTCAGTTGTGGCTGGTTGTATGCAGGGTCATGACGTTTATTTTATTGATCAACCTAAACATATGGATAACTCATAACTAGATCGAATAGAAAAGTAATCCATCAGTATCCTATATAACATATTGTTATCTCTTTTCGGTTCAACTTGGGCATCATTGTTGGTGATACTTTTTAGGTTTAAAGTATGGTTTAGTTTTATTTATCGTTTATGCATTCTTATGGCTTTTGTTTAGTTTTAGAGAAGTTCAAGTTCGAGCTCGGCTTATTTATCTCAAAAGTTACACGAGTATGATATATGATTATATATTTTGTATCTACATTGCTTGTTTATCTTCAAAGTTATATGATATCTAATTTTACTATTCACCAATATGTTATACATGTAAAGTTCTTTTAGACTCGCGAGCCTATTCAAATTCAGTATGTGATGCTCGGGATCCAGCCAGATTATTTAACGAGTTTTATGTTAAGCTCGAGCTCATTAAGTTTTGGCTCGTTTCGAGCTTTTTCCAAGCTCGCGAAACAGAGAATCAAGAAACATTTTTTGTTAATGTTTTAGAAGTAAGAAGATAAAAAAGAAAGAAAAATGAAAGAAGAAAAAACTGGAATGAGGAACTTGATGCGTATACTGTAAAAAGAGTTTTAACTTTTTTTTTTAAATTCAAACGTGAGTCAATGTTTACTTTTTGTTGATGTTAAAATAATCGATAAAAAAAGTTTATTCAAATAAAGCTAAATTGTAAGATTAATCCTCGCTTCAATGAAAAGTTGAAACATCTCTAAACAAGAACAACTAAAGAAATTATACTATTTTTTGCAATTCGCAACTGGTTCAAGTATTTAAAGGACTAGACTGGTTTTTTAGTTTTTGTTGTGTACCTTGCAGTCGTCAAGACACTAATCTTGATTATGTGTAGTTTTCTAGTTACCTTTTTAAAATCTATTATGAAGTTGATATTGATTTTTTTTTTTTTTTTCTTTTTTAACTTAAAGTTGATATTGAATTTACTTTTGATATTTATGATAATCTAGCATTATATAGTTTGTTCTATTGTTCGTGAATCATTCAAATGAAAACCAAATAGCATTATAGTATTTCGACTATCTGAATCATTCCTATCACCAATTCCCCATCATGCTCATCACAAAAACCAAATAACTTGATATGAATGATCACATAACCCCATAATTAATTGAGTGGCAACATACATCGAGTCATCTAAAAGTCATCAGTGTCATCAAAATTAAGTCACTTCAACCGATTTAATGATCCTGTTTCAAATACATACGGGTGTTTACAAGAATAACTTATTTGTTTATTTCGGATTTTGTGCTTGTATGCTTAGCCGGGGCGAATTAGGTTTTTATCGGTAAGTACCTTAAGATCGCTTACCTCAAACTGATTGTTCTTATCGATTCAAAATTACAAGTTTAGCCTTAAGTGATATTGGCTGATTATCTACTTTTTTTTATAAGCACAAGCTGTCTAAGGGGGCTGCTTGGATTCACATATTTCAGTTGTTTTCGAAAAACCATTTTACAATAACAACGTTTACCTCTATCAGCTTATTTTCTTGAAGGGCTCTTTGATACAGCTAATAATTAAGCACCTTTGTACAGTGTTACTTTTTTTAATAATCATGGGTTCCGACATTTTTGGTAAGGTTGGCGCGACACCTAGGAGGAATGGAACTTGACACCTCTACAGTCACAAGCTTTTCTACCACTAGACCACTGGCGCTTACATTCTTAAAATAACGACATGCATTTAATGTCTCTGCTTTTAGGTACGTTTTGTTCAAGCAGAAGCTGACAAAGTATTTGAATGAAAAAACATTACAACTAGGGGTGTCAAATAGGTAAAACTGACTGGACCTGAACTCGATAAGGCCTTATAGGGTCGGGTTGAAGTGGGTCCAACTTAGCTTATCAGGTTGCCCCGACAATAAAATAGAACCCTCACTTCGAAGTGGACAGTATTTCATCTATCGAAAAGAAAATTTAATTACAAACCTCTAACATCTATCGAAAGATCTACTGCAAGTTTGCAAAATTGATAAATTCCAAGATAACTCAACTTATATGTATACCATACGATTACATGAAAATTATGAGAATTTATGTAACAACGAGAGATTCACCAAATGTTTAACATGCATATTGCCAGAAATAACAAAAACCAGTTACTCATTCAATGTGAAGATCTCTACAGGAAAAGATCATAAAATTGAACACTGGTGATGGATTGTTGTCCGAGTCATAAAGTAGGACTACATGAAAACGTGCATTCATGAAAGCTATTAGAACTTAGGACCATATGAAAGCGATCATGTTTGAAATACTTATGGGTGTTTGGGAATGCTTACTAGAATAACTTAGTTGTTTATTTGGATTTTGTGTCACCTGCGCACTTCCCACTTCACTTGATGATCCATGTCTATATAAAGTACACGATATATATTGTTCTTGTTGAGCATAGGCCACCATCCCTTAGACAGATGCGTCTTCTAAATCATAAACGTATTTTGTTTGTAAGAAGTCAAATCTTAGGTGCTCGATAAACTTAAAGAATCGTTAACATATTTGTAAAGTCCTGCGGGCTGAGGAACTAAAACAATATTTTGCTAGTAAGATAAGTATTAGAATAATAGTTTTTCGTTCTGATAGCCCCCAAGTTGTTTAGGAATTAATCCCCACAAATTTCAACAAGAGTAAACAATGAGGTAAAATAATCTAGTGTAAAAACCAACAAATTCCTTTTCATAAGTTATCGAATATTTACATTTTAGTATTAAAAAATATTTATAAAAAATACCAATTTTATTGAGTTTGTTAACTAAAGCCAAATACCTGATAAAGCTAATGAGAGTGCACTAGCTGAGAAGTGAGAACCGAACCCGAGTCTGCACAGTGGCAGGGTACTTTCTACCACTAGACCACTAGTGCTTACATGCTTATTGATAGCTGAATAACTCTGTTTTTATGTATATATGAATAATCTTTTTATCACGTAAATGTTTCCATGGTAACATGATATGATATTTTTAACCAGAGGAAAAAGTCATCGAAACTACATAATTTAGACTCGAAAAAATGTCAATATCAACTCAAATAAAGGCGCATAAAGTTTAAATACACTTCGAGAACCACGAAATTGCTATGGGAATTCATGTGAAAATTTACATTACATGCTTAACAGGGATTGAACTCGCGTGAGGCATTTGGTTTGCAAACTACTTATCATTAAACCTATAAAAGAAGTCTAGAAGAAGGTTTGCAACATAATCTATTGTCACACAAATGCGTCACTAATTTAACATAGTAGAATTATGCTTGTATTTGCGATATCCGATATTAACCAATTATTTTTTATGTGGAGTACAGTTGGAGTAGTTACTTAATGTTCTCAGCGATGTTTTGTTGTAGATGATAGGAGTATTAGCCTATTTGATTAGTGAAATAGATACTTATTATTTTATGATAAAACCATTTGAACCTTTTGTCCCACATAAGTAAATGAGAGAAATTTTTCTAAGGTTATATACCATAGTGCATTGAAATTGTATGTCTTGAAGTTAATAGTATGCTTTGGGGCTTTAGAAGAGCACATGTGTATAACACACACGTGTGTTCTCAAGATCCCAGAACATTATATGAACTCCTCTCTTTTTTAACAAAGACTCCAAGCTTTACTTTTCTTTTTACAAAGATTAAGACTAATAATTCAACGATGGGGAACTAACATCTCTAAGGTTGTTCCTTCTCTAAATTATCTTCCTCTTATTAAACCATGAACGAAATAATGTTGCAAGGGATACTTTAAATCTGGGCCACACTAGACGTGCATTTAAGATACATGTGCAAAAAGCATATGACACGGTTAGTTGGAGTTTTTTGGAAGATATCCTGATTGGTTTTGGTTTCCACTTGAATATGGTAAGGTGGATCGTGGCTTGTGTCACGAGTACGCCATTTTCCATTAAAGTAAAGGGTAATTTGCATGGTTATTTTAAAGGGAATCGTGGGTTTCGTCATGGAGACCCTATGTCCCCGTATTTGTTCACTTTAGATTTTTTCTATCTTTTATTATCTATCCTTGGAGATTCTTACGTTAATTTTGAAAAGAAAGGTTCTTGAGGATGGCAGTTTTACATACACAATAGGTGTACGAAACAAAAGATTATGAATATTTGTTTTGCTGACGATTTAATCATGTTTTCTTGCGGCGATGTGAATTCTGTTGGGGTCCTACTGGAAGCCCTAAATGAGTTCAAAGAAGTATCTGGTCTCGTGCCTAGTATACCAAAGAGTGCGGTGTTTATGTGTAGTGTGCCTGCCCACGTGTAGGCTGGAATTATGCAACTCATGCCATTTCAACTAGGTACTCTTCCCGTTAATTACTTGGGTGTTCCGCTCATATCATCGAGATTGCTTTATAAGGATTGCAAAATCCTTGTTGAGCGTGTTCGTAAACGTGGTTCTCCTTTGCAAGGAGACGTCAACTTGTGATCTCAGTTCTGTCATCATTGCATCTATATTGGGCATCTATTTTCATTCTTCCAGCTGAGATTATTCATGATATTGAGTAACTGATGTGTGGATTCTTATGGTGCCAACGATATATGAAACGAGGGAAAGCGAAAGTGTCTCGAGAGGATGTGTGACTCCCAAGGCATGAAGGTGGTCTTGGTACTAGAAAGCTTGGAACGTTTAATATAGCGTTAATGGCCACTCATATCTGGAAGCTTATTACTCATAAAGAATCTATGTGGGTGAGAATATGGATTCACGCGTATAAACTTAAGAACAAAGTACATTTAATGGCTGTTAACAGGTCTTGAATGTGAGTTTTCCAGGATCGATAGATCATAACAACATCATGGCTTTATCATACAAGAATCAATAAAAGTAAAAAAAACAAAGAAGATGGGTTTGAACCCTAAAAGAAACTGATATATATAAAATTTATGAAGGGTTGCTTTTGTTTGTTACAGAAACATGTATATTTATACATGATGAATCGATGTGATGGAAGCCACACACCATTTCATATAAACCTAAACGTTATAAACGTTTTTCTTAACCGTTGTAACCTAATATAACCGTTTCTTTTCTATAATGGGTTTGTTTAGCCTGTTGGCCCAAACCAGAAAAGTAGCAGGCTTCTTTGTTTTGGCGTCTAGACATTAACATGATCCAACAATGGCTAATGTGAGTTGGCGTTGGCATAAAATATTGCAAATTCGTGAGCAGTTTCTCCGTACATCTGGCTCAAGTTGGGTAAAGGTGAGAAAGCGTATGCATGGTTTGATAACTGGGATACTCACTGTCCTTTAATAAATCATGGTATAATGTCGGGATAGTCGTCATGAGAAAGTGAAGAACATCGTGTCACATGATGGGTGGACGTGGCCTGTGGCCTCGCATGATGCTTTCCTTGTTTTAAATCAACTTATTGTTCCAACTTTGTATGAGCAGGTTGACACCCCCTACTGGAAAATGCATGATGGGTCTTTATCCATGTTTCGGTTCGGCATGCATGGCAATGTGTATGTGAGCGTGAAAATGATGTTAACTTGGTTCATATTGTTTGGTCAAGACAAAGTATTCTGAGACACACTATTCATTTATGGCTTGTTATAAAGAGATGTCTTCTAACCCAAGATAGACTGAGGATATGGTATGTCGGTAATGATATCGACTTAAACCTGCTTCGTTGTCCTCTTTGCAAAACTCAACCTGACTCGCACGATCACTTGTTTTTTGAATGTGGGGTCTCAATGCAATTCTGGAATCAGGTTCTACGCATGGCTAACATTGGATTCACTTCATCGAAATGGAGTGATATTATGGGATGGTTAATGGCTATCGCTAAAAAAAACAATGTCACAACTATTGTTTCTAGATTAATTTTGGCCGCTTCATCGTACTTTGTTTGGCAAGATTGTAACTATAGAGTACATGGTAGAAGAGTGAGGACACCTGATCAAGTTTCGAAATGTGTAGTTGACTTGGTTAGACTCAAGTTAGCGTCCATTCACTTCAAGAAGAAAGCAAGAGTTGACCAAATGGGAAGAACTTAGTATTAGTGATGGAGGTTGAACTTGTATGATTCCTAGAGACCATACTGTGTTCGTATCTTATCTTTATACATGACCTCTAGTTAGTAGTTTTATGTAGGAGGTGTTATGTCTTGTGTATGTTGAAGCATATAGTTGTTCGTTAGGTCTAAGGGTGGCGCATTACCACCCTTTCATGTATCTAAACTCATTTTACTCATTTATATTTTCACGATGCATAAACCCCTTACCAAAAAAAAAATCCATTACTAATTTAAAAATAATACCATGGACGAGCTAACCTATGTTCAACGTGAAACAAAAACTTAATCAATGGTCATGTGCTGGTTTTGTCCCACATACGTTCAACATGAAGCTAACGTGAATGGGAATTCAAACATTTGAACTAAAAGCTTAAAGATAGTAAGATAAATGTGAAAAAATCTTCTAAGCTTATATACCAAGGTGCATATCTACGTTAATACTATGTCTCAAAGATAGTAAGATAAATGTGAAAAAAAATCTCTAGCAAAATTATTTGGGTGTATGTGTGAGGGTGAAAAATTGTGTTAAGCTGAAAAAGATATTTGTCTTATAGGTAATACCATGTTTTTCAAATTGAAAATCACGTCCTCGGAAATTTATTATAAGAGCTCTTAAGTTTTTGTAACACGGACTTCAAACTTTACTTTCTTTTATAAGGATTAAGAATAATATTCAACAATTAGAAAAAACATTAATACTAGCGTCCTTAGTCGTGAGTGGACTGGAGAGTATTTAGTCACATGTAGATGAAGATTTGCAAATACAATTTGATTACAAATCTCCAACATCAGTTGAAAGATCGACCGCAAGTTATCAAAATTAAGAAGCTGCCTTCAAATATATGGATTACAAAATTAATTATGACAAATGGCATAGAATAATGGTGTACTTTGTGGCAAAATAATACGTACACATTTAGAGATTATAGGGTTACTTATATAAATGTGTAGATATCTTTCATTGCGTAGGTGTCTTGTTCAATGTAACAATGTTATTGTTTAATTGGTGAAAGAAGGGTCGTTTTTCAAGCACATGCACACATTTTTATTCGTGGAATCGTAAGGCATTTATTGCGTAGGGTCATGACGTTTATTTTATTGATCAACCTAAACATATGGATTACTCATAACCAGATCGAATGGAAAAGTAATCCATTAGGATATTGTTCTCTCTTTTCGATTCAACTTGGGCAACATTGTTGGTGATACATCTTTGATTTATGATATGGTTTAGTTTTATTAATATTTTACGCATTCAGTTGGCTTTTATTTAGTTTTAGGGAAGTTCGAGTTCAAGCTCATATGGTTTAATATTGTATCTAAATTGCTTATGTATCTCAAAAGTTATACGAGTATGACACTACCTCCGTTCCAAAATTTAAGTCTATTTGGACTTTTTAAATATAACTTTGATCTTAAATATTTTTGTTTGTATTATATAATACTTGGTGCAAAATATATGAATAGATTGTGTTTTAAATGTATTTTTCATTGATAAAATTTTGATCAAATATTATATAATATAAACAAAAAAATTTATGGTCAAAGTTTGATTCAAAAAGTCAAAACGGATATAAAATTTGAGACGAAGGGAGTATATGATTATATATTTTGTATCTATATTGCTTATTTATCTTCATGGTTATATGATATCTAACTCTACTATTCACCAATATGTTATATATGTAAAGTTCTTTTAGGCTCGCGAGGCTATTTAAACTCGGTATGTGATGCTCAGGCTCCAGCCTGATTATATGTCAAGTTTTGGCTCGTTTTGAACTTTTACCGAGTTCGTGAAACATAGAATCAAGAAACGTTTTTGCTAATGTTTTAGAAATAAGAAGATTAAAAAGAAAGAAAAATGAAAGAGGAAAAAACTTGAATGAGGAACTTAATGCTATCCCACATCGACGGGTTAAGCAAAGACAAAAATAAATACGCGGGGTTTAACTTGGTGACCTGGCCGCTAAAAGCCAGTCCATGTGGCCGGGCATTCTTTATATTTATTTTGGTTTACCACCATACCAAGTTATTAAGCATGAACATAATATATTGATAATAACTTATCAATGCAATCAACATCCTGATATATTATCTATCTATACTAAAGCACTGAGTCGGTAAAATATTGTATCTTTGCCACAAGTGGGACGCAACACTTGTTTTTTCAGAAAAAAAAATTAAGGTGACTAACACTTTCCTTTTATAATTTATTTTTTGTTCTTTTGAAGCTATGAGAAATTTGATACCAAATGTTAGTGGAACGATAAATTCTTAAAACCGTGTCTGTATAATTTTAGTTCCCTCACTCGCACAACTATTCATCCAAAGATAAAATATTAAGAAAATTTGGTAAAAGAATATAAGGTTTTAGTTTATTCATACTAAAGTTAATCGCAAGCAAGATTATTAAAAGCAAAAGTTGAAAGAAATGTATTTTGTCTATGTTTGGCATACAAGATTATGAAGAGATTATGCTTATTTTTTCAAAAAATAAGCTACTTAAAAAATAATCTTTGTTTGGCAGACATAACTTATAAGAGATTATAAAATAAAAATAATCTTCCATAATCTCTTAAAATAAAAGGTTACTTCATGTAGCTTATAAGAATAATCTCTTTTTATAATCTTTTTAAGCAACATCACCAAAGACCAAAGACCAAAGATCGGCGATCAACAACAAAGACCAAAGATCAACACAATCTATTTTTTCAAACATACCCTTTATCATCCGAAAGTAATTTCTCTTAGCATATATATACTCGATTCATGTCCTAATGAACTCTTTCAGAGATGAACCGGTCAAAATCACGAATGTGTGACCAACCCGGTTGAACCGAACCATGATGGCAGACCCGAGGCTTCATACAAAAGTGGATTAACCAATTTTTATAGTTGGGCCTTTACATGGGCGGAGCTATTAAGGGACCGGGAAGGGTCCAGGCCCCCCAAGGCCTAAGCCCGTTAGTGTATTTTTTTCGCGATTTCATGTATATTTCCGGAAAAAAAATTATTTCGGCCCTCCCATTTAATGTATTTCCCGAAAAAAATTTGTTTCGGCCCTCCCATAAAATTTTTTCTAGCTCCGCCATTGGGCCTTTATTTTTAGAGGATTGTTACATCTACATATATTTTACAAAAATAAATCCACACAAAAGATGTGTCAACATGTAATTGGTGTGATGAAAAAGAAGAGGGAGAAAGTGTATCAAAATACACCAATCACATGTTGTCACCTCTTTGTGTGGACTATTTTTGTAAAATGTATGTGGATGTAGCAATCATCTTATTTTTATCCCAAGCGACGTGAAAACATAGGAAGTAAAACGTAAAGTTCAAGTTGGATTTAAAAGACAAAAAAGTAGTAGATTGTCATCGTATTAGGATTTGGGTATAACTTTTGGCAAATGTATGTTGTAGAACTAATAAGTACAATAAGAGTAGTATCCAAATATACACATGCGTAAAAGAATCACGTATAAATCTAAAAAAAAATTGATAACTTATATGAATTAATCCTTCATACCACAATGTGCTAATATATATTTTGGTTTACCAGCATACCAAGTTATTAAGCATGAGCATAATATATTAATAACTACTTATCAATGCAATCAACATCCTGATATATTAAGTAGAAAAACTTATTGTCTTTGATCCATGTCGGATTGGAGACCTACCTTTTAGAAATGTTACTTTATAGTTTTTGGACAAGTTTGTACATTTTTTTCTTTTCTTTTGAAGCTATGACAAATTTATGCCAAACTCGAATGAGTTTACTTACTGAGATTTAATTGAGATAAATGCTAAGCTTAATCATAAATAATGTATCGTATATATGCTAGCATTTTGTTTTTTAAGTACTAACTAAATTTACATCAGTAAAAGATAATTCAAAAGCTTAATCTTTAGCTCATATTCTCATTTTATTACATGACTATTATAGAACTAGGAACCAAATAACGTGAAAAGTTATCAATCTCGTAGATATATGTCATGTAAGCTTTTAGAAGAAAATAATTAAAAAAAAAAAAATTGAAATATATATTATACATGTTGCCCAGGCATTTTTGATGATGACTTTTTAAATAGCCAACACCATAAGATGCCTGTCAACATATAATAATTATATATCAATAAAAGCAAATGGTTTACATTATAGTATATAAACTAGCAATGTTTCTTATGTTGACCCATGTGGGATGCAATAAGTATTCATTTTATCCAAAATATTCAAGGCACATAACTGTTTTAACAATTTTCGAGTTAGTAACGATGTTGTTCGATTCAAATATGATATGTCATTTAGTTATGATGTTGTTCGTTTATAATGGGATGTCTGATGATGAACATGCTAATAACGTATTGGCCAAGCTCTTTTATTCGACTTAAACACTTAAAAAGCAGAATATGATTCTGCGACTTTTAAAAGGGTTAAAACTTAAAAGTCCACTTCATAGTTTTATGCAACTTAAGATATATGAGAGAACATGTCTTTCTGAAATTATATATGTATAAAAAATTAAGATACATATTACACAAGTTGACTTACACGAGACCATGTTAACTTTTACATAGTTCACTAATTTGATACCGTAAGATATTTGATCTAAACTAGAAGGTTACCCGCGCAATGCGGCGGCGGGTACCCGATGACTATAATATGATTGGAATAAATGAAATAAAGGTTAAAGTTGTAAAAATTTGAATTAAAATAAAATAAACCCACTAAAAATATAAAAACTAAAAACTCATAAAAATATATTAAAATGGATGTTGAATTAAAGATCATAAAATTTTAGAAAATATGACGAAATTAGATTATAATATAAATAAGTAAATAAAAGATATTTTAATTTGAAAATAAAGATGAATTTTAGTTGAAGTGACACATGTCATTTTATAATTGGAGCTCCTTATCTTAATTTTTGGTGGTTAGGAGTTAAAGCTAGGAGTTTGTTAAGTGACACATGTCATCTCATGATTAGAGCTCCTTATATTAATTTTAAGCCTTCTAAAATTAGAGGCTTAATTTTAAGCCTTCTAATTTTAGAAGGCCTAAATGCATTATAAAGTAGTATAGATTTACATTCTTATAAATTGTAGGCTAAATAAGCGTAAAACATTACATTGTAAGCTTTTAGTTATGGATTAAAACAATACCATTTTTGGCCACCTAATATAGTCTTCCGGACCACATGGCTTCTCCGTTGCTTTCTATAAGAAATATTGGGACATCCTAAAATCAGGCATCTTGGTGTTTGTTCAAGATTTTTATTCCACAGGTCACATCCCTCAAGGTTGTAATTCCTCATTTATAACTTTAATTCCGAAATTGAACACTCCAACATTTGTTTTGGATTTTCGCCCTATAAGTCTCATCAGCGCGCAATACAAAATTATAGCAAAGATCCTCGCTAATAGGCTTTCTCGGGTCGTTGATTCAATTATAAGCCCGGAACAAACAACATTCATTAGAGGTCGTCAAATTCTAGATGGCCCCTATTGGTTAATGAGATTATCGACTGGTACAAACGTAAGAAGAAAACTCTTATGGTTTTTAAAATTGATTTCGAGAAAGTGCTTTCGACTCAGTTTCTTGGGATTTCATCTTCCAAATATTGCAATTTATAGGATTCGGCCAGCGTTGGATTTCATGGATCCGAGGTTGCCTTCTTTCTGCTAGAACTTCTGTTTTAGTTAATGGAAGCCCCTCGCGTGAATTTACTCTTCATCGGGGGTTAAGACAAGGAGATCCTCTTTCTCCATTTCTTTTCATTTTGGTGATGGAAGGGCTTAATGTGGCTATTAAAGACGCCATTTCTGTGGGTCTTTTCCACGGAGCTAGAATCGGTTCTCTCCAAATCTCTCACTTACTATTCGCAAATGACGTTCTTATTATGGGTAAGTGGTCTCGCTCTAACATCCAAGGTATGGTCCAATTGTTACAATCCCCCGGGTATCGGGTCTCAAATTGAATTTGCATAAATCTGATATTTACGGCGTACGAGTTAATTCTGATGAGGTGAGGAACTTAGCTACGTTAATAGGCTGCAAATCTCAATCTTTGCCTTTTTTATACTTGGGCTCCCGGTAGGCATGAACATGTCTACGCTTAAAGGTTGGGATCCTATTTTAGCTAATTTCAAAAATCGTTTATCTAAATGGAAACCTTCTATGCTTTCAATAGGCGGTAGAACTACTCTCATTTCTTCGGTTCTTGGAGCCTTGGGAACATATTATCTATCTTTATACCCTTTGCCAGTAAACATTTCAAATAGTCTCGAGGCCACGATGGCTAAATTCTTTTGGGGTCTAATGTTGATGAAAGAAAGATGCATTGGATTAAATGGAAATCTGTTCTCGCCTCTAAGAAATATGGAGGTCTTGGGATTGGAAGTTTACGAGCTTTAAACCTTTCTCTCATCCAAAAATGGAGATGGAGATGTGTCCATAATCATAATGCTCTTTGGGTGAAAGTCGTTTTTTCGATTCATGGCCCATCAATAGATGGAATTTCTTTCAGCAGCCTTCAAAAGAATTCTATGTGGGCAAGGATTATTATCTCTATTAAGGCTATGCATTATAAAGGCATAGTTCTTCACTCCAATCTCAGGAGAAAACTCAATAATGGTGTTAGTATTAAATTCTGGCTTGATATTTGGATTGGTGATTCTTCTTTAAGTTCTCGTTTTCCTCGGTTGTTTCATCTTGATACTGATCCATAATGGTTTGTTAGAGATCGATGGATCAATGGCTCATGGGCATGGTCATGCTCGAGATTGATTATAGGAGGTTCTTTGCACTCTCAGCTCCAAGCTCTTTCAGACCTTTTGCATAATTCCAGGATATCTGATACTCCTGATGTTTGGGAATGGATTATCGGAGGAACCAATTCTTTTTCCGTTAAAGAAACTCGTGTTCATATTGATAATGTCATTTTGCCGGATGTTCTTTCCCCTACTAGATGGATTCGTTATATCCCGAAAAAGGTCAACATTATGATTTGGAGAGCTTTGCGTGATCGCCTTCCCACGCTGGAATCTAAGCAAGAAAGGTATAGAGTTAAACTCTCTTCTATGTCCTATTTTTAACCAAAGCCTGGAGCTCATAGATCATTTTTGTGGGATTACCCGATAAATTCTAAGATTTTGCATAAAGTCTGTGTGTGGTTGGATCTCTCATTTCATGTTATCAATTCATTTGATGCTAGTTTCGATTGGGTAGAAGATCTTCGAATCAATCCTCAAGCGAAGCATATTGTACGGTCTATTTTGGCTGTCACGGCTTGGTCTATTTGGAAGTTTTGCAATGACTCCATTTACAATCTCAAGCGTCCTATTCAGCAAGACATTTTCGATAGTATAGTTGATCTTTCTAATGCTTGGTTCTCAAATAGATATAGAAAGTTGAACATTTCTTAGACTAACTGGATCCAAAATCCATTGTTAGCTCCCTATTTGTAATTCCATTTCTAGACCCTTGCTAATTTTATTACATTATGCCTTTCAAAAAAAATATTGTATAGTTTACCACTTTACTCATATACATATTAAGGTAAAGTAAATTAGCATCATAGAGAATTAACGAGATTAGCATCATTTCTTCCCTTGATTGAATTCCCCTCATTCAAATTAGTTATTTCTTTATGTAAGTTTTAATTAGCATTTTAAAAATTGATCCGGTGGATCGCACTGTTGGAATTATAATACATGACCATCATAATTTAACAAATAAAGTATCAAAGTAAATATGCAGAAGCGTAAGAATCATATAACATGCAATTAATTAACCAAAACTAAAAGTATGCGTACCTTTTTTATTCTAGCAAAACAAGAATCAATTCTTTGATAATCAACAAAATGAACCCTAATTAGGGTTTATGTGGATTATAACTTATAAGAATTACCCATTACCGTTTTGCAATTCAATCCAAGATACTTACAATAGTGTGTAAGTATCACGTTCTTGTACACACGTACTAATACCAAGTAAACGTTATGCTAGTAATTGAACACAAAACTAAACCAAACAATTTGTTTTGATCATAAAATCAAATCCCTAAGGGGATGTTTGTACGATCGGTTATTCAAGACAAGTAGTCCCAAATGGTTGTTTATATACCAAGGTGTACATTTTCATTATAGGTTGATAATGATATAATGTTGGCGGGTTATAGTATTTGATGTTCTTCATTGAATAACATCATTAACTGCATCTCACAGATTCATACAATTTCTTTAATTAACTTTTTGACGTTCTAATTATCAAAAAGTCTGTTAATGAATCTTGTTAGCATAATTTTTCTTCTAAATATCGAATAGTGTGTCTTATTTTTTTAATAACTAGGATACCTTATTCTCAATTTCTTATTAGTAACATGGTTAGTGGCATTACTGTTTAGACGGTTCGACTAGCCGGCGGAAGTCGGCAACACTGACATTCGACAAAGGCGTTTAGATTGTGTTTGGTGATGGAAAGGTGTTTTCGATCACTTTTATGTTGGGATTAAAATCTATATGTTGTTTGTATCAAAACATGCAACGAAGACTTAGGATCAAATATTTGTAATTATTAACCAAAACATAAAAGTAAGTATACCTTTTAGCAATCCAAGCAAAACAATGATCCAGAATCAAGAAACCCTAAGTCTAGGATTTATGTGTGTCGACTTTAAAAGCTAGTCGACTAGGAACTCACCAAAAATCCAAGTAGGATTTATATATGGTCTTGTACACACGTATTGATAGTAGTTCGATGCGAATGCTAGTTCAAGGATCACAATAACTTGCTCAAACACTTTTGTTTCACTCACAACCAAACGCGAACCATAAAGGATTCTGGTTAGGGTTTTTCAAGAGTACCCAATAATTAATGCAAGACATTGTATATATATGTGTAGAAAGAAGAGAAGAATAAGCTAGTTAGGGTTTTTCAAGAGTACCCAATAATTAATGCAAGACATTGTATATATATGTGTAGAAGTCTTGAAGTCAAAGTTTGAGTAGGACTCTCCCTTGGACCCTATACGACCATCTATAGCAACTCAAGAGGGATTCTAGATCATTCTTAGCTTATTTTCTATTTAATCCTTGTATTTGACACTTAACAACCGTTAGACTAAACCCCGTTAAGTACTAACGCCCGTTATTCGTTACTGTAATTTAATTAATTAAATATAACTATTATATTAATTATTAAACGTCGACTCTCATACGCAAAGTGTGCAATCTCATAGTCTCGTGTTCGAATCCGGTCATACACATATAAAATGTGTCCATAAACTAACATGTATTTCACTCAACGAGTAAATCATCTTGTTACGGGATTGAAAGGTGAATGTAGGGCGGAGACAATGAGGGGTCACAAGGGTCACGTGCTCCACAAGCGAAAAAAATTATAGTGTAAATTTTCTTAAATATCTAGATTTTTTCTGTAATTTGCACCCTTAAGAACCAATTTCTAGTGTAGTTTGTAAAAATTATTAAAGTGCGTCCCCTCGAGCAAAATTTTTTTGCTCCGCCCCTGGATGAATGGCGGTACAATTTTTATTGCTATAACTTACCTAAATATATGTTTTCGATCAATGTTATGATGGGATTGAAAGGTAAATGGTGTTTGTATTTCACTCTACGAGTGAATCATTTGAGACTCGTATGGATGGTTAATCATCTAGCTAAATTTGTGTGTGTAAGTCTGTTGAGCATCCGACCTTTTGATATTATTAAATTCAAATCATTAAACACTTATTGTTCCTATCATTATTATGGATTGAAGACGTGCTGCAAAGTTTATTAAACCCTAGTTTCTCAACTAGGGTTTTTCTCGGTCTGGTTTTGAAGTATTAGACGTATCTTCTTCTTGGTTTTCTGGTCCTGTTGGTGGCTTTGATTGTGGGTTGACTATGCAAGGGGTTACGAGAGAGAGGGGTCGTAAAGGTGGGACGATGGAGCATGTGTGACACACGGTAAATTTTCACAAAAATTTAACTGATAATTAGTAATTTATTATTGCTAAGCATAAGTCATTAAGCATGCATAAGCTTTACCTGGTCATTTGAGTAGCTAACTCGCATACTGTAGACTATTGCATCACTTTTGCATTCATATCACTCTATGAATATTTCATTCCATTTTGTCTTATGATGAAATTGTAAGACGAGAGGCTATCTCGTTTACCCCAGTGACCGACACTGCACGCGTACCGACACTATGACAAGGACTTGATAAAAACAAACGACAAAAGTCCGTGATATGGAATATTACCAAAAATCAAAAATATTTCAGACGCGTAACAATAAGATACTACGTTATAAAAATTATCAAACAATGATACTTCTGTCACAATTTAATATCGCGGGACACAAAATATTTAACACACTATCACTTAAATAAAAATTCTATAATACTCAACCACAATTAAAATATAAGGGCAACACAAGTACATGTACACAAATATTTCCTAAGTATACATTACATATACATATACTCTTACTTACATAAATTTCTTTTGCTTATATTACCTTTACAAGAAAACATTTTACAAAACTTTGAGGTATTTTCCCTTTGTCTCTCTTCCCACTCACGACAAAAACAAAACAAAAGCAGAGAAAATAAGATTTGCAAATCTTCATCTTCAACCTCCCTCTACCTCTAGACCTACGCCCCATCTAGGTCGGATCTTCCAAAAAGGGAAAACCCAACATGCTATCCCATCATATTGTTCTCTTCCATACCAAAACCAAGTAAGTTTTTGTCTTTCAAATCTCCTCTTTGATGCGCCGGTTATGATTCGAATAAGCCAAGAAGAATCAAGATAAAATCCTCCAAGAAAAAGCATATCCTCCATTGTATCCATCTTGAGCCAAGGTCCAAGATATTCTAGGATTTGGAAGTTAACTAAATTTGGCTTCAATCCAAATACCCAAGAGAAGGAAGTGAGTCAAAAATTACTTGGGTTCTTCTCTTTTTATTCCAGTCGAGGCAACCAAGGGCATCACACTCCAAATCCCACCACAAAAGGATAAGAAAGCTCTAGGGAGCGAAGAAACCTTTCTCGTGTTGCCTCGGATCGATTGGGTTCGTACGTGGTGTTAGAGTCTTGGGTTGGCCTTCGACTCCTTTGTCATCATATTCCTTTTGTAAGAATTTATTCAATCCTATCTTGGTCAGATTTATGAATTTATATGATTTATGAGAATGATAATTTGATTTGAAATATATTTTAGTTTATGGGTGTTGCTTTATGATTTTTATTTTTGTTCTTCTTCTGTTGAGTGAATAAACAAAAAGGATGAGATAATAGACTTTATAAAAAAAAATGTTGTAATATTGAATTGAAGTGTAGTTGAGTCAATGAAATCTCAAACCAAAAACAAGTGTGTCTTTTGAAGGTCCTCATATGTTTCGAATTTTTGCTCTACCAGTGCTAAAATGGTCCTAAATATTGTCGAGTTAGGTAAGTGTGGTAAAGAAGGTATAATCTTGCGTTATGATAATAGATTTGTCACATTGAACTTGAATTGGTCATTTAATTTTTAAAAGGTTTTCTGTCGAGGAGTATGAAACAAGAAATATGGAAGTCAAGTTTTATAAACTACTAATAACATAAGTATTGAATCTGGAAAGAAAAATGTTAGTTGCGACACCTTGTTCAATACTCGAAAATTGGCTTAGTAATGATAATCTAGCGAAACCGAGTTGAGTAGTACCCAACTACCATGAGGTCATACCGCGCCCTTGTTCTAATATGTTGAGTTAATATGTGCCCTCGAGTATCATTCGGGTTGTTATAGTCAAGTTGGGTAGTCGATGTGTATTTTGAGCACATCGGTCGTGACGCTCTTGGCTTGAGTTTAACTCCGAATGGGTGATGCCTTGCTCGAAATCTCCCTACTCCACTAGACATGTATTTGGTGGTGAATATGTTGCACATGGGATTTTACATGAGGAACTAATATGGTTTTATAACCAGCACCTTGTGTCTGAAAATTAGTCACCTTGCGTGAGTCTTGTTGATCCCTTTTGTGAGTCAAAAAAAACCCAACCCCTGTGGTTATCACCAGTGGTATGATTATATTTTAACGTGGTTGTGATAGGTTAGCGCGGGTCATGAATACTTGTTTTCTAGTCGAGAAGTCTCGATTTCACACCCCTAGGACATAATATGGTGTAGTTGCGCCTCGAATCCAGATTGTTCATACCAAACTCGTGTGTCAAATGAAATTATGTAAACACTAACAACTTGCACAAATTTATTTCTGTACCATCATTGGGCCGAGCCCATTCCCTTTATACAATTTCGTTTCGGGCCTAAGCTCAGATCTAGTGCTTTCAAAACTGGGCCACAGCCCACCTGAGCTAACAAAATGCTCATATGGCAGTTGGAAGAGGCAACAAGTAAAAACTTGAAACGTAAACCGGAAGTCCAATGATAAATAAGCTCATCTCCGCGTACTCAAAATATACAACATAGTTATATATAAGCATACACGAGTTAACAAGTAAACAAGTGCCGGATTCATTTAGGATACAACAAGTGCTTAAAAACATGTTCACTTAACGAGGTCCACGCCAACACTTAACGTCAATGTGTAAACATATTTATGTCAAGTAATGCAAATATTCGAGAATTATAAATAGTAAGAACCAATTTTTGATAAACAATTGATGACTAATATCATCATCATATCATGTAATAAATTCGAAAGTCTTCAAATTTAACGTAAGAATTTTCTAAAGACAATTAGAAAATAAACCAACCAATAATTGACTTTTGACGTTATTAACAGGTGTCAACTTAAGTAAGTATATATACATTATATACTTACTAGAAGAATAACGTAAATATTTTCAAACCAAATTTTAGATTTTTAATATCGCCATCATGCCAACATGAAAAGTAGATATACTTTCGTATACTCACTAGTAAAAACACTTAATCATTTTTTTTTACAAACTAAGGTTTAGTTTTATTACAATTATAAAAACAATTGAACTATTTTAAGTAAGTGATACTTAAAACTGTGAACTAAACATTGCCCTCCTTACCTAGGTCGCGTGTTGGTGCCGCATCACAACATTCACTAAATCCCACTTTTGGATTGCACATTTGCTAAGGTGAGTTTTCATAGCCCCTCTTTTACTTGATAAACTGTTTTATACATTTTGGGGTGAGAAATATGCAAAACCTTTTATGGACCAAAACTATTACATGATTACTATTACGTGGTTTAGCCTAGCCCCTATGTCCCTAGTGAATGCCCTTTTTCATGAACCGTCAATTCCCCATTGGGAAACGCGAATGTTATAAATAGATCTATTGAGGGTGACTCCTCCGTTCGGTTGGCCATGCTCAGGCCAAGGCGAAACGTATACCATGTCGGAACCGAGTGTTTTAGCATACAGAAACTGTCGTAGTATCGGTTGCATGAACTTAGAGCTAACGTAATAGACTTTCACCCATATATCATTATATTCTTTATAATGATTATATGACTTGACTTATGGTCCAAACTTACTGTTTTAACTTAAACCTATGAACTCACCAGCTTATAGCTGACCTTTTTAGCATATTTTCTCAGGTGATTAGTTGTGATCATTGATGCAAGGCAAGAGGCGGATAAATGGTCGTAGAAATTTCTAAAGAAGGGTTTTTACACATAAAAGATTTTTTTATATTGGGACCACTGAACTTATGGGATGTGCCCATTTATCTAAACAATGTTGTAAGAAAATGTTTTAAACTACTTTATGAAATTAAACGGAGTATGTATTCCGTTCGGTATTACTTGTGTTATGATTCACCAATTTCGTAACGCTCCCAGATAACACGTATGCTTCCGCTAAACCAAATTTGAGGGTGTTACAGCATGGCACGGTTGGAACTGTTGGTGTTCCAGTGCAGATTTTGAGTGAAAGTCTCTCTGATTTTGATGTTGCTACGCCTGCTAAAGAGGCTGGTTCAGTTTCGTCTAAAGCTGGAGATGTCTTGGGCAATATCCCTAGTCATGATGTCATGACTTGCTTGAAGGTCATGATACTTTATTGAAAATTCGAGCTATTGAAAAACAAATATTTGAGGGAAAACTTGTTCTTGTGGGTGACGATGGGCAACCATTAAAACCAGCGGTGAAAGTGGATGCTACTACTGGGACTAATCCTTTTGAGCATCTTAAGGTGCCGCAGTCACAGAAGGAGCTAGAGGATATGCTTACTGCTATTGGTTATTATTCGAAACCTCCTCAAGATACGAGTGTTCCTATGGCTTCTAATGTTAATGCTACTAGTAGTCCTAATAATTTTAATGATAAGGTTGATACGAATGCACATGGGGCTGTTGGTAATGAGAAGGTTAGTGTTTTGAAACAACCTTCTACATCGTATGATGGTGTTACTTCTACTGAACCTAAGAAACACATGTCAAACTTTCGTAGGTTGGAGTGTAATAAGAAAGCTAATGGTGTGGATCTTTTTGTCCCGATGAAAGTGGTTGAAGAGGTGAACACTAAGTTTGAGAATACTTTGTATGGGTATTTCCTTGGTCAACGACTTGCTTTTCCTGTTGTTGATTGCTTTGTTCGCAATGCGTGGGCTAAGTTTGGTATACAAAAGGTAATGATGAATGCAAAGGGGTTCTTCTTTTTTAAGTTCAATTCGAAGAAAGGTGTTGATGATGTTCTTGAAAACGGTCCTTGGTTGATTAGAAATGTACCTATTATTCTTAAACCATGGACATTGAACACCAACTTACTTAAAGAGGATTTGACCAACATCCGGTGTGGGTTAAATTCCATGATGTTCCTCTTGCTATGTTTTCGATGATGGACTTAGTCTCCTTGCCACATTGATAGGCATGCCCAAAGGTTAGATGCTTTCACCAGCCAAATGTGCAAGGACTCGTGGGAACGTAGTAGTTTTGCTAGATGCATGATTGAATTGAAGTCGGATGAGGTGCTTAGGGACGACCTTATCGTTGAGATACCGTTACTTCATGGGTCGGGTTCGACTATTGAGAAGATACGGGTTGAATATGAGTGGAAACCACCTCATTGTGATAAATGTAAGATTTTGGTCATACTCTTATTGAATGTCCTAAAGTTGTTGAACCTTCGCTCAGCCTACTAAGCGTGTTAATGATGGTTTCAAGACGGTAAATAAAGAAGAAGGGAAAGCAAGGTGGGTCTCCTATTCCGGTCAAGGAGGGTTTACTAAACTGTTGTGGGCAAGCGCTTCAATATCAACCCAAAAGACTCCTCCCGAACCTAAGAAAGTGGAAGTCACTACTGAAGAATCTTTCTGATGTGGCTAGTTCGAGTGGAACAAAGATCTCTACATCTAACCAGTTTGCTGCTCTTAATACCGATGCGTTTGGTATTCCTTCAAATGACACCAACAAGGATGTGGATTCTAGTCGTACAATGGAAGTTAATGAAGATAAGTCTACTAAGATAGGTACTGCATCACAAGAACCCCTTGTGAGTGATTTGAAAGAGATGGAGTCGGGTGTGGCTCATAAAACTAGTGATTCTTGTATTCCGCCCGCATCTTCTACTAAGAGAGTTAACCCTTTTTCTAAAGTGGGAGAGATCGTGGTGTCGATTCTCAAGATGAGGTGGTTGCTAACCCATTTGATGAGTCCGCTAATCTATTCGGTGGTGGCCAAGAGTTTGAAGATGAGTATGATGACTATGACTACGATGACTATGCGAAGCGTGTTTCGATCTTCCGTGGAATTTGGATGCCTTCAATGCCATGTATGGCACCAAGCTTCAAGGACCTAGGAAGTAATTTTCTTCGTTATGTCCTATGTTATCATTTGAGTAGTGGTTTGTTTTCTTGTTTAGAAAATAGGAAGTATCTTGTTATGTAAGCTTTATGCCTATGTAACGGGCTGGGGGCTGAGATATGGGATTTCACTCATATCCATTGTACTTAAACGTTTTTGGTTAATATATTTACCAGGGTGCAGGATCACTCCCCTTTATCCAAAAAAAAAAAAGTCTTTTGAGCATCCTTTTTCAAAAAATGTATGAAGATGTTTTTGGTCCCACATGGGTTGAAGAAAGGAAAGTTTGCTTGTTCATATATTGAGGTGTAAATAGTTCATATAGGTCATGTTTGGCAACAAACATTTGGAAGCTTTTAAAAGCGATAAGTGACAAGCTTTAAGCATTTTAGATAAAAAGCTTGTTTGACAACACCTTAGCAAGCGTTTAAATTATTTATCTTGTTTTATTTTATTTTAAGGTGTATATGACCTTTTTGGTAATTTTACACTTTATAATTGTAGTTATAGCTACGTTGTGAAATACATTTTTTAAACAAACAACTACTGCTTATTATTTATTGCTTTATGCTACTGTTACTACTTACTGCTACTGGTACGTGTCGCCAAACATAACCATAAGATAATACAAGTATTATGTAACCACAGTTGTTTATGCCTAAGGTATATATGAATTTAGCTTATGGTATGGTGGTCAACTATGGTTAATTTTTACAAGTTGCAAACTTTTTGTGAACTTTAATTTGATATTAGTATTAGTATTTTGTAGTCGTCGATTAAAATAAATACATGAAATATGCATTTTATAGTTTAGTTTGATTTGATACATGAAACATAGTGTAAATCAAAGTGGTGGAACGAAGTCGTTTGCTTCTTATGTTTTGAATACTCCTTTTTTTCTTTTTTTTTTTCTTTTTTTTTTTGGGTAAAGGGATTATACCCGGTGAATTTATTAAAAAAATATGATGTTTCGTACAAGGAAGAGTGGTGATGAGCCACTATAGAAAAAAAAACTACTATCTACGTGCTTTGCATAAACTCAAAACACGACCACCAAACAACTAACACACAGAAAAGAAACAATACAATATGCAATAAACACACAAGCAATTCTCTATAGAAACATCCACGATCATCCTCCAACTGGAAGTCCAGCCGAGAGTTTCCAAGTACTCTTTAGCTTGTCCACAGGCATGTTTTTCTTGAAAGTGGTAGATGCAAGTTTTAGCCTTACAACATCAGCAACCACGTTGGTGACTTGATCAACCGTCTTCTCGCCTTTGTTATGTATACGGTTGTTTCGTTCGTGCCATATAAAGTACGAAGATGCTGCCACAATTAAACGTCCAACAATATTTTGTGCATCATCCTGCTTGGACAAAGGAATCAGTCATCCCATTATATCTTTCCAAACAGGAGAAATATAAGGGAAATATGTAACTTTTAACACATTCAACCACACCTTTGCTGAAAACGGGCACTCAAAGAACAAGTGCTAGTGAGTATCGGGTTGTATCTTGCATAAAAGACACCGAAGCGTAGACAAATCCACATCATTTCCTATGTCCCACTGATACAATCTATCTTGCGTTTTGAGTCTTTTCCTCATGATAAGCCACAAGTGTATAGCATGTCGCGGGATGCCATATCTAGACCATACAAGTTCGAACCAATCAACCTCATTCCTACGATCACGAATAGTATGCCACACGTCTCTAACAGAATATTCTTTAAAGATACCATCGTGTGATTTCCAAAACAGTTTATCTTCCTGGTCGTTTTGCAATATAAGGACAATAATATGATTTAGAATAGGGAATGGCGTGTACCATGCATCTGGCCATTTCCATTCAGCATTAGAAACAACATCACTCACTTTCTCTTGTAAATTATACTCTACATTGGTCATGTTTCTGTTTGATACCTGGTTCCTCAAAGGACATTGAACATCCCACGTATCAAACCACACTGATGCCTTCTTGCTGTTACCAATTTTATACCAACAATGAGGTCGAATAAGCATGCAAATCTGGAGCAACTTACGCCAATCCAAACTTATATTAGAAGCCATTGGAACATCCCAAAAACTCCTATTCTTGAGCTTATACGCGTGTATCCACCTTACCCACATAGACTCTTTATGGGTTACTAAATTCCATATGTGAGTTGCCATCAAAGCAACGTTAAATTTCTCCAATCTTCTAACCCCAAGACCTCCTTCAAATTTCAAAAGACATACATCATCCCACGACACTTTTGCTTTGCCACGTTTCATTTCCTCTTGACACCACAAAAAGGCACACATCAACTGTTCAATATCATGTATAATGTCAACTGGAAGAATAAAAACGGAAGCCCAGTACACGTGCATAGAAGAAAGAACCGAAAGAACTAATTGTAGCCTCCCCACAAAGGAAAACCATTTTCTTTTTCCAATCCCCTATTTTATTCCGAACACGCTCAACAAGAATCTTACAATCTTTATGCAAAAGATGGGATGAAATAATAGGAACTCCCAAGTACTTGATTGGAAGCATACTGTTAATACAAATATCGTCATTAAACGTCATTTATATTTTTGATCTTTACCTAAGTTTTGTTAACGACAAAAGTAAATTTAATTTGTATAAAAGCTTAAAGCTTGTCAAGTTTAATAGATATTAAAACAAGCTTTTCAAACAATATATTCATCATTCAAGATTTACATTTATGATTAGTGACATCTTGATATGACTCTAATCATTATGTATGATAGTAGTTTTAGAATGTGTTAGTTTCTTAAAACCAAACACTACTTAAGTACTTGCATATTTCTAAAAATAGAAATACAACATATGACATCATGTGATGCATCATGGAAATCATTGGAAGATTTCATTAGATATTTTGTGTGGATTTGTACTCTTCATATCTTGCACAATCTCACTTAGATATACTTGACTTTAGCAAATATTTTGATATCTTGGTGTCGGACTGGAGGTACCAAATGAGTACAGGCGGAACCCTTTAAGGGTTCCGTGGTCCGTGGACGCTCTCGTCCATTTGGCTATAAATAGCAAAGCCAAATCAAGTAGTTTTCCATCCCTTTCCACTATACTCTCATACATATCTTCTAACCTTTCTAACTCAGTTTCATATCATATTAGTGATCTCTTTTGTAGCAAAGAAGATCAAGTCACATTCAAGCTTCAAACGAGAAGTTGGAAGTCTTGTTTGTTTAGTGTTGTATGATCTAGTGTTGATTCATACTTCATTGTTGTATTAAACCATCATAATCTTGTGAGTGTGAGTGGTTAGTATTTTAGTCCTCAAAATACATTATGTGTGGGAGTAGTTGTACCCTTGGAAAGAACTCGACATCTAGCTTAGTGTCGAAATAGTGTAAGCGAAGTGTAAAGGTTTTCTCCGCGGTGAAAGGAGCTTGTTGACTAGTGAAGTTAAACTCTCGAGTGTGAGACTCGGGGAGTGGAGTAGGGCAAGGAAAAAGAGTCCTTGTAGACCGAACCACTATAAACAACTTGTTGTGGTTTGATCATTTCTTTCCTTATTTACTCTTTACATATTGCTTGCATATTTCATCAACATATCCAAGATCAATATCAATTGATCTTTCAATAAGTTTCAAAACAAAGTTTTAATTGGTAAACTATTCAACCCCTTCTAGTTTTCTACATTGGTACCGAGCCTCGTTGCTCAAGAATTTCTAAAATAACTTGTATTTTATAAACTTGAAACGATCCATGGATTCGAAAACTTTAAAGAAGGGCAATCTATGCAAAGACCACCACTTTTGAAACCAATAGATTTATCTATTGGAAAACCGTTTGAAACATATGTAAAATCAAAAGATATAGATCTTTGGTTTATTATTGTTAAAGGGATTTTAGTTCTACAATAAAAGATATTTCGTTGATGAACAAAAGAAATTAGTTGCTAAAAATAATGAAGCTAAAATGATGCTTTATAATGCTTTACCTAGAAAAGAATATGAAAGAATTTTATGTGTGAAACCGCCAAAGATATTTGGGAATCTTTAATTGTTACACACCAAGGTAATTCACAAGTCAATGATAACAAATTGATCTTCTTGTTCAACAATATGAACAATTTATTATCCCGAAGATGAAACCATTGATTGTGGCTTTGCTCGCTTCAATACTATTATTACATCACTTAAAGCACTTGATGAATCTTTTCGTAGTAAGAACTTTGTCATGAAATTTCTTAGAGCACTTCATCCCAAATGGAGAGCTAAAGTGACCGCTATTGAAAATCAAAAGATCTCTCAAAATGTCACTAGACGAGCTAATTGGCAACCTCAAAGTTCACGAAATGGTAATGGAGAAAGATTCGAGATCATCAAAGGAAGAAGGAGAAGATCAAATCCGTCGCTCTAAATGCAAAGGCGGAATCAAGCGATGACGATTTAATCTTGCTCCGGTATTGAAGATGAGGAGTATGCCATGGCCGTTAGAGATTTTAAGAAGTTCTTTAGAAGAAGAGGAAAGTTTGTAAGACAACCTCGAGAAGAAAAGAAGCCATTCAAAAGATCGGGATGACAAAAGGGTAAAAGTGAAAGAAAGTGTTTTAGATGTGGTGATGCAAGTCATCTCATAGGAGAATGTCCCAAGCCACCTAAAAGCAAAACTCAACGAGCTTTTGTAAGTGGTGCTTGGAGTGATAGTGAAGACGATGAAGAATCAAGCAAGGAAGAGATCGCTCTAATGGCACATGAGTCAAACGAGGTACTTTCCGACTCTTCTTATTCTTCTATAGATGATGACACTTTGCAAAACAATATACTCAATTGTGTGAGCTAAGTCTAAAAATTATAACTAAAAATAAATTTTAAAACCAAAAGGAATTTTGGAAAATGAAGTATATGAGTTGAAAGAAAAGCAAAACGACTTGAAAAAGGAAAAGCAAATGACGATGATTGTAAATCATGGCAAGAGCTTAATCTTGAAATAGAAAACTAAAGCTCACACAAGAGGTTCTAATCGAAAATAATTCTAAGTTCAAAAGGTTTAACAAAACATCGCTCTTTGCCGATGAAATAGTTAAAATCCATAAAACACCGTGAGACATGAATGGGCTAGGTTTTAATGAGGTATTAATTTCAAAGAGTCAAAACAAAGCGGTCGAAAAGGACGAACATTCATCAAAGCTGCTGCGAAGATAAAGACGGACGAGACGGAACCAAAATAAGGGTTCCGTCCACAGCAAAATGGTGTCGGGTACCTCAAACAGATGTAATGTTCGCATACGGACCGCATCAATTTGTCAAAGTAACAAAGAAAACCAATGATAGTATTAAACTAAAACCACCGTTACATCGAGTAGGACTTGCCAAAATGAATTTAGATAAAAAACTACTCAACAACGATATAAAACACCTTTTGCCAAACGCCCCTTTCCTAAGAGCAACCACAACGTATAACCCAACTACCAACACAACAAATGGAATCAAAACTTTCCTAGACCATATCAAACTCCAGATTACATGTCATGGAACTCTTACCCTTCGTTTCCATACATGAATCAAATAAATGGTATGTTTAACCCAAACGGACCCATGAGATATTGGGGACCAAATGCTTGAGTTATTTACTTCTTAGGTATGCTTGAAAGTTGATTTGGAACCTGATGAATGGATAAAAGATAGTGGATGCTCACGGCATATGACGGGCAACAAAAGTCTCTTCTCATCATACCAAGAGTATGACGGAGGTAATGTCACTTTTTTTAGTAATCTCAAAAGCAAAATTATTGGCAAAGGTACGATCGCTCATAACTCCCTAACTATTGAAAATGTTGCTCATGTGGATAGTTTAGGATTTAATCTACTTAGTATTAGCCAACTATGTGATAGAAAGTATAAAGTACTATTTGATGAAAATGGTTGTAAAATACTAAAAGATGGTATCACCATAGCTAAAGGAGTTAGGAAAAATAACATATACGTCATGAAAATAGATAAAACATCTAATGACAAACTTTGCCTAACAACGTTAGCCGATTGATCATCTCTTTGGCATAGACGCTTAGGTCACGCCAATATGAGACTTATACAAAACCTATCTTCAAAAGAGCTAGTCAGGAATTTACCAAAACTAAAATATGACCAACACTTTTGCGACGCTTGCAAAATTGGTAAACAAACACATAGTAGTCACAAATCTAAAAATATGGTGTCCACATCTAAGTGTCTAGAATTATTACATATGGACTTGTTTGGACCATCCGCTATAAGAAGCTACGGAGGCAACTTATACACTTTGGTCATAGTAGATGATTACTCAAGGTTTACTTGGATGTTGTTTTTGAAAACCAAAAATGAAGCTTTTGATAAATTTGAAATTCTTAGCAAGAAAATTCAAAACCAACTAGGTGTTAAAATTGTGTCAATCCGAACGGATCATGGTCGTGAATTTGACAACGAAACCCAATTTCAAAACTTTTGTGATACAAATGGTATAACACATAACTTTTCCGCTCCACGAACACCTCAATCACATGGAGTAGTAGAACGTAAAAATAGAACAATTCAAGAAATGAGTAGAACAATGCTTAATGAACAAAACATTCTCAAAAGTTTTGGTGTAACGCTGCTGACACTTCTACATATATTTTAAATAGAGTCTTAATACGTCCTTTCTTAAACAAAACACCATATGAACTTTATAAAGGTAAAAAGCCAACGTTAGGATATTTTAGAGTCTTTGGTTGTAAATGCTTTATTCTTAATACTAAGGATTATCTCACCAAGTTTGACCCAAAGTCTTATGAAGGTGTATTTCTTGGTTACTCAAACTAGTAAAGCTTACATTGTCTTAAATAAAGAAACAATGATAGTCGAGGAATCGTTGAACATAACATTTGATTAAAGTCCACCTCCTCTAAGACATCACCTTTGGTAGATGATGACTTAGTTGAAAGTCAAATAATAGAAAGTCAAATTAATAATAACAAGGAAGATGAACCATTAAATAAGGAAATTATAAACATCAAAGAATCTAAAAGTCATCCTTTAGAAAAGGTCATAGGACAACTTAATCAAAGAACCTTAAGGTCACAAGCCCAAAATCAAAGTAATTATTTTTGTTTTGTATCCACCATTGAACCTAAAACCATAAATGAAGCAATAAAAGATGAATCATGGGTAATAGCCATGCAAGAAGAATTAAACCAATTCGTTAGAAATGATGTTTGAAATTAGTTCCAAAACCCAAAGACCAAACTATAATTGGAACAAAATGGGTCTTTCAAAATAAAATGGACGAAAATGGTGTAGTATCTAGAAACAAAGCTAGGCTTGTTGCACAAGGTTATAATCAATTGTAGGGATCGACTATGATGAAACTTATGCACCGGTAGCTAGACTTGAATCTATTAGAATATTACTTGCTTATGCATGTGCTTATGACTTTAAATTATTTCAAATGGATGTTAAAAGTGCTTTCCTTAATGGGTTTATTAACGAAGAAGTGTATGTTGCTCAACCTCCCAGTTTTACCGACTTTGAGAAACCACATCATGTCTTCAAACTCAAGAAAGCATTATACGGCCTTAAACAAGCACCTAAAGCTTGGTACGACCGACTTAAGACTTTTCTTATTAATAACAAATACACTATGGGATTAGTAGATAATACTCTTGATATGTGTCTAAAAACACATATATTTTACCTTGTTTAAACACACAAAACAAACCAAAACACACAAATGACTATATAAATGTTACAAATATCATGAAAATGTGTTTTTATGTGTTACAAATGAAAAGGATTGAAAACGATGAAAACAACAAAGTTTACAAAATTGGCGCTTTAGTCCCCGAACTTTTACAGATTGTCGAAATGGTCCTGGATAAAATATTTTGAAGAAAATCAACAATAGTCCCCAGAATCATGAAATGACAAATTTTACCCTTGAAGTTCAAATTTTCAAAATGGCAAGTTTAGTCCCTCGACTTTGAAAAATTAAATAAATAGTCCTTGGATATTTAAAAATGGAAAATAATCAAAATTAGTCCTTGTACTATTCATAAATGGCAGGATAGGTCCTTGTGATAAGTTTGGATTGTTGGCAGGATCACCCTCAAGTTATGCCGAATTGCAAAATTGGTCCTTATGTGTTATTAACACCAAATCCAAATCCATTTAACCCAAGCCCAAGTCCTAAGCCCAACCCACACATGACCCTTGGACCTTGACCCCTGCCCTTGAGCCAGTTCACAATGCCACTTGACCTGCCATTATCCAATTGTGAACCCCAACCGTATTATTAAAACCTCGGTCAAACAGTCAACGCGCGCCAAAACTATGTTTACTGTTCATCTTCCTCTACCATGACTGCAAACCAAAAACCAGGGTGGTTTTCTCCACCTTTCCACCTCATTTCCACCTTAACAGCTGTATACCAACCCCCTCCACCTCCACAACCTCCCAAAACCCATTAAATGCAAAAACCTCCTAAAGACTTTTTTTGGCGCCAAAAGCAGTTTGAATGGCTGAGATTGATTTGAAGCAATCCAAGGGTGCAGAATGATTTAGGTATGTCGACATGGAGTTTCCCAACAATATTTAGTATATATAAAGCTTTGTAATAGATAAAAAAAAGTAGTAATTAATTTTAGTGTAGTATAGTTTGTCATTTTTAGTGTAATTTCAATTTTCAGTATATGTTTAAGCTTCCAAGTACTTTGTTATGTAATTTCAGTGTAATACAAACCTTTTTGAGTATTCAATTTCAATTTCCAAGTACGAATTTATATTATGCAATTTTCAAGTTCATGTATATGTGATTGTAAGTTGATAAGGAATCTTAAGCTTGTATAAGTTCTTATATAAGCTTTTATAAGCTCACTTTAGCTTATTATTTACTCAGAAAATCTCTACTCAGATTTTACTCTCAAAATTACCTCAGTCAACAAAAGTCAACTATGGGATTGAATTAGTGATGCATAGCTGGAAATGGGGTGGAATCAATTAATATGGGTTGATATGCAGTTGGAATTGAGTTGAGTTAGATCTGATTTGGGTTGATATCAGTGATAGGATAGTGGTTAATTAATCTCAAGAGCAAACCATAGTGGTTGGACCACTTGTAAGTCCAACTCGCTTTTAAATTCTTAATCAAGAGTGTAGAAGTGCTTAAGTGTTGTTTAATGTTGCTTGATATTGTTAGTTGTTTTAATCTTAATCTATTTCGTCATTAGTCTCATAATCCGATATTAGTTTGCATCTATAGTTCGCTTGGATGTAAGCATTGTTTTGATGTTATTTTGAAATCATTAAAGTATAATTTTGTACTCAACTGAGTTGAGAACTAAGTAGGCTTGAATCATTGATCCGAGTTGGATATTTGCATACAATTCCTTAAGTAGTGTTTGGATCAGGCTATTGATTGGTTATTGAGCTTAGTTGAGTGGTTAATTACAGTTGCTAGAATCATATTTAGGCATAATATAGTCAATTAGTTCATTAACCTGGGTTCTAGAATTCAGAAAGTCAAAATCAAATTAAATCTTGTCTCAATTGCATCTCTGTTGAAATCAGTAGATAAGATTGTGCTAATAGGTTTAGAAAGTAGTAAGATAGCTTGCTTCAGCCCTATTTTACCATAGAACAACAAAATCAGTCAAGAAATTTGATTCAAATCTCATAAAAGTCAAATTTTACAAAACTGTCAAAAAGTCAAAAATAGAAAAGTCAGTTTTTGCTTTGTTGATGTCTCATGTGTTCAATTCTTGTCACAAGCCTTTGAGATTTTGGGATTTGCTAGTTTAGTTTGTCAAGATCTTAAATCTGGTTTTTGTGGAATTTTTCCAAGTCTCTAAAAGCTCTAAATAAGCTGTACAAATAGGCCTTATATGCCCTGTTCACACTCAGCTAATATTGAGTTGTGAACCAGGCATCTTGCAGCCTTTGCATAGGGCTCAGTTTACATAGTTAGGGTCTAAAAATTGGTCTATGTGTAGTCTGCTAGGTGATCTTTAGGTCCCAACTTCTGTTTTCCCATTTAGCTTATTAGGATAGCTTATTCATTAGCTTAAAGTAGCCCCCTTATAAACTGTTTTGCATTATTAATCCCATAAGCTCAAATCCAGTTTAAGCTTATTTAGTAATCAAGAGTACTGTTAATTAGTTAAGTTAGACTTAATCTAGCATAAATTAGCTGTCTTGATCATTTGGTGAAATTTGGTAGCTTATAGCTTAATCTAGTATCTTATTTAGAACTGCTTATCACTACAGTTTCATTTTCTCACACATAAGCCCTATCTTTTATATTTTTCATAGATTAATAATAATATTTTAGAATTTTCCTGAATTTTTCATAATTTTTCATCACTGTTTGCTATTTTTCTTATTTTAAATAAGTTTTTAAGACTTTTTAATTAGCTTTTATTACAAATAAATCGAAAAAGTTTTAAAAATATGTTTTCAATTTTCCTAGATTAAGATAAATATAAAAGCCAAAAAATATTTTTCCATAATTTTCTTAGTTTAAATAGTATTTTCTAGCATTTTAATTAGTTTTAAATAGTATTAAATTCATAATAAATAGATAAAAAGTGTAATAAATATATTTTCAGTTTTAAAATAAGTTTTATAATAATTTAGATTTTTCTAAGTCATAATTTCACTTTTCTAGCTTTATTTCATATTTTTTTATATTTTAGGTTATTATTAAATAGTTAAAAATAGTTTTTAATTAATAATAATTAGATAAATAGTTTTAAAAATAATTTTCTTTTTCCAATAATTTTATTTTATTATTAGGATTGTAAAAATGTATTTTTCATATCCGTAGGTATTTTCCTTCTTTACTTTTACGTTTTATTTCGTACGTTACGTAGTTTTTAATTTAAACGTAAGTTTTAGGTTTTAAACGTTAATCAATTTTAAAAATAGTGATAGCGTTTATTTAATATAATTTATCATTTTTATTTTCTTTAATTTGCATTTAAGCCCCTGTAATTTACAAACTTTTTCTCTAGATATAATTATTCCAAATCTACAAACCTTTTTCCATTTCAATATCACTCGATCGCAGATTCGTCTTATTACAGTGTTCACACCTCGTTGGGACTTAACGACCCGGGGATACACTAAACTCTCCTGGACTTAATTGCTTTGGTCTCAAGCTGTCTGGCTTTTATTACGGTTGACCATTCACAAGTGGTTGATTTGTGTGATAAAACCTGACCGTTTGGGAGCCAATCAACTCTTTTTACCAAGAAAAAGGAATCACAAATTATCATTGTTCAAATATACGTTGATGACATTATATTCGGATCAACTTGTCAAGAACTATGTGATGATTTCTCTAAAATCATGCACGACGAGTTTGAAATGAGTATGATGGGTGAATTAAACTTCTTTCTAGGACTTCAAATTAAACAACTAGAAGATGGCATTTTCTTTAACCAATCTAAATATATAAAAGACATGCTTAAGTAATTTGGTCTTGAAGATTCCAAACCAACTAAAACACCCATGTCCTCGGACACTAAACTCACCAAGGACTAAGAAGGTGAACTGTAGATAACACTAAATATAGAGGAATGATTGGTAGCTACTCTATCTTACGGCCAAGAGACCCGACATTATGTTTAGTGTTTGTCTATGTGCTTGCTTTCAAGAAAACCCAAAGGCATCACACTTAGAAGCCTTAAAAAGGATTTTAGATACATTAAGGGAACAACGTGTTTAGGATTATGGTATCCCAAAGGAATGGGTATAGAAACCATAGTGTATGCGGACTTGGATCATGCCGGTGATTATGTCGATAGAAAAAGTACAAGTGGTATTTGCACTTTTGTCGACATTGTCTCACCTCATGGTTTGCAAGAAGCAAACGGCTTTAGCCATCTCAACTACTAAAGCCGAGTACGCCTCAGCCCGAAAAACATGTCAACAAGCTCTTTGGATGAAGCAAGCTCGTTGATTACGGAATTCATCTCAACGACATTGTGATACTTTATGACAACAAAGGAGCCATCGATCTCAAAGAAGAATCCTGCTCAACATGCTCGCATAAAGCATATTGAAATCATCATCACTTTCTTCGTGACAATGTTCAAAAGGAAACATTTCAATCGAGAAAGTATCCTCCAAAGACAACATTGCCGACATCTTAACTAAGCCTCTTAAACGAGAACCTTTAATCTTCTTAGACTTGGTTTAGGTTAATGGAACCAAACATGTAGGATAAACATAGCCCAAAACATTAGAATAGTCAAAACAAAACAATTTTTGTCTCAGACTGCCATCAGTAGCCACGGCACCAAATGACAACACATACGGAACCAAATATTTGGTGTCGTTCGTCCGTGGTGTCTATGTACAAAACCTATATACAAAACATCCTCTTCCTCAAAACCCACTTTACCAAAACGTGTAAACATTAAACCAAGCTCATTATTGACACCTTCCCACTCACTAATCACTGAAGATAACATCATTGTAAGTATCCTAACTACATTTTATCTCTAAATTTTGAGTCTAGGATTCTTATTTATGCACAAAACTATCACAAATCATTACATGGGGTTTTATGTATGCTTTTATACTAAATATGAGTTCAATTGGCAAATTGCATAACTAGTCATTGAAATTAGGTACTACATTATCATATTGCATAAACAAATCATGCTTTCCACTAATCAATAGATAATAACTATAAGGCCTTATTCAAATAACCAAACACCCTATGTCAAATTTTTTGAAAAGCTTCTCACTTGTAGGAAAACAATTTTTCATTGTTAAATACAAATAGAAACGTCAAACTTTCATCACTTGCATGCTCTTGAATACTAAAGGTATTGCGAACTAATATGCATTCCTGTGTATATTCAAATGAAGCCACATTGAATTAGGAGCATTTGGGTTATCTCATAGTATTTGCCAAACACCCCACTAAAACCATTTTTGTGCATAAAATGAGTCGAGATAACCGCAACTCCAAATTGTTTTCATATAGGCACACACTAGAACCAAACCGTTAAAGTTTATTCTCATTTTAACATATCAATTCTTGTCCTTAGGAATAACCATGGTAGCCGCAAGATTCTATGATCACAAAGACACCCTTAACTACATTCCCAAACACCATAAAACCAAAGGACTTACCAAGGAACAAGTAGAAATATTTAGGGTCTAGAATCAAGGTATTTCCATGAGGTAGAACCATTCACTCATCCTTCCTTGAAAATACCAATCTCTGTGAAGAACTAGCCGCCATTCAATTCGATTGTCTCCTTGACATCGATGAACCAATTTGTCCTAGGTTTGTGTTACAATTCTATGCTAGTGTGACCGGGTTTAGTGATGAAGACGATGATGAATTTTGTCTTAGGTTTAGAATCAATCAAAACGACTACACCATCACATTAGCCAACTTTGCTCGAGTGCTAGGAATTCCCAACCGAGGACTTGTGTCTACTCGGATAAATGGTCACTCACCGCTCTTGATGCAATCAAGGACCGCACTCTTCCCTAGCAAACCCGTTTGGCCGATAAGGATGTTATCCGTGAACACCTATTTAACCCAAAGGGTGATACAACCCGTGTTACCCGAAAGGAAAAGAGGTAAACCGAGATCCATATGGAATGGAGCTAAATGAACTTAAGCCCAATTTAAGAAATGGGGAGCTACTTAGAGCCAACGTCGTTAGCACCATAGGAAATAGGATCACATAAACGCTGCCTTTGTCACATGCTCTACAACTTGTCCACCCGACAACCATTCAATTTAGCCTACTACATCGCTAGAAGAATGATTGATATTCCAACTCAAGGATCGGTTGCTCTTCCATACGGGATGCTTCTCACCCGTCTCTATAGAAACTTTGAACCAATTCCACCAACCCCAAAAGGATGCACCTTCACTATGAACTCATCCTCGTGATCTTTGTACCTTTGAGTGATGAACGAGTTGCTAAGACAAAAGGCAAGAGAGCAAACCTCCAACTCCATCATCATCATCATCAAATAGCTCCGAGGATGGTCTTCCAAGCCTCGCCTCCACCTCATGAGTATTATGCGTCTCTTCCCGAGATTGAAAATGAATCAATGGAATTCAAGCAAACTAAGGGAATGTTCAAGTGCCTTGGTAGGATGATGAACAAGATTTACAAGAAGTTGGACAAATGAGAGTGTTTGGAACAATAAATTATCGTTAATGTTTGATACTAATTAGTTGTTTTTATTATGTAGGATGATAATACAACTTGAAACAATGTTGTATGCTAATAATCTCATGCAGGGGGATAGCACAAGTATGCTATCAAATTTTACCCATTTTCACTATAATGTGAAAATCAAAAAGCCTTGCTCAAAATACATGCTCCACTATGTTTATATATGTGTTATTTACTTTTCCTAACTAGAAATGTTTAGTGTAACATCTCTTGAGAAAATTTCGTGTTTCGGAAAAGTTCTCAAACCTAAAACTCACTATGTCCTTTCTCGACTACATGGATCGACGGCACCAACGATTTGGTACCGTCCGTTATGTGAATTGGTACCGCCAGACCAGACAAAGTGACCGAGACGGCACCCTTTTAGGGTTCCGCCTTGTACATTTTGGTGCCGTGGATCCTCCTGTAATTTTTCGAATTTCGACTCTTTCGTGATTCCAAATTACTATCCATTACTTAGAAATCAATCTTAACTATTTTATACTCTTACTAGAACTAGTATAATTCACTTAGGTATATAAGAAATCCATTTCCACCAAAATTCAAAAATTTGAAAAATCCACCCAAGGAGCCCTTTATATAAAGGAAGGAACCAAATTTTTGGTACCTTCAAACTGCTGGTAATCTAATTGTTAGGAAATTCCACTCATTAGAACACATTTATTGCAAATCTTTTCTTCTTCACTCCATCTCTTATATGGATTGACTTGGGTGATATGACTAGCATTCAACCCACTTCCAAATCATTAGGAACCTCATCTCTTCAATGGTTTAACATCAAATCAAACACATTTCTCCATAATTTTCACTTCTATAAATTGAGAGGTTTTACCATGATTATCCTCACACCTTCTTCATTCTTACTATTATCTAGCAAAGAAAACCCAAGTCAAAATGACAAAATCCTCTCCAAAACCTTGCAAGAAAACCGCTAGAATTAGTGTGAGGCCTTGTTGCTTTGTTAACCTTAGCTCCTCATCCGAGTCTTCTCCACTCACGATCTCATCTCCCATCCGAGATGATACAAGCCTTACCTTAGCTACACCTACTCAATCACACATTGTGATCACCACTCCACCACCTACAAAAACACCAACTTCACCTCCACCGGCACCCATCCAAACATCCAAAACACCCTCACCACCTTCACCACCAAGGTCTCCAACTCTCATTCCTATAGAGTTATTTTCCACTCTACCAACTTCACCAAATCCTTTCTTGGAGGAATTGGATGACTTGCCTCCTAGGCCAAATCAACCACCACCATTGCCATCCTTTGGCACAATTAAGCGAATAGCTCATGAATCACTAAGGTCATCTTTTGACCCAAACGCCCCACTAGGGCCAAAACCTCTTCTCTTCCACCCCATTCACAAAGACATCCATGATCCTTTGTATGGGGACCATCCACTCCCAACATCAATGTCCCCTCATCTTGAGGACATTGAGGAGTGCATGTGGGATACCAATCCCACTAGAGAGGAGATTCAAGCGGAACTCCACAACCTCCACCAATTCAAAGGCATGGTGGATTCTCACTTAAGTGAGACTATGCAAATGCAAAATGTTTTGCTTGCCTCCATCATGACCACCCCAAACATCCCCAACAACACCAACACATCTACCATTCCACCACCACAACCTTCCCAAACATACTACCCCCCTAGGTATGGTTGCTCAACTTGTGAGCAAACGACCCAAACCGCTGAAAGAACACGGGTTATGGTCCATGACTTTCAAGAGGAAATGAGGTTCATCCTCAATTACATCCTTGAGCGCCTCAACGCTCTTTCTCATCCACCATCTCATTAGGATGGTCATAGATTAGCATTTCTAAGTTCTCTTTTCTTAGGATTATTTTCTTTTTCTTGTATTAAAACACATCATTGTGTTCTCCTTTCATGATCTTTATTCATGAAAATTTTAACTAATAAATGGTGTTTTTATTATAGTGTTGGCACTTTTACTTGGTATTTGGCAATGCTTGTGAATGATCATTATTACTAACTTTTTTTTGTAGCTTTATTTTCACAATCCATGTATCTTCCCATTAAGCACCCAATTTAGGGGAGCTTTGATTAAGGGAGATAATGGCTCGGCTCATTACATTCTCAGATCACTCGCCTTTTGTTGAGACAAAAGGGGAGAAAATATAGAACTTGAACTTGTTTACATTTGACTTTTCTTAAAAGTCAATCGATACTTTGACTTTCCGAAAAAGTCAACATCATGCATCAACTAGTGAAACATCATACACTTGCATTATTATTTCCTTTTCAAGTTCTAAAACTAATATTTTTATAACTCTTGCACAAACTTAGTATCTTTTATAAAATAAATTTATATTTTGTCCTCAACAAAGGGGAGATTGTTAATACAAATATCGCCATTAAACGTTATTTATATTTTTGATCTTTACCTAAGTTTTGTTAACGACAAAAGTAAATTTAATTTGTATAAAATCTTAAAGCTTGTCAAGTTTAATAGATATTAAAACAAGCTTTTCAAACAATATATTCATCATTCAAGCATTTACATTTTTGATTAGTGACATCTTGATATGACTCTAATCATTATGTATGATAGTAGTTTTTAGAATGTGTTAGGTTCTTAAAACCAAACACTACTTAAGTACTTGCATATTTCTAAAAATTGAAATACAACATATGACATCATGTGATGCATCATGGAAATCATTGGAAGATTTCATTAGATATTTTGTGTGGATTTGTACTCTTCATATCTTGCACAATCTCACTTAGATATAGTTGACTTTAGCAAAGATTTTGATATCTTGGTCGCCGACCAAGCGGTACCAAAATGAGACACAATGAACCCTTTAAGGGTTCCGTGGTCCGTCGACGCCCTGTCCATTTTGGCTATAAATAGCAAAGCCAAACCAAGTAGTTTTCCATCCCTTTCCACTATTCTCTCATACATATCTTCTCTAACCTTTCTAACTCAGTTTCATATCATATTAGTGATCTCTTTTGTAGCAAAGAAGATCAAGTCACATTCAAGCTTCAAACGAGAAGTTGGAAGTCTTGTTTGTTTAGTGTTGTATGATTTAGTGTTGATTCATACTTCATTGTTGTATTAAACCATCATAATCTTGTGAGTGTGAGTGGTTAGTATTTTAGTCCTCAAAATACATTGTGTGTGGGAGTAGTTGTACCTCGGAAAGAACTCGACATCTAGATTAGTGTCGTAAATAGTGTGTTAAGTGTAAAGGTTTTCTCCCGGTGAAAGGAGCTTGTTGAATAGTGAAGTTAAACTCTCGAGTGTGAGACTCGGGAGTGGAATAGGCAAGGAAAAGAGTCCTTGTAGACCGAACCACTATAAACAACTTGTTGTGGTTTGATCATTTCTTTCCTTATTTACTCTTTACATATTGATTGCATATTTCATCAACATATCCAAGATCAATATCAATTGATCTTTCAATAAGTTTCAAAACAAAGTTTTTAATTGGTAAACTATTCAACCCCCCTTCTAGTTTTCTACACATACCTTCTTCAAATGGCATAAGTTGAAGAATAGACGATTTAACATGATCAAGAACATCGCAAAAGAAGATAGTACTCTCAGGGATACTTGGGATCAACGTTGAAATGCATTTAAATTCCTCTAACGCCTCTATAATCCAGACACCCATATAAAACAATTAATGTAGTGTTCTAGCTCAAAGAGTAATAAGAATAATTCATTTATTTTTGTAAGCGTAAAAACACAAAAGTCTGATTGTTTGTATGTCTCGCCCATAGTATTATTAGAGTATATTGTTGATACAAAAGTTGGGCGTTCCTTGTTTGGGCTCCGTTCTCGTGATCAATTGATGATTGCCGCTGAGACCCGCGACTAAGTAAATGAAAACACCGTTAGGCTTATCGGGATTGTCTCCCACGATTATCCTCCAATGAGAGTAAGTAATCGGTTTAGGGTTAAAGGAGAGTTAGGTTTTATATCGTACCTTTAACGAGGGATGGGGTTCCATTTATATACACACAAAATCCTTGTTGGTTCCGTGTTCCCCAACCTTCGGCGTATTCCACCTAAGTCGGTTGGCAAACAATTATCTCTATAATTAGGAGATATCTGATATCCTATCCCGTAAATAACCTTGGGTTTGGGCCTTCGTAGGCCCAAACACTTATCGGCTTAGCCCAATTCGTGTTGGGCTCGTTAGTATCGGACCTTGGTCGGGTTCGTGACCCGAATGTAGACTATACGTCATCATGTCCCCCCAGTCTAGTATGCGCAGGAACTAGCTGCGGATGCTAGACTAATAACTGCAGCCAAGAAATAACTGTGAAGCGTAGCAAAGAAGCCAAAAAAAGGCCCCCGTGTGGAAAGATACACGTGGTATCTAAACCTAATATGTAAAATAGATGCCTCGTAAATCGGGGGAAAGCAACTGTAACGGCGTCCCATCAATTGATCTGATCCACACATTGGAGAGAGTGGGATCCACGTGTCTTTCATCGCGTGGCTGAGAGAACTTATATAACCTTCGACTTTCATTTCACTGTGATTATCACAGTAAAAACTCAATCCGCCATTGTTAACAAACCTTCAACTTGCAACCCAGAAAATTGCTATTCAAAAGGTAACCGCGCGTGCGCTTATAAAAAACAATACCATGGTCAAACAGTATCTTATTTCACCTCCGATATAACTGAGGACGAACTTCTAGAGTTCGCTTCGGATTATTACATTCCCATCGCAGTGCATCCGGAAGTTCCGGGTGCGCAGGCATCAATTGCGGATTTTCCCGAAGGGAAAATAGGGGTATACACGCACTTTTTTGAATTCGCAAATCAACGCGTGCCAATATCTTTATTCCCGAGCGATGTTAAACTACTACCGCCTTCATATATCCCTACCGCACCGCGCAGGTGCGGCAAAATCACCAACTTCGAGGTTAATTGTCGACATCGGCAATTAACCCGACTATCCACCTATACCGCGGCGTTCTACCACACAACGTGGTCGCACGGGTGGGTATCATTGCTAAGCGCGGCTGGCACCTTCAATTGTTATATGAAAAAACCGGACGCGCCAGAACCGGAGAGAAACTTTTTTCGGTAGACGACGGCTTCCCATCGCGCTTCGATTTCTACACTCAGGGGACACTGCCAAGGGATGAGCGCCCCCTCCCTGGATCGTATAATGCGGAAGATGCGGATACAATAAATGCCAACCGTATTCCCATCAGTGTCTATCTAGAAGAATTTTTGGTACACATGGGCATAAGCCGTAATTATTTTGGTAGACCTGATGAGGTGCCAATCTTCGTAGGCGCGGATGGCCAGGGTGGGTGCTCATCCTTTACGCAACCCTTGTGCTTTATTAGTGTGAGCCTTTCCTATCATCTTCATTATTTTGTAACCTGTTGTGTTGTATGTTTTTCGTTGCGCAGAGATGGATCTGTTCAGGGTTGTCCAGTTAGCAAAGCCGTGCCTGGCCACAGTAGGGGCGCGCCCACTGAGAGAAGGGGAAGAGCCCATAGCAACTGCCGGGCGTGTCACGGAGCTGAACCTGGAAGAGGCTGGGAGCAGTGGTCCCACTGCGTTGGAAGATACCCCTCTGCAGAGTGTGCCGAGCCCTAGGGTACCTACTTCGTTGGTGGAGCCGTCACGCGTAGATATTGAAGAAGAGGAGGAAGAAGTGAGCCAAATATTGGAGCGTAAGAGAACGTGTGGTGATGACGGCGCAAGTTCCTCCAGGAAGAAGCGTCCCGTCGTTCTTACCGTGGAGTCGTCGTCAAGAGATGTTGCATCACCTCCCCCTTTCGTTGATACCGCTACCCCTCAGTAAGTATTATTTGCAAAAGTCCTTGTCGCCTTCCTTCTGATATTATGAAACAATCGCTAATCCACTTGTATGTATGCAGGTTTGAGCACGCTGTAGAGTCCCCCTCCCCCCAGGCTAGTCCAGTGCATGCTAAATCATCTGGGCCAAAGAGCCATAGCGCTGAGCCGTTGGTCTCGGGGGATGCGCCGATGGATAAGCTAGTTGAAGATCTGGAACTGGCTACTGCGCACCAAGTGAAGTTGGTTGCGCAACTAAGGGCTAAATACTCGGGAGAGAGTAGTCAAAGCGTGGAAAAAGACCATTATATTGCGGCGTTGGAGGCTCGTTTAGCTAGTGCCCGAACTGAGATAGAAGCGGCAAATGCTTATTCTGAGAGGCTTGCGGGAGAAAAAATGTCCTTACTAACCCAAATAACCCAGGAGCATACTGCAGCAGTAGAGTACAAGGCGTCGTGTAACTGGGCCCTTAAATATCTGGAACATGGTAAGGAAGAGTTGCTCTCGCAGTTAAGGGATTTTGGTGCTACTGTGGGCAGTTCATTGGAGGTGCAAGAGTTGAAATTGCGCAAGCTCAGCATGGAGTACGACGAAGAGTTATATCCTCAACTCTTGTCTACTATTGCTGAGCGCAGATGGCTCATAGGTCATGGTCTTTGTCTTGCTGCACTTTGTACCTTGGAGTCGCAAGAAGTGGTGGATGCTTTTGGGGGAGTGGTTCAGTGCGCCTTGGAGCGTGGTAAAGCAGAAGCTGTGGAGAAGCTTCATGAGGCGGATCTTTTGAAGGTGCCTGCTGAAAAGGTACCTGGATACAACGCTAATGCGTATGATGATCTGGTTGCAGCAATGGAGAAGATGAAGATATTGGAGCTGCCTTTAATTGCTGAATTAGAGTGCGACCAAGATTATCCCATAGGGGTAATAATGGAGGGGCTAACATTGGCTAGGCATCGTTCTGAAGATGCAGAGGCGCAACAAGATTATTTTTTGAAACCCAATGAGTCCCAACTGCAGGTACCTGTGTTTGTTCGCCCGCACAATATCTTGAATCCGTTTGCTTTGGAGAAGGAAGTTCCATTGAAACAAGTCTTGGAAGCTCATGCTACAAGGCTCGCCAAGAAGGAAGGTATTAAGGGCAAGGCCATTTTGTGCGGCGTTGGCGCGGCTCACCTCCCCCGGTCAGACGGAGTGTTGGTTAGTGTTGCTACGGTATCTCGTCAAGACTCCGACTTGTTGAAGAAGTTAAGCGAGGTTAAGGATACAACGAGCCGCGTGGGTAGCTCTTCTCTTAAGCGGTGTAATAGCTGGTAGATTGTAACTTGTAAAGTGAAAATCCTTTTGTAAGCACGCATGGTACTTAATGGAACATGTTGTTGTGACTTATAATATTTGCACTTAGTTACTTGTCTTTCCATGAAAAACTTGTGTATTGTCTAAGAAGCAAACTGTTGTATAAGAGCGGATAATATGTGAAGTTCATAATCATGTATGAGATTCATGGTATACTTAAGAAATAATTTCGAAGTACTTTTTTCATCATAGTCGTGTATGTTGTGATATGCAGCGTACTGTAAATATCATATCAAGGAATCAAGTGTCTTGGTTCCTAAGTTATTAAACGTGCACCATATGCGTTGTTACGCACCCGTCGTGGTATGCGTACAGAACTTATTCCATTGTCTGGAGAACAAGGTGTTTAACAAGGATACATGATCCAATGTTGATGGGTTTGCAACCCTCTTACGCAACGAGTTGTTTAGTAGGTTAACTCATCCTTTTACCATCGTGGGTTTATTAAGTGCATGCACGCCTTGTAGGCAATAGATAAAAAATGTTAAGACATAAGGTATATGGAAATAACAAATTGAAATGTGTCGCGGAGTTAGCTAGAAACCGCGACGTTTTATTAATACTTGCAAGTTTTTATGAAAGAAAATAAATAAGACATATGCCTAAGCCATTCCTAGAGATAACATCATGTTAGGAATTAGAAATTCCCAGTATTAAAGAGTCGGTCACCTCAAGTATATGTAATCGTTAGAAAGCTCGTAGTCGTAGTTCATTTAAGTTAAGTAGTATTTAGTTAAGTAACACCGTGGAGGACGGACGGTCTTTACCCACCGTATGCCCGATCCACACCCGATGTGGCGCTTATGTAAGACTATAAATACTCTCTACCTCCCAAGGTAGAGAGTTGGAGCTCATAATAATATCTTTCACTTTCTCTCACTAAGTTCCCTAAACCTCTAACTTTCTCTCTAGAATTCCATCTTATACGCCACCTTGTGTTATGGTTTGATGTGTATGTGAAAAGTTAATATCTAACAATTGGTATCAAGAGCCATGGTTAGATCATATCTTGCACATCTTTGGATTTATAGTGGTTTTAGGTGGTTTTGAGTTTGAAAAGTTTAGTGGTTTTTGCATCATTTGGTTGATTTCTTGTGTTAAAGTTTGAATCTTGTTGGTACTTTTGTGTTTAGAATCATCAAAAGTGTTTAGGTTTTCATTTGGTAAGCTTGAATCATCTTGGTTGGGTTGTTTTGGATTGAAAAGTGATGTTTATATGGTTTTCATGGTAGCGAGTTAGTTCACGGATAAGTTTTCTTCATAGCGACTTGCTTCATTAAATTGTAGCGAGTTACGTTGTTAAATCTAGCGAGTTAGATCTAGCGACTTAAAGTACAAGTAGTGGACTCTCCACCACGGTAGCGACTTGTGGTAGCGACTTGGTCTATAGCGAGTTGCTCTTTAGCGACTTGCATTGTTGGCGACTTGAGTAGCGAATTGCTGCCAAATTTTGGTTAGCGACTTGGTGTGTAGCGAGTTACTTCTTAGCGACTTGCTTTCGTTAGCGACTGGGTTTCTAGCGACTTGGATTTCTAGCTAATTAATAGGTAGCGACTTAGTGCATTTGTCTCAGCGACTTAGTGCATTATCATCTAGCGACTTGGGTGATTGTTTACGGTTTTCTCTTGATTTAGTAAAACCCGTGAAAGAATCTATTTCCGCTTAATCATAGAGTTATAAAATCCCGATAACTGCTAACATGTCTACCAACGCTCCCACTGCTCCCACCGCCATCTCCATCGCTGTCGAGGATGTTCAAGCAATGGCTCGGATACTCGCCCACCCATGCTTCGATGTAATCGACTACGACTCTTGGGCTCAACGAATCGATTGTATTGCCTTGGAAAGGAAAATGGTGTCAACATTCTTAAATCCATTGATGAAGGACCATATCGTGTTGAGACGACTAGAGACATACTTGATACTAATGAAGATGGTACTCCTGCTACGGAATGGATGCACCTAAGATGTATGATGAGCTTGATGATAAGGAGAAAAGAGATTCGATGCGTATATCGTGGCTTCAAACATTGTTCTTCAAGGTCTTCCTAAAGACATCTACAAGTCGATCAATCATAACACCGATGCAAAGGTCGTTTGGGATAACGTTAAGATGCTTCTCTCGTGTTCGTAATTAACTATGGAAGACAGGGAATCCCAACTCTATGATGAATTTGAGCACTTCAAGATGAAACCAGATGAGAGTGTCTATGAGTACTATGTGAGATTCCATAAGTTAGTGAATGACATGAGGAACATCGAATGACTATGCCTAACATTCGCTTGAATTCAAAATTTGTGAACAACATGAACCCGAATGGCACAAGTTTGTTACCTGTGAAGCTCACTAAAGGATTGAAGAACACAAACTATGAGCAACTCTATGCCTTCCTCCTTCGTAATGAGAGACATGCCATGTTTGAAAAATTGATTCTCAATCGCTCAAAACTAACCTGTGAGAGACAAGCTCGCCTAATGATTCAACCGCTTCTACTCAAACATCGGAATCAAAACCAAAGCTTCACAAGTCATACCTTGGGTAATGGTAATCACAAACTCATTCCCGATCCTATGTACAAACAAGTCGATGCCGATGCACACGCTGGAAGCTTCATTAATCAACTAGCTCTTCCGATTAGTCAAAACATGAATTCTCTCCCACAAACCAACAACAACCTCGTAACAAAGATCTAACCCACACAATCAAGCTACCGTTAAAGATGGAAGGATCGTGGTGCAACCAGCTCAGAAAGACAAGATGATCGTGGAAGGGTGGTGCCGGTAGAGGCTATGTGGGCAATCGTAATCGAGGAAGGAATGGTAACCAAGGTCAAGCTAAGCCGATCAAATGCTATAACCGTGGTGGTGAGGACACATTGCAAGGAACCGCACATCTCCAAAGCGCCCACAAAATCGATTACATTCGTAGATAAGATGTTACTAGCACAAGCTCAGACAATGGTGTGCGTTGGATGAAGAGGAATTGTCGCTTTTGCCGAGGGTAATGCCAAGACCTATGATGCGAGATGGATGAGCAACTTATTCGTGAGATAGGTCACAATCATCGAACGCCTTTCAAGTCGCCGATCGTGATGCTTACGACTGATGTAGATGATGGACCCATCGCACACACAATTTTTATGGCTAGCATCTCTCCAATGGTTTCTCCCAAGATCTCTTCTTCACCACAAGTGGCCCATCCAAGGACAAACTCATCTCGAGGTATTAAAGCTATACGATGATGTCGATGTGCAACAGATGCATGACAAAGTACAACCAATCGAAACTATTGAATCAAATATTGAAAATATGGGTAATATCAATATTGTCCCATACGATCAATACGTGAAACAAAGTGAAAGTGAAGTTGTACCAAGTGATGCATCTTCGCATCAACAATGACTATGTCTTTGATGAATACACCGCATGTGCTCCCGATGATTCCATAATTTCAACTAAATGCCTATAAGGAACGTGTTGCTATTTATGAACAACGCAAAATTTGAGTTGACCACCGTGAGCAGTGAAATGGATGTCCAAGTGAGTACAAGAATTAGAAAAGTAAGTTTAGAGAAGAAGTATTGAAACAAGAATTAAATTCCTTGCAAGAAAAACTTTCTAAAACAAACTAAACAAAACAAGAACTTCAAGAAAATGTGAAAATGCTTAAGCAAGAATTTAATGCAAAGGAATCAAAACTCTTGAGAGATTTTTCTAATCTGAAAACTTTGAAAAACAAACTAGAAAACAAGTTGTACATACAAGGAAACACCATTCAGACTGCTCACATGGTGACCAAACATCGAGTCTTAAGCGATAAGCATAGCATTTCCCTTGTTGAGGAACCGAATCCAGAGGTAATTAAAAAGGCTAGAAATGCTCATAAGGTGCTTTATGATGGTGATGAAATCCTTAAGCCTAGGCAGAATCCTAGTTGCGTTGAATGCACTGAGGAAGATAAGAAATCAGATGAAGTCACTAGGGAAAGGATGAACAAAAAACTAGATGACCCGAAATGCAAAGAGAAAAACATAAATATCACTCCTCATGATTATAAGAAGGAAAACTGGATTTCCTTAAACAAGTTTAAGCCTCAGACTTTGTTGACTCAACAAGTCTTCGGAAAAGGATTTAGATAAGGTAAAGCGGAAAATATTGTTGAAACTAACCTCCCTTAGGAAAATGCCTAGAGCGACTGTGTATCCTCCTAATACACCAATGCATCTTGTACCTAGAACAATTGCCACTAAAAGCAAGACATTAATTAGCCAATACGTCATATTCCAACTATTTGTTGATTTTGAGAAAACTTGCAAGAAAAGGATCACTCCCATCGTATAATCAAGGTGAAAGAGGTTTTGAACAAATGAAAGAATGTTATTTAATCGAGGTCATGCCCTTCTTTAAACTTCTAAAAGATCACTTTGAGAGTCTTAAAAGGGGTAGAAGCGATATTAAGGGTATGGAAAAGGAATTTGATGCAATGGTTGTGAAGTTAGTGATTATGAGCGCACTAAAATATAATGAGATTGAGAGAAAGAACTTACATACATTAAATGAGAATCTTATTACCGAATGTGTTGCTCAAGATGTGTTTTTCATCGCTCAAATTGCTCTATTAATGCTTCCAAATTTCATGAATTATCTCGTGGCCTCGAAAGTCTCCCATGATCGTGTCATTGAGCTTGAAAAACTAATTCTAAACTAAACGAGAAAATTGAACCGATGATCACGACACCTTGGTTAAACATTTTCTAAACTAGAAGTTGAGTATTTTAATCTACAACTAAAATATCAACATCTCAAAGAAAATGTCAAAACCTCAAATATCAAGACATCTTCGATGCTCCGAGTTTGATGCGCTTTTCAAATTAACAAACGTGATGAATGATTCAAGCTCAAGGCAACACGATCGAAAGTTGAAAGCCCAAATCTCACAATTAAAGGGTCAAACGAACAATATGACAGCTCCCAAATGCCTCCTCCTTTAGATTCTCGAATTCTCAAACGTTTCATCTTCAAAACCTAGTAAATGCTTTACAAAAGGAAAACGAAAGTTTTCTAGAAGAAAATGAAAAGGTTAAACGTCATTTCAATGAGTTGTTTGAATCAATTAAAGTCACTAATGAACAAAAACAACGAACAAATAACTTCATTGCAAAAGGAAATTGAGAATCAAGAGTCGTAAAAGGGAAAATGCCAATGATCAATGAGGAGAATGTTGTATCTAAGGTTCGCTCTAGTAATAAATATGCTTTATCCGTGACATATGTCCCCTCATCTAAGGAACAACAAACTTGCCATTCAAACATATTTCTCATCCCTTAAGGATTGCTTAGAATGTCTCGTGAGATTGTTGAAGAGGATAAGCTAGAGAAACCTCATGATAATGCAATTGGACATGCTTGCTTATATGCCAAACGATCTCAAGAAATCTTAGAATGCTTGATCACAATATGCCCAAAGTCATTAGGTGAGAGAGTTAACCTTTGATTCCATGCTCAATGCCTAAAGCTAAGTATGATACGATTCGATTCCCAATGTTTTGAAAGTGAACAGAGTGTGCCTTTAAACAAATTTCGATTCCAGATCCACAATGCTAAGAAAGAGAACTCAAGTGTGCCTTCTAGAGTACAAATCACAAGACTCTAGTTTTAAGAAAGTGAACCTTAGTGCACCCGCATGTAGTTCAGATCCCAAGACATCTAAACAGTGATGCAAAGAGTAGTTAAGCCAACTAATGTTCCCATTCCTCTACAGAGTAATCGTGACATTAAGCGGAGCAGTCAAAGTCTCAAGACAATACAAGGAATGATAGGACCTCTCAAGCTAAGAATGTGCACCGAAGAAAGTAGAAGAACAATCTAGGAACTTTAAGCTTGAATTGAATAAAACGAATCGTGTTGATTCTAGTAATTGCCATAGGCGCATCGTAATTAATCCGATTCGATACTATTTGCAAACCTTGTACCGATGTCCGCTTGAATTCGCTTTCTAATCATGAATGTGGTGTTACCGCTCGCCTAATGATGTTAATTGTCCACTTAATATTGTTAATGCTAAAATTCATGCTAAAAAGGCTAAAAGGCAAAAGCGAAAGAAAGTTAGAAAACAATGGAAACCCACGGGAAGAACATTCGTGAGAATAGGTTTTATTGGATACCGTTGGTCATAAGACCAATCGATAATGCCCACTAGAAAATGGATGCCTCACCGGTAGAACTATTCCTTAAGAAGTAGTCACACTATAAATGTGGCTAATACGTACACTAGTATTGCATCTACTCACAATGATTCCATTACCTCACCGTCTCGATGTGAATGCTTCTATTTCGATGCGGGTGTTCCAACTGCTGCTACTAACCAAATGGAACCCATTCTTGCATGGGGATCCCAATTATCCGCTTATCCATTCTTGTCTCGTGTTCAACCGCAGATCGCTCAAATCGCTCGTGGTACCGGACTCAGTCGCTCCAAGCATATGACCGAGACCGGTCACGGCTCATGAACTTCGTGAGCAAATTCATCGGACCGTTAGATTTGGTAATGATCATTTTGGTGCTATTATGGGTTATGGAGATTATGTTGTTGGTGATAGTGTCATCTCCGAGTGTATTATGTGGAAGGTTTAGGTCATAACTGCTCTCTCGCTGGTCAATTTCGTGACTCGATCTAGAAGTAGCCTTCGTAAAACATACCGCTTTGTTAGAGATCTTAATGGTAAGGAACTGCTGAAAGGAACTCGTGGCTCAAACCTTTACACCATCTCTATCGATGACATGATGAGGGCTTCTCCAATCGCTTGTTATCAAAGGCTTCAAAATCAAAGTCATGGTTATGGCACCGTCGCCTAAATCACTTGAACTTCGCACCATCAACGATCTTTCCGTAAAGGACTTAGTTGTAGGATTACCTAGACTAAAGTATGAAAAGGATCATCTTTGTTCAAGATGTCAATTGGGAAAAAGCAAGATGTTTGCCCATAAACCAAACCTACTAACTCGTCACGTAAGTTCTTCATATGATTCATATGGATTTATGGACCAATGAGGGTGCGTAATATCTTTGGGAAGAAATATGTATTAGTTGTGGTTGATGATTACCTAGATTCACCGGGTCAAGTTCTTAAGAACAAAGGATGAAACTCCGATATCATCATCAAACTCATCAAACAAATTGCAGTTCGACTTAACAAAACCGCCGTAATTGTCGTAATGCATAATGGAACCGAGTTTGTCAACAAACAACTTAGTGAATTCTATGAAAGCATTGGAATCACCATCAAAGAAGTGTTCCACGAACCCCTCAATGTAACGGTGTAGTTGAAAGACTAAATCGCACTCTTGTTGAAGCTGCTAGAACAATGCTGATCTACTCAAAGGTTCCAATGTTTCTCTGGGCTGAAGCTATTGCCACTGCATGCTACACACAAAATCGTTCCCTGATTCACACTATTCATGGAAAAACTCCATATGAACTTGTCCACAACAGAAAACCTGATCTTTCTTTCCTTCGTGTGTTCGGTGCATTGTGCTATCCAACAAATGAGGGTCAAGACTTAGGGAAACTTAGGGCTAAAGCTGACATTGGAGTATTTGTGGGATACGCACCAAACAAAAAGGGATACCGAATCTACAACAAAAGAACCCAAATATCATGGAAACAATTCACGTTACGCTTGATGAGTCGACCGTCAAATGGCTCCCGGACACTCCACCAGACCCGCACTTCAAGACAAAGTCCCATTGGTTCATCTCTAGTTCCAAACTCTACTCATGAAACTCCATATGTACCTCCATCCAAGATGATGTAAAGAAATTGTTTGATCCAATGTTTGATGAACTGATGAGTCTACTACTAATGAGGTATCGATCCCTACAACAGAGGATGCTCACATTCCAAAGTTGAATGAAGTCGATCCTTCGTCTCAATATCTTTAAGCCAAGAAGCACGCCGCAGATCCTTCGCCTCATCAACAAATCATCATTCTTCAAATGTACATCATGGAAATGCTTCGCAACAATGATGAAGTTAATCCCTTTGCTACTCCTCGAAGATGCTCCATTTGAAAATATATTTGCTACTCCCGAATCATCATCCGAACCATCTTCTTCGTGAGACATCGACTCGCCTACCCCGCCTCAACAACAACACCACATGAACACCTAAGAAAATGGACTCACGATCACCCCTTAGACAACATCATTGGAAATCCTCTCGTCTCAGATCAACACGGAAACAACTCGCAACCGATGCCTTATGGTGTTTCTTCAACTCCGCACTATCTAAGATCGAACCAAAAGATGTTAAAACCGCCATGAATGAAGATAGTCGGTTCAATGCCATGCAAGATGAAATTCATGAGTTTGATCGACTTGATGTATGGGAGTTAGTACCGCTCCCGATCGTGCTATGATTATAGCTCTCAAATGGATCTTCAAAGTAAAACTTGATGAGCATGGTGATGTGTTGAAAACAAGGCACGATTGGTTGCTAAAGGATATCGCCAAGAGGAGGGTATAGACTTTGAAGAATCATTTGCTCCAAAGGGCTCGAATCGAGGCAATCGTAATCTTTTGGCTAATGCCGCAAGTAAGAACATGGTGGTTTATCGATGGATGTAAAGACGGCATTTCGAACGGAGATCTTAAAGAAGTCGCTCACGCCACCAACCTCAAGGATTTGTGAATCAAGAGCATCCTACTCACGCTTATCGCTTGAAGAAGGCTCTTTACGGTTTAAAGCAAGCTCCAAGGGCATGGTATGATACATCACAAAGTTTCTTCTATCAACCGGATTCAAAGAAAGGAGCAGCTTGATCCTACATTGTTCACCGTGAAGTCGTGCAAACATTTAACTCATGTTCAAATTTATGTTGATGATATTATTTTGCCTCGACCGACCCAATGGAATGTGATCGCTTTTCTAATGAAATGAGTTCAAAGTTTCAAATGTCAATGATGGGACAAATGTCATTTTTCTTGGGATTACAAATTTCACAAAGTCCCGAGGCATTTTCATAAATCAATCTAAATATGCAATGAGATTTTAAAGAAATTTGGATTTGATTCAAGTGACCGTCGACACCCCCATGATTGATCGAACCAAACTAGATGAGGACCACTCGTGGATCATGATTGACCAAACGAAATATCGTAGTATGATTGGATCCCCGATGTACCTCACGCCTAGTAGACCGACATCTTGTTCATTGCTTGCATGTGTGCTAGATACCGTGCTGCCTACTAAAAGGCACCTTGAAGCGCTTAAACGGGTCTTTCGGTATCTCCAAGGAACCATCAATATGGGACTATGGTACCAAGGACACCGGTATGTCTCTAACGGCCTATGCAGATGCCGATCATGCAGTTGTCAAGATACACGTCAAGTACATCCGAGGTGCTCGCTTTTGGGTGATAAGCTTGTGAGTCTGGTCTTCAAAGAAGCAAATGAGTACTTCTATTTCTCTACAGAGGTTGAATACATAGCCATGTCATCTTGTTGTGCTCAAATCTTATGGATGAGATCTCAATTATCCGACTATGGCTTTGAATTCAACAAAATCCTCTCGCATCGTGATAATAAAGTGCTATTGCTCTCATGCAACAACGCTCAACACTCAAGAGCAAAGCATATCGACATTCGACATCATTTCATCGGGAACAAGTGGAAAAAGGTGTGGTGGAACTATATTTTGTGAGGTCCGAATATCGCTAGCGGACATCTTCACCAAAGCTCTTCCAAGAGAACGCTTTGAGTTTATTCTTCCACGTCTTGGCTTGAAAAGCCTTCAACCAGAAACACTCAAACGTCTTCAGGAGGAAGACGAGGAGTAAAGGTCTATCTTCATCTATCTCTTGTAAATATTTATTCGAAAAACAAAATAGAAAAATATAAAACTTCCAAAATTCATAAAAATTTGAAAAATTCGAAAAATCTTCAAAAAATATTGTCATTTTGTCATGTTTTTCTCGATTCGATTATATCTACGGTCTTTGTGCTGTCATTCAAAGAATGACACGGGACTTTAGATATTGTTCGAATTTTTAAAAAAAAAAAAAAAAAAAAAAAAAAATAAAATAAAAAAATATTTTTGGGAGAAAGAGAAACAATGGTTTATTGTCATCTTCGTGCAATAACCCGGTTTTAAAAGAAAGAACAGAGCCATGTTTTATCATGTTTTCAAAATTCCATGCTCGATTCTATAAACATTTATCCATTGAAACTAAATGCTTTGAAAAATAACTCGATCTCTATTTTTGATAATCATCAAGACTTATTTGTCAAAATCTCTATCTCTCAATCAACAACCCATGTCATTGATTGAGGGGAGAATGATTTCAATTAAATTAAAAAGTTATTTGGCATTAAAGTGTTTTCAAAAGATGTACATGCATGTTTTATCAATGGAGTTTAAAGTCTTAAAATCCGATCATTATCGCTAAGAAGCTTTCATAATCAAGTCACATTTCTCCTTAAAGCTTTCAAAATCAATTTAATCTATACGAGATCACAAATCTCAAATGTTTTGATAATTGTGATCGGGGAGAATGTGTGATCTAAATTGATTTAAACCGATAATTCGGTAAATGGTTTTATAAGAATGTTCATGCAGTCCTTCCCACATGTGACAAACGATTTCAAATTTTCATGCACATGTTGAGGGGAGCATCTATCTTAAACCTATGATTTGAAACGTGATCATTTATCCCAATGTGCAGTTCTCTCTAGTATGTGCAAAACTCTTTTCAAACCTCGAGGCACATATTGAGGGGAGCAAATTTATGGAAACCTCATCCTTCCCGGAAATGCTATTTCTACTTGATTTAATGGGAAGTGATGTTGATATCTTTAGAAAATGGTAATCAAAGAAGTTAATTCTTTCTCTTGCCTCCGTGTGCAAAACATTTTCAAATACTTGATGCACATGTTGAGGGGAGTTCCCGTTCTAAAATATCAAAACAATTCAGTACAAAATGCTTTGATAATATATCACAAGTATCCGAATTGATTTTCAAATGGTTTTCAATTGGATCCATATGGCGATGAACAATACCAAATTGACCGACCAACTTTACTTTATGTACGGTGAAATAAGGATGATAAGGTTAGGTATTGGTTCCCATGATCCGCCGTAACCGGAGGGATCTACCCAGGACAATCCACTAGTTAGTGTAGAAGTCCTTAGGTATGATGAGAAAAGGAGAAAATGAGATATGGGAAGAGTGCGGACTAAGACCGAGCTAGTAATCGAATAAACCCAACAAGGTTCTAGCTATGAAGTCTCGTAAGCAATCAAGTGGTTGAAGAATTAAAAGAATTGAATGAGAAAAGGGTGAAAACAAATAGCCTCCATTTATTCAACCTTAGGCGTAAACCGGTTCAATTCATATACTACCGATGGTAACATCGGTATTGAAGACAAGACGTCATGGACCCAAAGGACGACCGCACTTCAACTTTCCAAACCACTCAAGTTCCTCTTAAAAGGACTTGTTTCATTCTCACGGGAACCGACATTATCTATCGACTTTCTCTTAGAGATTGTTGATATTGAAGAAGGAGACCTCTCCCTAGTCTCCGCATAGGATCCAAATATGCACTAATTGAGTCTAGAGCCACGAGATCATCAATAAATCTCATTAGGACACTTTCAATGAAGACTCTCTGCTTCACACAATGTGGAAAGAGAGATTATATCTTGAGTCCCACGATTATCCTTGTGGTATTGCTGAACATCCGAGTGATGTGTTTACACATTCACAATGAAGATGGAAAGCCTTCGAGCCAACATCAAACAAGCTCCCGGTAGGTGGCATGTGAGATCTATTATATGGATCAACCATGTGACAACCGAATGAAACAATGGGGCGATTCAATTTCTTGAATCAATCCCGGTTCAAAGTTAGGGATTGACGGATACCTTTGAAAACCGGTCTTTGTGCTTAACAAACTTTTATTTAGCACATCGACCGTGTACTCATTTTTCAAATCAAAAGGTGTTTTATGATTGATAATTGATTTTCAATAAAACCTTCGTTGTATTGCAAAACAATTTCTATTGAGCAATACACGATTGTTTTTCAAATCTCTTTTCATCAATCGGTGGACTTAAAATTACCGGTTCACTCACTCCGTGTTGTCTTCTTTGAGATGTTCCGGTTTGAGAACAACTAGAGCAACGAAACCCCGTCAAGGAAATTCTTAGAATTATACCGATCACAGCAAGATTTGTATCGATCAACGGGAACCGTGGGTCGGTACCTCAATTCAACGAAGTGATCAAAGACACTTTCGTGCGATTTATTGCTAATCGTTGTATGTGTACGCCCGACGCTTGCAAATGATCGTAATGAAGCGGTCAATCCATAGCCGCATGCTCACTTAACACATTCAACTCAAAAGAAATCATGATTAGTGCATCAATGACTCGATATTTTCACTCCATGCTTCGCTACGCCGCCAATATCATGATACAAAAATGCTTCCGCTACTCGATGAGAAGATTTTATGATCCGTAATGTGAGCATGTCGGTCCTAATGTCACAACACCACAAAGAATGTCAAAGAGATTTTTGATAGCAGATGATCTCAAATGATGGCTCATAATTTATTATCACGTGGATCAGTAAAAGACCTCCACTTGAAGTAACCAAGCATGCAATGTGAAGAATCAATGACTACGAGCTTCGAAGCAAAGCACTACATCAAGAATGCAAGATCAATTTTAATGTAATATCTGTTTGTATTCAATGTAATTCTAGTACATGATTGAGGTGACCTCCTTGGGGAGATTGTTAGAATTAGAAATTCCGGTATTAAAGAGTCGGTCACCTCAAGTATATGTAATCGTTAGAAAGCTCGTAGTCGTAGTTCATTTAAGTTAAGTAGTATTTAGTTAAGTAACACCGTGGAGGACGGACGGGTCTTTACCCATCTGTATGCCCGATCCATGCCCGATGTGTGGCGCTTATGTAAGACTATAAATACTCTACCTCCCACCTTGTGTTAGGTAGAGTTAGACTAGAGCTCATAATAATATCTTTCACTTTCTCTCACTAAGTTCCCTAAACCTCTAACTTTCTCTCTAGAATTCCATCTTATACGCCACCTTGTGTTATGGTTTGATGTGTATGTGAAAAGTTAATAACTCCTTGTTTATGAATTCCGCTATGGATGTCATCCACGTGGGGCCGTCTTCCTCTATTACTGTGGATATTTCCATCTCTGAGATGGATTTGCTTTTCAACGTTTCCACCAGCACTTGTTTTGACAGGTGTGCAAAGCTTGTCGATGCAATCTTGCTTAGTGCATCCGCCTTTCGATTTTCCCCTCTAGGAACCTGCTTGATAGTAAACCTGTCAAAGCCTTGGATTAGTGCCTTGGTCTTGTCGAGATACTGAATCATGTTTTCCTCCTTGGCCACGTATTCGCCCAACACGTGGTTAGCTACTAGCCGGGAATCTACATTTGCTTCCAGGTTACGTACACCCATTCGAGCTGCAATGCGTAGTCCGGCTAGTAGGGCTTCATACTCTGCCTCATTGTTTGTCGCTGTGAACTCAAAACGCAGTGCGTAAGTGAATTCCAATCCTTCTGGGCTTATGAGGATGAGGCCTGCTCCTGACCCATCTATGCATGAGGATCCATCCGTGAACAAGATCCATGGATCTTGTAATTCCTTTTTGTTTGGTGCGGGTGTATCTTCAGCGTCCGGTTTTTCGATGATGAAATCTGCTAGTATCTGCCCTTTTATTGCGGTACGCGGCCTGTAGGATGATGACATATAGTCTATATTCGGGTCACGAACCCGATTAAAGTCCAACACTAACTTAGCCCGGTATGAACTAGGCTACACGGACTAGATGTTTGGGCTCACGAAAGCCCAAGCCCAAATCTATTTACGGAATAGATATTAGATATCTCCTATGTTTGGAGATAATGACTCCCCAACCGACTTAGGCGGGATACGCCGAAGGTTGAGGAACACGAAACCAACAAGGATTCCGTGCTTATATAAAGGGAATCGTATCCCTCGTTTAAGGTACGATCTACAAACCCTAATTCTCCTAAAACCCTAAACCGATTACTTACTCTCACGCCGGAGGATAATCGTGGGAAACAATCCCACGGTAAGCCTAACGGTGTCTTTTGTCTCTTAGTGCGCAGGTCTCAAGCAACAATTCTCAATTGGTACGAGAGCCGGAGCTTCAAACAAGGAACGCCCAACTTTTGTATCAACAAGTGGCGCCATCCGTGGGACCATACACTAAGAACCAAGACTAGAATGACGAAGCATGGAAATCAGCGATCGCAGTCAGACCTTATGGGAAAGAAGTCGCAAAGCGGACTAACTCCCAAGCAGACCTCTGGGACAACCAGCGCTGCTAAAAACAAGGGATCAGGCCAAGACTTGGTCTTCCTCAGGTGGAACCGCTCGGAACAACCCAAGCCACTACAACCACCACGAGTGGAGTAGATCCATCACAAGACCGTCCTTACTACTCCCTTTCAATCGGTGCTAGAAACCGATCCGCGAAGGCACGGATGCACTGACCAAATAAGGGTGTAGTGATAGAAACAAACACACTCGCTCTTGAGGGGATATCGAGGATGAGGGACATCTCACCGCATCATTTGAGTGAGAGTGATGAAGATGAAAAGCGTATCAATGTCCACACCGGACTTGGTAGCCGCAGTAATCCAAGATGCATCGACGACGCTATTCCCAAGTGAAAGTCCTCCGAGTACAAACTCGAGAGGCGGCGGTAGCAAGCTACCAGAAAGAAGGAAAATTCGTCCTCTAAAATTCCTCGGACAACGAGGATAGCGAAACCGACACCGGAAGTCCGAGCGCGTATATAATGACCGGAGGACGAAGATATATCCCTCCCTTGGCGCCGTCAAAAGGTGGATGCGTTTACTCGGCGCACGGTGACTTCTCGAAAGCAAAAGAAGGCGCATGCCCGCCAACGTAAAACCTATGATGGAACAGTGACCACGATGATCACCTCAAAATTTTGAATCACCACGACAATTGAAAGCGGCCACACATGTGGTGCCATATGTTCAACTCCACACTAGTGGGAAGCGCGCGGCGGTTCAAGAAGCTTCCACGCAGAAGCATCAATGGCTTTGAGGAATTGAGAAAGGCGTTTTGCCTAAATTTTACTCGAGAGGAAGAAGTGCGCTAAAATCTGTCGAACTTGCCGTGGTAAAACAAGCCAAGGAGAATCTACAAAGCGCATTCATGGAACGCTTCAAAGATGAATGCATGCAAGTTAAAGCATGCCCAAGTATTGAAGATCTCGGTTTCATGAATGGGATTAATAATCCGAACTCATCAAGAGGTTGAACGACAAGATTCACGAAACCTTTGATGAACTCATTAAACACTCTCGGTCCTTCGTCCGGGGAGAAGCCGCCGCGGGATAGCAAAAGGAACTACTCGAACTACCGGTCACGTGAACAACACAGGAGACAATCCAATGACGGGGTAGTAACAGTAATAGAGCTATCGCAGCTGTGGGGGCGGGAGGATAATGACAAATACACCCACCGATCAAGACCCTAAAGGAAATACTGCAACGGAAGGTGCGAATTTTCCAAGACGCCGCAGATGCGCACTCCGGAGGATCGACGACCGAATGGATATGTGATTACCATGCACGGAAAGGCCATACCACTAACGAATGTGTCCAATCAGCTGACTCATCGACAAGATGGTTAAAGAAGGTAGATTGGACCACTTGGTCAAAAACATTAAAGAGGAAAGGATAGACAAAATAGTGGAAACAAGAAGGAGACACCCAAATACAAGGCCGTCACGATCTATATGATACAATCATGGCGGTGGAACACTAGACGGAAGGTCGGCCAGAATTTTCCAAGAAGCGAAATCTCTTTCCTACTCTAGCTGCGGACAACGCAGAGTAGAGCCACTCACCATCGAGATCGGTCGGGGTCACGACATCCACCGGATGTACGTCGATGGTGGAGCATCGGCGGACATCATGTATGAGCAATCGCTCAAACGATCGCGGCACAAATACGCAGCCGTTAAGCCCATTCGTAACGGCGCTAAGCGGTTTACGGTGAAAAGATATGGCCCATGGGGCAACCACGACACCAACAAGATTGGCAATGCAGAACACTCTGCGACAGCTTGGATGGAATTTATGGTGATCAAATCCCCTTCGCCATACAATGGCATTATCGGGAGACCCGGGATATCAGCCATGCGCGCAGTGCCATCAACAGCGCACGGGATGCTTAAATTCCCAGTGAAAGGGGGCATTGTTACTCTTTACAATGCCACGGTACCGAATAGAGAATGTAACACGGTTACATGCGAAACGGCACCGATCCCAGAACAGAGCGCAACCAAAGTCCCAAACCTGAAGGTTGCAATTCACCCAGAATACCCGGAACAGGAAATAGCCATCGGAGGGTCATTGTCGGACACCCAAGAAGCGTACCGTGCGCCTCTTGCAAAAGAACTTGGACATTTTTGCATGGGAGCCAAAACACATGACAGGGTGCCACGCTCAATCACGAGCATAAACCGAGAATCCGGCAAGGGTATTTCACCAATACGCCGAAGCGGCCAAGCCCAGGCCGCGCATAGCGATTCCGCGAGATACATAAACCGTGGATGCGGAATCATGCGTGAAGTTTACTACCATGACTGGCTTTCTAACCCAGTAATGGTCAAAAAGAGCGACGACAGCTGGCGAATGTGCGTAAACTTCACCGACCTTAATAAAGCATGCCCACAAGACTGCTATCCATTACCAGAGATAGACTGGAAAATAGAGTCCTTGTGCGGATATCCCCTAAAATGCTTCCTCGACGCATACAAGGGATATCACCAAATACAAATGGCTAAAGAAGACGAGGAAAAAACAGCCTTTCATACAAGCCAAGGCGTTTACTGTTACACAAAAATGCCCTTTGGCTTGAAAAATGCGGGCACTACCTATCAGCGATTAGTGGATAATGCTTTCAAAAAATAGGTGGGCCGCAACCTGGAAGTCTATGTGGACGACTTGGTTATAAAGAGCCATACTGAAGATGAGCTTGTGCGCGACATAGAGGAAACGTTCAAGACTCTACGAGAGATTAACATGAAGTTAAATCCGAAGAAGTGCACATTCGGTGCTACTGAAGGCATGTTCCTAGGATACCTGATAGAGCCTGACGGCATAAAACCTTGTCCAGAAAAGACAAAAGCGGGCATCGAACTTTCTTTACCGCGCACGCTAAAGGAAGTCCAATCTCTCAACGGAAAGCTGGCCGGCCTAAATAGGTTCCTATCCAAGTCAGCAGAAAAATCCTTACCTCTTTTCAAAACACTCAAGAAGTGTATAAAAAAGGATGATTTTCGGTGGACCACGGAGGCGTAAGAAGCCTTCACTCAGCTCAAACAGCATCTAGCAACGCTCCCAACACTTGTCGCACCCGACTGTGGGAAGAGGCGATCATGTATTTATCAAGAACCCATGGAGCGATGGCGCTAGATGCTACTAATGAGATAGGGATTCGTACAAACCCCATCTATTTTGTAAGCAAAGCGCCAAGAAGACGGAGATGAACTACAGCGCCATGGAAAAATTAGTTCGCATTAGTGTTTGCCGCGGCGACTACGCAGGTACTTCCAAGCGCACCCAATAGTAGTAATCACTGACCAACCAATCAAGCAGATCATCTCCAAACCTGATGCGTCAGGCCGACTCTAGAAGTGGAGTGTATTGCTAGGTGAACACAACATCTTTTACAGACCGCGTACCAAAATCAAAGGACAGATTCTGGCAGACTTCATCATCGAGAAGCCAGACGCCGACGAGGATTCCGCACCAAGTAAGAAGGTACTACCAGATCCATGGATCTTGTTTATAGATGGATCCTCCGCGTGGATGGGTCGGAGCGGCCTCATTCTCACAAATCCGGAGGAATGGAATTCACTTACGCATGCGTTTTGAATTTACAAACAACAAAAATGAGGCGTAATATGAAGCTCTAATCGCCGGACCACGCATTGCGGCTCGAATGGGTGTACGTAACACGGAAGCAAATGTGGATTCCGGCTAGTAGCCAACCACGTGTTGGGCTAATACGTGGCTAAAGAAGAAAATATGATTCAAGATCTCGACGAGACCAAGACATCGATTAAAGGCTTTGATAGATTCACCATCAAGCAAGTTCCTAGAGGAGAGAACCGCAAGGTGACGACTAAGCAAGATTGCCTCGACAAGCTTCGACACTGTCAAAGCAAGTCTTTGTCATGGAAACATCAAGAGCAAATCCATATTGGAGATGGAAGTCTCCACGTAATAGAGGAGGAAGGTCCTACATGGATGACACCGATAATGGAATTCCTAAACAAAGGAATGTTACCCCAAGAGCGAAGGAAGCTCGCAGGATACGACGACAAGACAAAGATTCGAACTTGAGACAACATACTGCATCGGCGTTCCTTCCTTTAACCATGGCTCATTGTGTAGGCCCACTACAAGCAAATTACGTCTGCGAGAAATCCATGAAGGTTCGATGCAAGATGCACTCGTGACCACGGTCCGTTGTGGCGCGTGCCATGAGATCGGGTACTACTAGCCAACCATGCATCGCGATGCGCGGACTTAATAAGGAAATACAACGATTGCCAAGTTCATCGACCCGTCCCGCCAACCACAAAGACGAACTAACACCAATCACATCCCCATGGCCATTCTACAAGCGGGTATCGACATTGCGGGACCTTTTCCGATCGCAATGGAGGATTAAAATTCCTCATAGTCGCCATAGACTACTTCACTAAGTGGATCAAGCAAAAGCAGAGTAACAATCAGCCGCAACGGGTGAAACGCTGTCGGAAAACATTGTATGCCGCCGGTTTACTGGCGAAATCATCTCGGACAACGGAAACAGTTGTGAAAATCCTTTCAAGGATTGGTGCGAGAAGTTGAACATCACACAAGACTGCGATCGCTTAAACACCCACAAACCAATGGCTTAGTAGAGCGCGCAAATCGCACCCGGTGAAGGAATTAAAGCGTGCTCGACAGCACAAAGGAAGATGGGTGGAAAAGCTCTCGCATGTTTTGTGGGCGCACCACACCTCCATAAAACCAGCAGGCGACACTCCCTTTCACTAGTCTATGGGATGAAGCCGCCATACCGCCGAAATTGGAATGCCAACTATTCGCGACCACCGAAATTAACGTGGCAACTAATGACGACGAACCACGATTTATTTGGACCTCATTGAAGAAAGGCGCGAACGCGCATCTATAAGGGAGGAAAAATCAAAGTCAAGGATGAAAGGATATTATGACGCCAAAGTACGCAGTGTCTCCTTCAGACCAGGTGATTTCATCTACCGCGCTAATGATGCGAGCCACGCAGAAGACACGAGCAAGCTCGGACCAAAGTGGGAAGGACCCTACGAGGTTATTGAAGCATCAGGAACGGGCTCGTACAAGTTACGAGGCTTGGATGGTAAAGAGCTACCGCGCACATGGAACATCTGCAACCTCAAGAGATGCTACCTTTAGGAGTGGCTACGGCCCAATGTGGTCTGTTTCTATCAAGAGCGAGTGTGTTTCTTTCTATCACTACACCCTTATTTCGGTCAGGTGCATCTGGTGCCTTCGTCAGATCAGTTTCTAGCACCGATTGAAAGGGAGTAGTAAGGACGGTGCGCAATGGATCTACTCCACTCGTGGTGGTTGTAGTGGCTTGGGTTGTTCCCGAGCGTGGTTCCACCAAATGGAAGACCAAGTCTTGACTGATCCCTTGTTTTTAGCGTGGTTGTCCTCCCAGGTCTCGCTTAGGAGTTAGTCCACTTTGCGATTTCTTTCCCATAAGGTCCGATCGCGATCGCGATTTCCATGCTTCGTCATTCTAGTCTTGGTTCTTAGTGTATGGTCCCGCGGATGGCGCCACTTGTTGATACAAAAGTTGGGCGTTCCTTGTTTGAAGCTCGCTCTTGTACCAATTGAGAATTCTCGCTTGAGACCCGCTGCACTAAGAGACAAAAGACACCGTTAGGCTTACCGTGGGATTGTTTCCCGATTATCCTCCGTGAGAGTAAGTAATCGGTTTAGGGTTTTAGGAGAATTAGGTTTTGTAGATCGTACCTTAAACGAGGGATATGATTCCCTTTATATACGCACGGAATCCTTGTTGGTTCCGTGTTCCTCACCCTTCGGCGTATCCCGCCTAAGTCGGTTGGGGAGTCATTATCTCCAAACATAGGAGATATCCAATATCTATTCCGTAAATAGATTTGGGCTTGGGCTTTCATGAGCCCAAACATCTAGTCCGCGTAGCCCAGTTCATACCGGGCTAAGTTAGTGTTGGACTTTAGTCGGGTTCGTGACCCGAATATAGACTATACGTCATCATAGGAGATGTTGTGTTCACCGAGCAACATGCTCCACTTCTGTAGTCGTCCTGATGCGTCAGGTTTGGAGATGATTTGCTTGATTGGTTGGTCTGTGATTACTGCTATTGGATGCGCTTGAAAGTACCTGCGCAGCCGCTTAGCGGCGAATACTAAAGCCAGGACCAACTTTTCCATTGCACTGTAATTGATCTCCATTTTCTTGAGCGCTTTGCTTACAAAGTACACCGTGTTTGCACCGACTGCCTATCGTCAGTGACAGACCGACCGCCCATGTGTCGCAGATAAGTACATAATTAATTTTCCCCGGTCGGGTGCGACTAATGTGGGAAGCATCGCCTGTGTGTTGTTTAAGTGTGAAGGCTTCCTCCGCCTCCGTAGTCCAAATAAAATCTCCTTTTGATACACTTTTGAGTGTCTTGAAGAGGTAGTGACTTGTCTGCCGACTTGGATAAGAATCTATTTAGACCACCCGCTTTTCCATTGAGAGATTGGACTTCCTTCAACGTGCGCGGTGAAGGAAGTTCGATGACAGCCTTGGTTTTTCTGGACATGGTTTGATGCCATCAGGTTCAATCAAGTATCCGAGAAACATACCTTATGTAGCGCCAAAGGTGCACTTTTTAGGATTTAGCTTCATGTTAATATCTCGTAGAGTTTTAAACGTTTTCTCTATGTCACGCACCAATTCGTCCTCTGTATGGCTCTTTATGACGAGGTCGTCAACGTAAACCTCTAGGTTGCGGCCCACCTGTTTTTCGAATGCGTTATCTACCAACCGCTGGTATGTGCGCCTGCGTTCTTCAAGCCAAAGGGCATTTTAGTATAGCAGTAGACACCATGGCTTGTATTAAAGGCCGTTTTTTCCTCATCTTCCTTAGCCATCTAGATTTGGTGGTATCCTTTGTATGCATCGAGGAAGCATTTGAGTGGGTATCCACACAAAGACTCTACCTTTCAGTCTATCTCCGGTAGTGGGTAACAGTCTTGTGGACATGCTTTGTTGAGATCTGTGAAGTCCACACACATCCGCCAGCTATCGTCGCTCTTCTTTTCCATTACTGGGTTGGAAAGCCAGTCGTGGTAGTAGACTTCTCTCATGATGCGTGCCTCCACATGCTTGTGTACCTATGCCAGAATTGCTTGTGCGCGTTTTGGAGCTTTGTCGCGCTTCTTCTGACGTATTGGTGAGTATCCTTGTCGGATTTTCAGCTTGTGTTCTGTGATTGAGCGTGGTACCCCAGTCATGTGCTTTGGCTCCCATGCAAAGATGTCCAGGTTCTTTTGCAAGAGTGCGCATACGGCTGCCTTGCCGTTGTCCGGCAGCGACCCTCCGATCGATACTTCCTGTTCTGGGTAATCAGGGTGAATTGCAACCTTCAGATTTGGAACTTTAGTTGCGTGCTGTTCTGGGATGTGTGCCGTCTCGCATGTAATCGTGTTACATTCTCTATGTGGTACAGTGGCATTATAGAGAGTAACGATACCTCCGTCCACTAGGAATTTGAGCATCTCATGTGCTATAGACGGTACTGCGCGCATAGCTGATATCCCTGGTCTCCCGATAATGCCATTGTATGGCGAAGGGGATTTGATCACCATAAAATCCATCCAGGCCGTCGCGGAGTGTTACTTATTGCCTATATTGACTAGTAAGCGTATTTGCCCCATAGGCCATATCTTTTCTCCTGTAAAACCAGTCAGCGCTGTCATGACAGGACTTAACTGACTGCGTATCTCAGGTCGCAATCGTTTGAAACAGTGTTCGTACATTATGTCTGCAGATGCTCCTCCATCGACATACATGCGGTGGATATCATGACCCGCCGCATTAATTTCAATGGTAAGCGGCTCTACCACTGCGTTGTCCGCAGTTAAGGTGGGGAAAGAGATTTCACTTCCACGGGAGAATTTCTGGCTGACCTTCTTCCTAGTTACTCGATGCCATGATTGTATTATGTAGATGGTGTCAGCCTTGTCTTTGGGTACTTCTTTCTTGTTCCCACTCTTTTGTCTATCCTTTCCTTCCATGATGTTCTTGACCAAATGGTCCAATCTGCCTTCTTTCACTAGTTTATCGATGAGTTGTCGTAGTTGGACACATTCATTGGTGGTGTGGCCCTTCTGTCCATGATAGTCACAAGATCCACTCCCACGCCGATCCTCCGAGTGCGCATTTGTGGGGTCTTGGAAAGTTCGCGTATACATTGTAGTATTTCCTTTGGAGACTTAGTGGCGGGGTATACTGTCATTATCTCGTCCGCCCCCGCGCATGTAGTTCTTGTTACGGTTGCTACTCCGGTCGATGGATTGTCTCCCGTGTTGTTCTCGTGACCGATAGTTTGAGTAGCTTTTCTTGCTATCCGCTTGTGGCAGCTTCTCCTTAGACGAAGGACCTTGTCCATTTCATCAATTCATCGAAGGTTTGGAGGATCTTATCGTTCGGCTTTTGATGAGTTCGGGTTATTGATCCGCTCATGAACCCCGAAATTTTCAAAGACTTGGGCATGCTTTAACTCAGTATGCACTCATCTTTGAAACTCTCCATATATGCGCTTGTAGATTCCCTCAGCGCTGCTTTTACCTCGGCGAGTTCGACGGGGTTTTTAGCGACTTCTTCCGTTGAGTGAAGTTTAGGCGAACGCCTTTCTCAACTCTTCAAACCATCAATGCTTCTTCGTGGAAGCTTATTGAACCGATTCCGTGCGTTTCCCACTAGTGTGGAATTGAACATGTGGCACCACACGGGTTGTGGCCGTTTCGATAGTAGCGGCCGATTCAAAAATTCGGTGATCGTCGGTCACTGTTCCATCACGAGTTTTGAAATTAGCGGGCATGCGCCTTCTCTTATCTTCTCGAGAAGTTCTTGTCGCCTAGTGAACGATCTACCTTTTGGCGGCTCCATGGAAGAGACATGTCTTCCTCCTCACAGTCACGGTATTTCCTCCGGACTTCAAAGTGTCGGTTCGCTATCCTCGTTGTCCGAGGAATTACCAGAGGACTAATTTTCCTTCTTCGCGTTTGCGCCCGCCGCCTCGAATCTGCACTTGAAGGGCTTTCACTGGGGAGTACCGTCGCCAAGATGCATCACGGACTCGCGGCTACCAAGCCGGCGTGGACATTGGTGCGCTGCTCATCCTCCTCGCCCATCCAGATGTTGCGAGTTAGATGTCTCATCATCCTCAACTCTCCTCCGATTACATTAAACACCGGTGATCGGCGGTTATCCTCCGCGCTTCTCTTTCGACGGCGCGGTGGGGATGTTTCAGACTGAGTCGAAATTGAGTCGGGCATGGTGCTTCGACTCGACCTCTTTTTGCCTCCTCTTGCATGAAAGCGGCCAAAGTTTCGTAATTTTGAGATCTGAAATCTCCGGTGCTAGTTCCGTCGCGACCCTTCTAGAGCGAGGGTGCTGTTTCTACCACCGCCCTTGTTTCATCAGTGCATCTGGTTCCTTCGAGAGACGGTTTCTAACTTGATTGAAGGGAGTAGAAAAGCGGTCTTGTGCCGGATCTCCCGCCGGTGGTGGTTGTAGTGGCACAGGTTGTCCCAGCGTTGTTCCACCGTTGGGAAGACCAGTCTGGGCCTAACCTTGATTTTTAGCGACTTTGGTTGTCCCGAAGTCGCTTAGGATCGATCCTCTTTGGAGCTTCTTTCATGTAAGGTCCGCGATCGGCGATTCCGTGTTTCGTCATTCTAGTTTTTAGTTCTTAGTGATGGTCCCACGGATGGCGCCACTTGTTGATACAAAAGTTGAGCGTTCCTTGTTTGGGCTCCGGTTCTCGTATCAATTGATGATTGCTGCTTGAGACCTGCGCACTAAGTAAACAGAAAACACCGTTAGGCTTATCGTGGGATTGTCTCCCACGATTATCCTCCAGCGTGAGAGTAAGTAATCGGTTTTAGGGTTAAAGGAGAGTTAGGATTTAGATCGTACCTTTAACGAGGGATGGGGTTCCCTTTATATACACACGGAATCCTTGTTGGTTCCATGTTCCCCAACCTTCGGCGTATTCCGCCTAAGTCGGTTGGCAAACAATTATCTCTATAATTAGGAGATATCCGATATCCTATCCCGTAAATAACATTAGGTTTGGGCCTTCGTAGGCCCAAACACTTATCGGCTTAGCCCAATTCTTGTTGGGCTCGTTAGTATCGGACCTTGGTCGGGTTCGTGACCCGAATGTAGACTATACGTCATCATATATAACGGCCCAAGCCTGAATGTAGGTTGTGTCCATTAGAATTTCTAGTATCTTCTATGTATATGTAATGCGTTATAAATGCATATCAATAATACAATACCTCTCACGGGGTTTTATCAATCTAATATGGCATAGCAGCGAGTCTGATCCTTAGACCTAGGTGACTACTTTGAGCCGCCTCACCTAAGCCACCCCGTCAAAACCTTATCACCACCCTTAATCCCTTATTAAAAGAAAATATATATATTATGCTTTGCTTTTATTTTTGTTTTTTTGCTTTTGCAATTGCTGCGTGATGAAGATTAATCTACGCTTGCTATCGGATGTTGTCATAAAATTTAATTATTTGCTTTACCGTTTTTCCTTTGCTACCGCTTTTTTTGCTTCGTTGCTGCAAATGAAGATTTGTCTCCGATTTTTGTCGAGCATTTTTCATCAACAAAACTTTTATTGATTTAATGTTTATTTAGTTTTTTAATCCAAACAAAACTTTTATTGCTTTAATGTTTATTTAGTTTTATAATCTAATCCAATATGTGGAATGTGATGTTTTGTACTTTGTAATGATTAAGTGAACTGGTTAATAGAGTGACGTCATCATTAAAAAAATACTAGTAACTTATTTTACCTTGATTTGTATTCAAGTAAATAAAAAGCGTAAAAGAAAATATATATATATATATTGACTCCTGTTCAATTCCATCTTAAGCATAGCGGATAAAAGTGGAAATGTTTTATTCCCACAAAAAAAAAAAAGAGAGCCTACACTTTCTTTTCAAAATGAGTCTTAAACCTTCTATAACAAACACCTTATAAAACTTTATAACATTGTGGAAATACAACAAAGATATCAAATCGTCTATTCTTTGCAAAATACAATGAACTTGTTGTAAGCGTCAATCCCACATCGGGTACAGGAAAGAAACTTTGCTTATTTATATACAATGTTGTATATTACTTTTACAAGTTAGGATTAGTATTGGTGTTATCTTCTAGCGATATAAGCTGTTTTGAAGAAAAGAACAGTTTACATCACTTGAAATTGACACTTCATATAGGTTCCTTAACTTTTTTTTTGGCAATCCTAAATATTTAAAAGTCTATCTTCATTATGCAATTAGTACGTCACCTTATCCTTGATTTCCTATTACTTTAGTAATTTACATGATGAATATGGGAAAAGTTACTTTAGTATATTACTTTTACAAGTTAGGATTAGTATTGGTGTTATCTTCTAGCGATATAAGCTGTTTTGAAGAAAAGAACAGTTTACATCACTTGAAATTGACGCTTCATATAGGTTCCTTAACCTTTTTTTTGGCAATCCTAAATATTTAAAAGTCTATCTTCATTATGCAATTAGTACGTCACCTTATCCTTGATTTCCTATTACTTTAGTAATTTACATGATGAATATGGGAAAAGTTACATCCCAAAAGATAATTATAAGATTTTTTAGCTTATATTGTTTCATTGTTAAGATTTTAACTTTTTATAAATAGAAAATATTAGGTACTTCAAATCGTTATTTATTTATTTATGGGATAATAAGCTGAAGTTGCAATTATCCACGTTGTTCTAACAATCTACAAAATGCTGAATTGCTGATATGAGAAAAAAAATCCATAAAATGTTGAATCTATTTAAAGCCCATTTGTTTACATTTTATATGTCATGATACTTTTCATATATTATCTGTTGAAAAAATTGTTTTTGCAAAATTATTTTTTGAATATTCAGACACTATTTAATATATGTATATGTTATATATATTTGTATGTCTTGGTAGCTTTGCGTTCTCCTTGACGAGAGCTTTGTAACGAGCTAAAATGTGTCAAAAATAGAGTTGATATGAATGAGATATCATTGCTCAAAAAGTGAGGCACTTAAAACACAAAAAATGGAAAAGAAGAGAGTATCCCACATCGTGCAAAACATGAAGTGAAAGCTTGTTTACAAGTAAATCCTAGTATTGACCTTCCAATTGATTTATTAGTTTTTACTCCAACACCTATGTGCGTGTGCGCAGAATGGTGTGGATTTTTTGCCCACAATAGGTTCGAACCTTCTGAACTCATAGGGGGACATGCGAACACAAATGCAACTCTGAAAATTCGCCTGTGTGGATTCAAGTTCTGACCTGTGCGCGTATCTTTTTGTTCAGATTCGGGTTCCGAGTTTCCAAATTTTGTATCCATCTATTTTAGGAATAGATTGAAACTTAGTGAACAAGTGTACAATTATTTTATTTTATTTTTGTGTAATAAAAAAAGATATCAAATCGTGTTATTATTTTAACAGATTTGCATATCGGTTTTTTCAGCTAATATTTTGTCCTGGTGACGAATACAGGTTTAGCCTACAAAATAAACTTCTGTCATTAAGTTTTTGACACAAAGAGAAAACACAACTCACTCCATACGTTTCCAGTTCTTTGATTTTTCAGGCAAGTTTGTCAGGTCCGGTTGTACATGCTTTTGGACGTTGTACCTCGAGAAATGCATTTACGAATCAATTTTAAGGGAATCGTGTTAAACACAAGCCTCGTGCCGCGACCTTTACTGCTTTCTTTCTTTATTTATCGTTTATAGTGTATGTCTTGTACTTTTACCCTAACTGTCGGTTTTATTTTTCTGTCATTTAATTTATGTTAATTATTTATTTCCAAATTTTAGGAATCCATCTATTTTAGGAATAGATTGAAACTTAGTGAACAAGTGTACAATTATTTTATTTTATTTTTGTGTAATAAAAAAAGATATCAAATCGTGTTATTATTTTAACAGATTTGCATATCGGTTTATTTTCAGCTAATATTTTGTCCTGGTGACGAATACAGGTTTAGCCTACAAAATAAACTTCTGTCATTAAGTTTTTGACACACAGAGAAAACACAACTCACTCCATACGTTTCCAGTTCTTTGATTTTTCAGGCAAGTTTGTCAGGTCCGGTTGTACAACAGTTTTGGACGTTGTACCCTGAGAAACAGACGACGAATCAATTTTAAGGGAATCGTGTTAAACACAAGCCTCGTGCCGCGACCTTTACTGCTTTCTTTCTTTATTTATCGTTTATAGTGTATGTCTTGTACTTTTACCCTAACTGTCGGTTTTATTTTTCTGTCATTTAATTTATGTTAATTATTTATTTCTTGTGATCTGATTTAGATTACAAAAAGTTAGAAATTTGTATCAAATTGTGAGTCTTGCGTAATACGGTAGTTGTAAGCACATTATAATGACAATATACTACTAGTCACAACTTATTTAAATTGTACACACCATAATATATAAATGTGTAGACTTTCTTTTCTTTACCCGATGTGGGACTAAAAAAGGCTACCAAGTTTTAACAAAGTAAACCCATACAAAATGCTGTTATAGAAATTTGATACAACACTCGAACAATGTTATTTAATGACAAGGCAACTCAAGTTGGATATCCTCTATGTATGAGATCACTCACATAACTATTCATTCAAGGATAAAATGTTACTCTAAGAAATTTTGGTAAAGTAGTATACGGTTTTATTTTATCGATACTAAAATCAATCTTAAGCAAGATTATTCCAAGAACAAGCCAAAAAGTGAAAGTTGAACTAGAGATAATCCGCCGATGACACTTTTGTTTTTCTCTTTTCCGTCCAACAATACGTACAACGAAATTTTTTTTCACCCCCTCTAAAATTTATTTTTGGCTTCGCCCATGTATGTAAGTATTTGAACCCGTAACTATGAAGACTAGAGTTGACTACTGGTAAGTGGTTACTGTGCTTGAATGTGAACCCCGTCCGTGAGCTATTTATGACCCGTTCTACCTGCCTGCAACTTACAAACAGCTGCACCTTGGCCTGTAAGACCCGTTCTCTAAACTTGGGGCTGACCAAATATACCAAGCAGAAGTAAAAATTTGACCCAATTGGACCCATAACTCTAAGAACGGTTATGATTGAAGAAGCCTCTAGTTCTGAACAGTATCAATTAGAGTGGAACAATTGCACCAGAAACTTACATTCATCATGTTTGGAGGTGCTTGGCTAGGGGTTTTTTATGGTAATCGTAACGACTAGTATGTTCCATCATCCAAAACTAACTGCTGTAAGAGCATGGGGTATGGGGCTTTTCGTTTCTCGCCGAATCTCACGTGGCATCTCGCCACTTTTTTCTACCCCTCGCCACGACACCATTTGAGCTCGCCGAATGTGATCTCGTCGTTCAAACGACATAGTAAAAGACAAAACTCATTTGAAATCTAAACGTTGCAATGTATCGTTTGAATACAAACTGTTAACTTTTTCTTTTCTTTTTCATTTTAAAACCAGCAGTGGATGGTGGTGCCATCACCAAGGTCAGTGAGAAAGATGTCTTGAGGCACCAGTTTCTTGATGCTGTGAAACTGAAGCATTTAGTCATGGACACGCAGTTGAGGTGTTCTCAGTGTGTGTTTTTGTGTTATGTGATGATAATTTTACACACAGTTGAGGTGTGTGTTATGAATGGTGAAATATGAAAGAGAGAAAAAGAAGGTCATAAATTTTCAGTATTTTCTTTTTTATTTTGGAAAATATGGAAAACAAATAAAATGATAGTTGGTGGGGCCCAAATGAAGAGAAGTGAGTAAGTTGTGATTGGGGGTATTTTTTAGTTAGTGTGTTGAAGTGATGTGGAGGTGAGATGGCACACGTGGGGCCCAAATGAAGAGAAGTGGGCAAGTTGACACACCCTTGCTCTAAGTTGACCATTGTAAATTAACTTGAGTTGTTTCTTCTCTTTGGACTGAAAGTATATAATAAGTTTTCAAATATTTTTCTATACATTGTTTTCTTGATACATTGTTAGTGATGATCACGCTTCACATCGGATATAAATCTCCACTTCTAATTGATTCGAATAGTTCGTGTTGAGCTGTTATGTTTTCTTCTAATCAAAAAAGAAAATTAATAAAATTACACAATGCTATTTATTTTAAGTACTTAATATCTAGTATAAAAAAATTAAAATCATAACAATGAAACAGTATAAGCTAAAATCTTTTAATTATTATTGAAATGTGAGTTTTCCCATATTCATCATGCAAATTACTACATAATATGAAATAATTGAAATCAATATAGATCTCATATTTACTATAGAGCTAATAAATTAATCATATCCATTTCTGATCAAAATTAATAAAAAAACTATTTTTCATTTCTTTTAAAACAACATATCTTGCAAACGGTAAATCTTCAAACTTTAGAAAATACATCATCGTGACGAGAATTAAATTATCTATCTATAGATATGCACTTCTCTATATTTTCGACAAACTTTATTTTTTTCAAACATTCCCCCAAAAATTACATATGATTTTCAAAAATCACATGTGATTCGATTTTTACAAATCACATATGATTTTTTTAAATCACATATTATTTTTACAAATCACATATAATTTGCAAAAATCATATGTGATTTTCCAAAATCACATATGATTTTCTGGGCCAAAATTTTGAAAAAAAAAATTGTTTAAAATATATACAACTGCATATATATAGAAATATAATTTAATTCTCGTCGTGATTGTATGATTTTTTTTCTCATAATGATTAATGGTTTGCGAGATATTTAATTTAAAAAAAAAAGATGAAAGTTTAGTTTTTCTGTTTTGATTGGAAAAATGAATGATTATGATTGGTTCATTGGATGTATGATAAATTTGATATCTATATTGAACTTTTGCCATGGTATATAAGGTTGAAATTCATCAAATACAAACCAAGTTTGACATTTGTTCTAATTTAGTCACTCAAACTTTATATCAACTATAAAAACTATCAAAGTTTTAAAATTGTTCTATTTTTGTGTAATTTTTATGTTAGAGTAACTAGAGGAGGTAACACTTTCGAACTTGGTTATTGTTTATGTTTGATCTGCATTAAAAAATTATACATAAATTTGGTTGGAAGTAGTTAAATTCAAAAAGTGGGTGTTTAAAAATAATGCTATATATTAATGTATATATGGATACTTGAAGCACGCCTATTTTAGAAAATACACAAAAATAAAACATTTTTAAAAGTTTGAAGGTTTTTATGGATAATATAAAGTTTGAGTGATTAAATTGGAACATTTATGAAACTTGGTTAGTAATTTGATATATAAGATAAACAAGATAATTATATCATAGGAAGGGTTATTTTCGAACCAAATAAATTACGAGAAGCTGAGAACCAAAGATCAACCAATCGATTTTTTCCTATATTAATTTTAATTATTTAACTCAAAAGGGTATAATGGTAAAATTACTTTTTTATATTTGATTTTTTTTTTTTTTTTTTTTTTTACATAAAACGTTTTTAGCTTCCGTAATTCTAGGATATATATATATATATATATATATATATATATATATATATATATATATATATATATATATATATATATATATATATATATATATATATATATATATATATATATATACATTTTTAAACATTGTGTGCACATGTGTTTTGCATTATATGATAATTGTATATTCCGTTTTGCATACGTGTTTTGTATTTGCACACGTATATATAAAAATATTACGTAAGTATGTATACAAACAACAAAACTTTATTAATACATTTATGCAATTTTATACAAACAACAAAAATTTATTAAAAAAAACTACATAAATATGTTTTATTACAAATATATGAAGCGTGCACATGTGCATAATACAATGTCTTTAATAAAGGGTTCATCTTTTAAGCGTGCACATGTATTCCTCATTTTGTTCAAAAACCCATGAAATCTACACATGTGTTTTTAATCCTTCTGCACATGTGTTTTTTCCTCATTGGCCACTCTAGATCTCTTTGTATGCATATGTGCAGTTGAGTTTGTCCATATGCCTTTATATATACGTATGTGCATTTTTCATATAGCTTATTATACTCGAACCTGTAATCACAAACAAATAATAGATGAATTATTTAATCATAACACTAACAAAACATTTATTGCTTAATACTCGTACATGTAACCACAAACAATTAATAAACGAATTATTTAATAATAAAAACCAACAAAACACATATGTATAGTCCTTTCCTATATCAAATGATGCAAACGAATTTAATCATAACACATGTGCAAACTAAGAAAATATGCACAATCATAACACATGATGCAAACGAATTTAATCATAACCCATGCCTATAGTTTAAGGAATCAATTTTAAGTAGTTAGAATTCTTTTCACATAGAAACAACCATCAATTCTTACCAAAATAACTTTAAAAGTTACTTACAATACTATTATCATTATTTAGACGTATGCTATAACAATATGCAACAAATACTAATGTTCAGTAGCAAAATAAGAATTCAATGATAGCCCTTGTTCTAGTGCCCTGCAAGCCACAAGTTTGTGCTAGATGTTGTTGTAAGAATTCAATCATAACACATGTGCAAACCAAGAAACTTTCATATTACCAACAACTAAACAACCCTGTTTCAACAACGACAAGACAAACTTTTTTGGAGATAAAAAACAACAAATAAACAACCATGTATTGGCACCAAGCAAACTCCCATTTTTGACTAAAAATAGCAAACCAAACAGCCCCTGTTTTGCCGCCAACCAAGCGCCATTTTTTAGGAAAAAAAAATTATAATGCATTCAACAACAACATTGCTAATACACTAATTAAACAATAAGTGATTTATTATACTTAATGTTTATCAACTGGTTATTGCTAACGTGGATCTGGTTATTATACTTAATGTTTAAACAATAAGTGATTTATTATACTTAACGTGGATCTGGTTATTGCTAAGAATGTGCTAGATTTTATTATACTTAATGTTTTCACTTTTTAGTCCCACATAGACGATGAATTAAAAAATGTATTATTTGATTATCGATGGATTGATTTTTTATCAACTAAGACATTAGTTTCATGTAGAAGATTGAAATAAAAAATCATTCTTTTTTCTTGAATGAAGTTGATATTTGATCGTGATATTAGAACTAGAATCAAACATAAATCTATTAAACAAAAAGTGATTTACCTTGTCCTTGTTGTGCAGATCCCAAACGTTGAATCGATTTATACATGATGGTGTTGGCCGACTGTAGGTAGGATGCCGATTGTGGAAGGTAGTGGCAGTTGTGGTTTTTCTGGCGAGATAGAGAGGTAAGGATGGTGGCTAGGGTTTGAGAGGCAAATATGAAGACTGAAATACGGGAAACGGTTTTAGGGGTGTGGGATGCTATTTTTTTGGAAGATTTAAAATACCGACTTTGCCCCTAATTTAATATTTTCTTTAAAGCCTAGTTACAAATATTTTCAAAAATGCTATTTTGCATTAATATGTTGTACATTATGCATTATTAAGCGTAATAAAGCGGTTCTCGCATTTTTTTTTGTTCTGACAATAACCTCACACTTATATCATAATCTTTGATCAATTTGCATTGTTTTAAATAAAATGTGGGATACACAAGTAATCATTTTATCCAAGAGATTATGATCTCATACGCTGCTATTAAATTTGGTTTACTCACTGGGCTTATATTAGTCCGTCTGATGATGGGTTTAATAAAAACTTGTACAAATGTTTCATAAAATGAATTGGAACAATCATAAAATGAATTGCTATTTTCTATCGTTATATAATGGCGTCTTGTCAATTACTACTAGCTTGTGTAAGTATACACATTAAGAAGATAAACTCTTAAAAAAAAAAAAAAATGGGAGAACTTGTATTAATTATGAGACACGTGGTAATATGTCGAGAAGTTTAGCACACACCCGAAACCTGGCCAAATCACAAGGACTAATGGTGTATTTTACTCAAAATAGTTTAGCACATACACGATGGTTACAGCTGGTTTAATACTTTCCAACATTATTTGCATGCATACTTTAAAATGGAAACATGGAATATGTGTATACGAGTATGAGTTGCTTTGCACATATAGATGTTGGTAGATTCTAGTTTACATGGAATATGTGTATACGAGTATGAGTTGCTTTGCACATATAGATGTTGGCTGATTCTAGTTTACCATCGCACCAAGATCACCTATGACAACATAGGGATTGAGTCGTAAAATAGCAATATACTTTTCAAAGTTTCCTGTTTTGGTACGTGTACTTTTTTTAAGTTGTAAAATAGCAATATACTTTTTCAAGTTTCTTGTTTTGGTACGTGTATTTTTTTTAAATTGTATTCTACAATTTAAAATATAAAAAAGTAAGCATACCAAATTGAAACAAAAGATAAAAATACACTACATAAAGTGGAACGAAAAATAGTACACGTACCAAAATAGTACATTTAAAAAGGTGCGTAACTATTTAACGGCCAAAACCCGACAACCATATATAGTACTTATATCATAACATACTCTATGAGTACTTATATCATAACATACTCTATATAGAAGACGTATATAAAGGTCACAATTCACAAATATAAAAAGTTGAGAACCCGTATGCATTCACCAAGATGATCATGTTAGATGGTAAAATGTTGATAAAACTACCTTATGATATCATACCTATATCAACCTATGTGAACCATTATAAATGAATCATATTTACGTCAATATTATGGCATCTACTATGATGAACCTTTATAAAGGTTTATAATAGTGCCAAATCATCTTATATCATTAATTCATAAACCTTTTCTTGTTATAAACATTTGTCTACTATGTATAAACTTCTTAAAGGCTTATAAAAATCTCACTAAACACCAATGCATTAAATTTAGAAGAGATCTAAGATGCTAGACCTTTTCATTCCACATAAGCATGAAATATTTTTCCACTATAGTTAACAAAATGATAGACTTCTTCTAATATTTTTAGACCTTTTCATAAACCACCATAGTGGATGTTCTTAGATTTATATTATTGTTATATCATGCATTAAAAATAATATAAATCAAGTGCATTTTAATTCTTAGCTCAAATAACTAAGAAGAAAAATAAAAATAAGAAGAATAAGAAAATGTTTTTAGCCACACATTTCAAATGAAGAAGGAGAATTTCATGGTAGATGCATTTTTTTTTGTAGATGCATCTGAAATGTGCGGCTGTGGTTATTTCTCATTTTTCTCATTTTACTTTTATTTCTTATTTGATCCTTACTCTAATTTATTGTAGTCAATGGGATGCAACTTTTCCCATATACATGTGACGCACCAATTAGATAAAGAAGATAAGACTATTCATTATGTTTATTACTACCACTAAGAAAAACAAAAAGTTATACTTGCTAATTACATAAGAAAAGACAGACTTGTTCATAAAGATTTAAAATAACAAAAAATTGAGAATTTATACAATTGTTGACCTACATAAGTAAATACTATTGTTTTTCTTTAACAGTAAGTGCCTATAATCGGCCATCAACATAATATTAACCTCAAGTCATCAAGGTTATCTACACCAAATTATATAAATAAGTAACCTTCAAAAGATTTTACCCGATGTGGGTCAAAAGATTTTATACAAGTGGGTCAAAAGATTTTATACAAGTTACACAAAAGTAACCTTCATACTATTCCTGTGAAGAATATGAAACCTACTAGTACTAAAATCAGCCCATAACATGATTAACCATATAATTGATCAAGCAGCAAGAACAAAAGAGCAGATCCAAAGTTACTTCGTGACTTTGAAGACTAGAGTTGACCCTTCTTATCCAAATTTACAGAAAGATAGAACTTCAATGAACTTCATGATCAAGAACCATATTTCGAATAACGAAATTGAATACACAGCTTGAAAGATGAAAAGTCCATATTGAATCTAAGAAAAATTGTCGAATTCCAACCACAAATAGGCAAATTCACAAGTAGCAACAAAAGAACCCGAATATGACCAAATAGCTTCCTACTAACTAAGACCAGCAACAGATACTTACATTCATCTCTTAAGATCAAATATCCATCAGCCAAATCAAATACATTTAGGTAATGTCAGGTCGTGAATAACCATATTGAAGATGAATTGACCCATTGTAGTCGACCAAATGACTTTAAAACTAGTCCAAGAATCATACAAGCTATGCTTACACAACCTTCAAAAAGTAGAACTCATCTAATACTTATGAACGAATTAGAATAGATACTTCGCACCAGAGGCTTAAATTTATCTTGTTTGGGACTGAAAACTTGGAATTTGTTTCACAAAAGCAACCTCATATTGGAAGTTGTTCTAGAGATGTAATAGAGTTCAAAGTTTCAACCCGCTCTCTCAATCACGGGTGTATCTGGGCATTCTTTTTGACCTTTAAGGTTGATACGGGTCACCCTAAGTTTCAGATACGGATTGATATGGTGAGTTGTAGAGTTTGTAAAGATGATTAATGTTGGGATTTAATACTCATAACAATTATATAAAATCAAATAACATCATCAAAGCATGCGGTGAGTAAATAGGAATAATACATGTAAGTAATTAACCGAATAAGAAAACGCGTACCTTTTAGCAATTCAAGAATCAAACGATGATTAGAACAAGAACAAAACCCAAAACCCTAACTTTAGGGTTTATATAATTCGACCCAACCAAAAGTCGACCACCAAGATTACAAGCTCAAGCGTGCTTGTCCTTCGTTCTTGTACACACGTACTATTAGCGATTTGATGTGAAAAGCTAGTTTCTTGAATCACAAATAAAACCAAACACTTGTTTCTTTAGTTAAGCAAAATCGAAACCCTTATGGTGAGGGGTGTTCGACCGGCCACAAAAGAAAGAGGGGAGAAGAGGAGAAATTAGGTATATTGGTGATCCAAGGTTAGGAGAATAATGAATACAAGGGTTTGTATTTATACATTCTCAAAACTTGGTGACCAAGAAAAGCCTCCTTGGGCTTTTGAGAAGCCACGACCGCCATGCTCCCAAAGGGGTTCTAGATCCTTCTTGTCCACTAATTTCATCTCTAGTCCTCGTAGTTTACATTTAACGACCGTTAGTCAAAACCCCGTTAAATATTAACTATCGTTATGTTTTATTTCGTGACTAATAATTAATAATAACATTTTATATATTAATTATTAACATCAACTCTCATACGTAATGTGTGCAATCCCGAAGTCTCGAGTTCGAATCCGGTCATACTAATATTAATAATTATCCATAAACCTTTCAGCTCCCACTTGGATATTACTTAATATAGTAATGACATTGGTTAGTCTAGCTTTAACACGCCAATGCCCCCAGATCGAATCGAGTATGGTCTCCTGGAAAAAACCATTTAATGATTCATCATTTTTACTTATCCTTTTGTTACTAATACTACATTAACTATGAATATGGATCAAGTCATTTCATAAGTTAATATTCTGTTTCTCGTTGTATTTGATTGAACAAGATTACCAAATCATCGAACGTATTCGGATAGATCTTGGGTATGGCCATACAAACATCTTGTCAACCCTACGAGGGCCCAAATATAGTATTATACTTTGAAACAAATTCAAAGGAACAAATTCTCTTGACTACAAACATAACTCATGAACTTTGTAACACTTCGAAAATAGCCCTTATAACTACCGATTCACGGATAGCGTTAGACTATCTTACACAAATGCACTACATTCATATCGGTTATCCGGTATCTCAAGTCCGAGGATAAACACTTCATGATATACTTAATGACAAAGATCCATAAAGTATCATCATGTAAAGTTGGGATGAGTCCTATATTCAATTCATTGAATATCATGTGAATCTGGTATGTCCACGCATCAATATACTTTAAAAGTATATTCTACCAAAACTCAGATTTGTCTTAATTCAATGACATTCCCACATCATTGATCGACAACGGACTATTTAGAATAACATAAGTTATTCACGGATTAAACATGCAAATATAGGATATAATATTAAGAAAATGAAAATAAACATAACCAATATTTTATTTCATTTAAATAATATTTGTTCAAAACATCCCTTATCCAAATACTAAATAGATCAATGCATGATAATACTTGTTAATGAATTATGCCTCAAGTAATGACAATCATACTTGTTGACAAGGCATAATTTCAACTAACTTTGATCTATTGGAATTTTGAGAATACTTATTTCAAGAATTCAACTAGTGAAGTTCTTGTATGTGTGCATTCAAAATATTTTGATATTGCCACATAATATTTCATAAAGTGTGTGACATCCTCAACCACCAATTTATGACAATCAAACTTTCAAACAATTTTAAAGTTTAAAGCATTCTAATTCTTTATTGTATAATGCAACTATGCTCTTGGTTGAGCACAACTAGTTCACATGGCCATTTACAAGGATGAAATCCTCCCATGACTAGTATTGAGTGTCATCTCAATTATACCAAGCATCATTGTATACAAACAACAATATGCTCTTTAAAATTTCAGTAAACTTCAATATCTACATTGTAATGTTTGATGCCTTCCAAACTTTCAAGTTTGTTGGCTATGACAATTACGCAACAATTGTTGTATTGCTCATCTATAGAATTTTGAGAGCAATTCCGGTGAGGAATGTAATTCTAGATTCAAACATATTCTATTAGAATATTCATTCTAATAACTTCATTAGATATCAATGTTGTCAAATCATCTTGCCTTCAAGCATGATACAACAATCACATGATGTTCATGAAAATCCTTGTGTCAAACTAAGATTTTATTCATGTTCTACATATCCATTTTACAAATGATATATCATGTTCTTTTAGACTCATTTATTTACCGCACATGTTTATAAACATATTTTCCAAGGTTGTATGTCTTATTTTCTAAATCTTTCAAGTGAAGTTCCATTCCAAACCAGAACTTAACATTTTATCTTAGATGGAATGTTACTACCCACATCATATAAGATTTTAAAGAAAATAAACATAATACTCCCACTAGCTTTCAGGAATACTTAGAAATTATCTTATTTTAATTTTTAAACCAAACTTTGATTTAATAGTTAAACATAAGAATCATCTCCTAGATGCATGCATATATCCATTCATGGATTCTTGCCTTTTGTACATTTCCAAAGATTATGTGAATTCATAAAACTCCTTTGTATTACTTATCGTCCTCGCAAAAGTAATCACACAACAAAGAGTTTTTGATATTCATTGTCAGATTTCATATAAATGAAATTAAGTATGACAATCATAATCATTATATATTTAATGTGCCAAGGAAAGAATATTCAATCACAGTTAATCGCTTAAGTGTGATTAATAATCTTGTCACAAGCCATGCATTAAACACATGTACAATTTTGTCCATATGATTTCTACACAAAGAATTTAAACCGCTAGGGTTTTCCTTCCTTTGAAGAAACTCATCTTTATTAAGATAAACCAAGTTTACAAAGTTGATTATCTCTTTGGACAACATCTTAACATTCATAGTATGAATAATTTACCACAATTCAATATTAGGTAATGTATCATTATGATTAACAGGTTTACAATGATCCTGTAATTCATATTTCTCATCATATCAAATATCTGAGATATCCTTGCGGATCTATGAATGAGAATTCCATCATTTTGAGGTATATCATATTTGACCTCATCATGATATTCACTAGTGTATTTTAGAAGATTATGTGTTTTGTAATTGTAATTTAATCTCTTCAAGATCTAAACAAAACTCCCACTTGCTTTTGTAATTTAAAGACTATCTACAAATACTTCAGCAAGTAGAACAACACCAAATTGTTTTCTTTTGGGATATTACAAAACACATTGACGGTTCGTAAATCTTGTTCGTTAATAACCTACTCCATAAGTAGTTTTAACAATTCAAAACTTCAATATAAGACTCAATGTGATTCATCACATTCCATACTAAAATGGTGTCTTATTAATCTTCTAGGTTTGAGTTTATTAAGTATATCCAATCAATACTCAATTTTCTAACCTTGATAAATTTTGGAAGAAAAGAAGATATAGTTATCTTGAATCAAACAATGTAACAAATGTTTGATTCTTCTAACTGAACATTCCATATACATACAGTATTTCATTAGAATTAATATTGTAAGACAATCTAACAATATGTAAGATAAACATATTCCTTTTGGCTTACCTATTTACCAATTAAATCATCTTAATGGTAAAATAAAATTCCAAGCCAATTGCATGCTTTATAACTCAAGTACTTTTGATCAAGTCACTTCATGTCCATGTCTCAACTAGAAAACATAAGCAGTTATAATCTCATTATCGTTATAAGTCATTTACCAATGACTTTATGTCTTAATAAGAAGACATAACAAGTTAACGTATTACTTTATATTATATGTCTTGTAATAATGAAAAGACTTCATGTTTGTGACTTTACAAAGAAACACATAAACATTTATAATTTAAAGTAATTATGAACACCACATCATGGTTTCAATTAATTTATTTTCAAGTTAATATACTACTCTATCTATTTATGTCATTCTAAAATACATAAATATTTAAGATAGTATTACTTTATTTAATTATGTCATTCCATGAAGTGTCCAACTTAAGAAACTGTAAAAGCATCCACGCCCGATCCCACGACAAGTGGAGATTTACCTTGAGATTACAATCTAGCCAAGATCTCACTTAAACTAAAATGTAACTTCAAGTGTTTCTATGATTTGAATGACATAAGACATAAAAGTAGTCTATGTTATAATCTTGACACATGTTCTAAACAAGTCAATCTTATTAGAACGTTAATCTCTTACCTCAAGAGAATCCATTAATCATATTTGTATGTGTTGTTCCTTTGCACACAATAAATACTTCTCCCACTTGTGCATAGAACAACATCATATAGATAAACACCATGACATTCGTTTGTTTATGTGAGCAATATGATAGTGTCATAGATATTTAAGCATTACAAGTAGATGTAGGACCACTTAATTATCAAGGAAGCGTTCATAACTATCCTTGAGAATATGAATGTCTACATTTTGAGCGTAATGTATTATTTCAAGAAAATCTAGAAATAATCGAGTTACTACCAAGATAATAAATCTTGTAACTCTCCTTTGAATTAGACAACGTTACAATAATGTCTTATTCAAGAATACACCACAATACTCCCACTGGATTTGACAACATTGTAAGTGTTTCATTAACCGGTGAAAATAGCGTGCTATTACGTTTACTACCCTTTGTAAGACCATTCGTAACAATTACTTAGGTACTAAAAGAGTGTATTCTACTCAGTAGATGATGGATTATCCATCAATGCTATTAACTTGAAAAATTGAGCATGCAATTTCTTCCATAATAGGTCTACTATCCCCACAATGGTGTGTAGCACCTTTAATTGGTCAAAGCAAAACAACTAGATAAACTATACTAGTTTGTCTTTTACCAATTTTATGTAATCAGTCTAGCTTCTAATTTAATAACTCATAAAATGTCAAACATGTTTTCTAGTTGACCAAAATGTCATATAAGAATTCAATCACCAACAGAGGGTAATGAAATCTCTTAAGGAAAACATGGTGTGCAATTTTCTTAACTATTAAAGTTGCTATGAGTTATATTAGAATTTAGACAATTCTAATATTCCTAACATACCTTTCTCAATCATGAAAAGGAATAGGATTGAGTCTCACTCTTCTTCCATGGAAAAGAGTTTATGTTTGTCTTTTAGTAAATTTTCTTGATCAAACATTCGTTTGAAAACGTAACTAGATCAATTTACCAAAGCCCAAACTACGTTTACGGTTTAATGTTGCATTAATACAATCAAAAGAATTAACAAAATTCAATTTTAGTATTTTCGATAATTAAATCTTTCAAGAAAATAAAATACCCTTGGTCAATATTCATATTAACCATAGAATTTTCCTTGAATCTAGGACCCTCATTATCATAGTTTCACCACATCGGTTGATCGCTAGTGATGAAAGTATAGAATAGGTAATTGTCGAAGAACAATAATTGACAAACAAGTTTGCAATTCCTAGAAAATATGGGATTTACAATTTTGCCAAACAATTATGCAAAATGTAAGCATGTTTTATCCCATCTTATGCCTTAAGTCATAGGTCTCACTAACTAACTTAATTAAGTTGTCTAATTTAGAAGCGCAAATCATTAAGTCGAGGTCTCACACAACAAAATAATTCACCTTGTTATTGTAATCTAGATCAAGGTCTCACATAACTAAATTACAACTTCAAGTGTTTCATATCATTAGATGGCATAAACTTAAATTTAAAGGGTACAATTTTTGATGTGTAATCAAAACTTATGTATAAAGAAGCATGCATACAACTTTATAACACAAAATTTTGAAAAACTTACTTGTATTTTAATTGCTAAGATTAAATTCTACAAAGTTTTAATCGATCGTTGAGAAACTTACAACTTTGCACTAAGATGCTTCGTACATAGAATGGTTATACTAGGTAGCTCCAATCGAACTCACAGAGGGCGAGAGGACCAAGTAAGCGCAAAAGCATAACCTTAGACATCCATTCGGTGTGATGCGCACTTCTTTTAACCCCTTTTAGTTTGTTCTAGTGGGTGAGCCGTTCTAACCATTTAGTACGATCGCATCAATCGATTAAAAGTTCAAGAATAATACTTAGATAACAAATCAGTTTCGCCATTATTTAGTCCATTTAATTTTCTATTCATAAAAACCCTTTTTGCTTACTAACATGTCAAACAATATATAAACAAAAAAGCATTTTAATAAAAATTAAACACACTCAAATAATATAAACATATAACTAAACAATTTAACATATGTAAAAACAATTAGCCACATGCATAATTATTCCAATAAACTCTAATAAACAATTCTATGCGTAAATAAATGCATACATTAACTAGGGCTTTCACCTACAAGTAGATGAGCCACATACATCGACAAGTCGATTGCGTAAGCCAAAGTTAATAATATACCAATTAGCACGTAATTAATTTTTATTAGTTATAATTGAGGTCTTCCCAATTCAATAATTATCAAATAAATAGAACATGTGTGTATCAACTTAACAATTTATTACAAACAATACTCCATGGCAAAACATGCATGTTCCACCATGGATTCCGCATAACAATTATCACCCAAGATACGCATATTACATGACACATAACAATTATTCATTAATTAACCACATAAAATTAGCATGCAATCATAGGGTTTCTACAAGTTTTACAAAATTAAAACCTAATTAAATAAAATTAAGGGTAATCGACCTATATAAAAAAAATTAGGGTTTCAATTCAAAACCCTAGAAACCATAAAAGCATGCATATAATCATAAAGATCCAATTTTTATGTGTTTTGGTAATTAATTACATCATATTAACGGCTCGTGATGCCTTTGTTGGGATTTAATACTCATAACAATTATATAAAATCAAATAACATCATCAAAGCATGCGTGAAGTAAATAGGAATAATACATGTAAGTAATTAACCGAATAAGAAAGTGCGTACCTTTTAGCAATTCAAGAATCAAACGATGATTAGAACAAGAACAAAACCCAAAACCCTAACTTTAGGGTTTATATAATTCGATCCAACCAAAAGTCGACCACCAAGAATTACAAGCTCAAGCGTGCTTGTCCTTCGTTCTTGTACACACGCACTATTAGCGATTTGATGTGAAAAGCTAGGTTCTTGAATCACAAATAAAACCAAACACTTGTTTCTTTAGTTAAGCAAAATCGAAACCCTTATGGTGAGGGGTGTTCGACCGGCCACAAAAGAAAGAGGGGAGAAGAGGAGAAATTAGGTATATTGGTGATCCAAGGTTGGGAGAATAATGAATACAAGGGTTTGTATTTATAGTTTCTCAAAACTTGGTGACCAAGAAAAGCCCTCCTTGGGCTTTTGAGAAGCCACGACCGCCAACCTTCAACCCAAGAGGGTTCTAGACTTTTCTTGCCCACTAATTTCATCTCTAGTCCTCGTAGTTTACATTTAACGACCGTTAGTCAAAACCCCGTTAAATATTAACTATCGTTATGTTTTATTTCGTGACTAATAATTAATAATAACATTTTATATATTAATTATTAACATCAACTCTCATACGTAATGTGTGCAATCCCGAAGTCTCGAGTTCGAATCCGGTCATACTAATATTAATAATTATCCATAAACCTTTGGGCACCTTCGCTAAACAAATGTACACATTGTTCTTATGTCAATTACTTAAGTTAATGGGGCAATTCATATTTCCCCAACTTAAACGTCATAATTCCATATTTCCCCGACATATGCTTTAAAAGTTGGGTAAATATGGAATTATCCCTAAGTTAATATATAGCCGATATAAGAGATGACTTGGTGCTAAATAAGCAAACAAATCCATCACCGAAAAGAATAATTAACATATTAAAATGTTCATGTAAAACATAATTAACATGAATTTTTCAAACGACAAAAAGTTGAGAACTTATATTTCAAATAACATTCAACATGAAATTCCAACAGCATATATGAGGTTTAATTTGAAGAAAAAAAATGTGTTTTAAAAGAAGAAAAAAAAAAGTAAGACTTGTACAAATAACTAAGCATAAGTGAGAGAATTGATTTTTGCTGCAATCAATACCCACAATAATGCTATAGCAATATAACACTTATCCTAAATTTGTTCAAATGATGCACCACCGTAGTATATAATGAATCAATACATAATCTGTTTGATCGATGTGGGATTGAATATCTAACTTCTTACTGTTAGCGGGCTTATACTATAGGATAACTCGGGCTTTGTATTATGTTTATATTGTATAGGCTCGGCCCATGATGGTATTGTGTATTATGTATTTAACCTTTATCATATCTAGGGTTTTGGTATTGAATGAATATACAGAAGTTTATACTATTCTACATGGTATCAAAGCCTACTCCACGATCCTAACAACCTACTGTAGATCCTTTTTTTTTCCGTTTTCCCTTCGCCTTTGGTAGTTTCTGTTTTCTACTAAGTTTAGTCTGTTTTGTTTGGCTAAGTTTAGCCACGGTTTGTGATTGAAGTTTCAATCCGGTTTGGTGTTTGTTTCATTAATTCTCTTGTTTAATATCCCACCATGACTAACGACAGCACACCTCCCCCACCGCCCCCCACAACGGCCATTACCCTATCCGACAAACTAATGGCCATGAACCACTTAACAACCTTTGTTCCAGAAAAACTTGATGTTGATGCCATGAACTATTCATCGTGGGTCTATTACTTTTCTCACTTATGTCGAGGGTACTCCTCCGCTGTGACAGCACGGGTGATCTCTATCCTGTTACGAAGCCCTCCACTATCCCTCAGGCTTTTCTCACCAGTCAGTATACGTGGCATCAACGACTTGGACATCCAGGAAGTGAAGTGCTACGTCGTCTTGTGTCTAGTAATTCAATTTCTTGTAATAAAGAGAAGCTTCCCATTCTTTGTCATGCTTGTCAGCTTGGCAAACATGTGAAGCTTTCGTTTGTTAGTTCATCTAGTTTTGTTACATCATGTTTTGATATTGTACACTCGGATTTATGGACCTCCCCGGTTCCAAGTCTTTCTGGTTTTAAGTACTATGTTTTATTCTTAGATCATTATTCTCAATATGTTTGGGTTTATCCGTTAATGAATAAATCTGATGTTTTGTCTAAATTTCAGTTGTTTCGTAGTTACGTTCGCACTCAATTTAAGTGTGAAATTAAATCGTTTCAGTGTGATCATGGTGGTGAATTTGATAATCATGCTTTCCACACCTTATTTGCAACCTATGGCATTCAGTTTAGATTTTCTTGTCCACGCACTTCTCAACAAAATGGAAAATCTGAACGTATGATTCGTACAATTAATAACCTTATCCGAACACTGTTATTTCAAGCACATTTGCCACCCAATTATTAGACAGAGGCTCTTAATATGGCCGTTTATTTGCTAAATATCTTACCTTCTCGTGCCATCAATAATGAGATCCCTTTTACCCACCTTTTTGGTGCTCAACCCGATTATGGTGTCCTACGTGTTTTCGGTTGCCTGTGTTACCCTCATATTGATACTAATCACAAATTGGGACCCCGAGCCACACCTTCTCTGTTTCTGGGACACGCTGCCAACCATTTTGGCTATCGCTGTCTTGACCTTAACACTAATAAAATTATCATTTCCCGTCATGTTACATTTGATGAAACTGTTTTTCCATTTCATACTCATCAGTCCACACCCACTCCCTCCTATGATTTTTTGGAGGATTCTTCGGACCTTATTTCCACCATTATACGCACCACACCTGTTGGTCCAACTCCGGAACCACTTTTCGATACACCTATTGTCCCTCCTACACCAATCCCACCTGTTTCACCATCCACCCCAACTCCACCACCTACCCCCCACCTATGTCACCTACGCCACCTACTCCTCCACCTATTGTTGTTCCCCCTCCTAACCCCCTACCGTATCTACTCATCCCATGGTCACACGTTCTCGTGTCGGGACTACTCGTCCTAATCCCAGGTACGCTGGTCATGTGTCTACTATTTCTCCTTTACCTCGGTCCTATAAGGATGCTCTAAATGACCCCAATTGGCGCAATGCTATGTATGATGAGTATAATGCACTTATTAAAAATAAAACATGGACTAGTGTACCTCGGCCTGAGGGTGCCAATATAGTTCGTTGTATGTGGTTATTTCGCCATAAGTATTTGGCGGATGGCACTCTTAGTCGTTATAAGGCGCGTCTTGTTGCCAATGGTAGTACACAGATTGAGGGTGTTGATGTTGATGAGACTTTTAGTCCGGTGGTTAAACCGGCCACGATTCGTACTGTGCTTAGTCTTGTTGTATCTCGTTCTTGGCCTATTCATCAGCTTGATGTCAAGAATGCATTTTTACATGGTGATTTAGCCGAGACGGTTTATATGCATCACCACCGGTTTCGGGATCCTGAGCACCAGTTATGTTTGTTTATTGCGCGGTCTCTTTATGGTCTTAAGCGGGCACCTCGTGCATGGTTTCGGGAGTTTACAGATATTACTACTGTTGGCTTTAGTCCTAGTCGGTGTGACTCCTCCTTGTTCATTTACAGACAGGGTGATGATACTGCATTCTTGTTGCTTTATGTGGATGATATTGTTCTTACTGCTTTTTCTGATCGGTTGTTACATCAGATTATATCCTCTTTACATCGGGAGTCCTATATGACTGATTTGGGTGCTCTTAATTATTTTTTGGGCGTTTCTGTTACGCGTGACTCTTCTGGGATGTTATTTTCACAGCGTAAGTATGCTATGGAAATCTTGGATCGTGCCCGTATGCTTGGATGTAACCCTTCTCGGACCCCTGTTGATACGGAGTCTAAGCTAGGTGCTGGTGGTACTCCGGTTACTGATCCTACACTATACCGATGTCTTGCGGGTTCTCTTCAGTATCTCACCTTTACTCGCCCCGATATTACATATGTTGTGCATCAGGTTTGTCTTTTTATGCATGATCCGCGTGAGCCACATTTCTCTGCTCTTAAGAGGATTTTGAGGTATGTACAGGGGACGTTAGACTATGGTTTACAATTGTTTTCATCTACTACTGACTCTTTGATCGCTTATTCGGATGCTGATTGGGCTGGTTGCCCTACTACTCGTCGGTCCACATCAGGCTACTGTGTTTTTCTTGGTAATAACTTATTGTCCTGGTCCTCTAAACGTCAGCCGACGCTTTCTCGGTCCAGTGCGGAGGCTGAGTATCGTGGTGTTGCCAATGCTGTTGCTGAAACTTGTTCGATTCGGAACCTTCTTCGTGAGCTTTATACTCCCTTGTCTACTGCGACCCTTGTCTATTGTGATAACGTGAGTGTTGTGTACTTGTCTTCTAATCCGGTTCAGCATCAGCGTACTAAGCACATCGAGATTGACATTCATTTCATTAGAGATTTGGTTGCTACTGGTCTGGTTCGTGTTTTACATGTTCCTTCTCGGTTTCAGTATGCGGATATCTTCACTAAGGGTTTACCTTCTGCATTGTTTGATGATTTTCGTCACAGTTTGAGTGTTCGTTGTCCTCCCGCTCCAACTGCGGGGGAGTGTTAGCGGGCTTATATTATAGGATAGCTCGGGCTTTGTATTATGTTTATATTGTATAGGCTCGGCCCATGATGGTCTTGTGTATTATGTATTTAACCTTTACAGTATCTAGGGTTTTGGTATTGAATGAATATACAGAAGTTTATACTATTCTACACTTACACATAGTTTGATTCTGTTCAAAGTATGATAAAATTGACACAAACTATATAGTGACAACGCACGTGGAGTTGGGGTCCTATATAACGGGAACGGCCATTGAACGAGATGCTTGCTGGTTGGATTAAAAAGGCATGGCAATATAACTACATATTAGTATAATAAAAAAAACGTGGATACATAATCAAGAAACATTTGCTAATCTTTTTAGAAGTAACTAGTTATAATACCCGTGCACGCACGGAGTTTTGACAAAAAAAAAATTATTTTGTATTAATACTGAATATTTTGTATTTAAAGGTAATTACATGTAATTATATACTTATGCACGAGTTTTCCATTATATATTAATATCCATTAGAATTTGTTAAAATAAAATTTTGTAAATATTTCTCTTAGATAACTCAAGATTTAACAATATTTAGCAGACATATATGTTGATGTTGCTATTTAAATTTCACTATCGACATTATGTTGTACACAAGATGCGAGTTTAGTAACACATAATTAGCGTCGATGAAGTTAAAATATATGCTTTAAAGTTTAAAAAAAATATTTTTCTACATATCCTTATATAAATAAATAAGAATTACATGATTTGTTGTTATAAGTACAATCACGTATATATTTTTTTTCATATTACAGTAACCCGTACTTACAATTTGATAATTATATTTTCGTTTTCAAAAATTTAGCCGTATTTTATATTCAAATTCGTGTCCACATAATCATACTTTTAAAATAAAATAAATGAGTCCTTACTGAACTTATATAGTAAAAGAAATATTTTGATATTTATAATCCTATGCATATTTAATGTTGTAATTTTAAAACAACATACATATTGTATTTTTAATATATAAAGTATAAAGGTGAATTTGTTTAATTTCTAAAGTTATTATAAAACATGAAAACTTATAATATTACACTTAACCTTATACAATTTTTAAAAATTCAACCACTAAAGTTTTATTAATTACCTCATATTTTTTTAAGTTTTTGTTTTTACAAATATTGTTATAAGTATAATCGCGTGATATTTATTTTTATATTAAAGTAACCCGTACTTACAATTTGATAATTATATTCTCGTTTTTTAGTTATTTAGCCGAATTAAAAATGTAAACTCGTGTCCACATAAGTTAAACTTTTAAAAATGAAATAAGTGGGTCCTTATTGAACGTAAAAAGTAAAAAAAAAAAATGATACTTATAATCTTATGCAAATTTACATGTTGTTATTTTAAACAACATATACATTGTATTTTTTAAGATATAAAGTATAAGGGGTATTTGTTTATAATCCAAAGTTATTAAAAAACATGGAGGCATATAATATTACACTTAACTCTATATAATTTTTAAAAATTCAACCACTAAAGTTTTATTAATTACCTCATCTTTTTTTAAGTTTTTGTATTCACAAATTTGACACCTATATTTTTATGTGTTTTTTCTATCAACCAAATTTTTTCACCAAATTTATTAAAGTTTGACCAAAATCAATTTAATTTTGAATTTTATTAACCAATCACATCACACGATTTTGCTTACGTAGCGAAATCGGGCTCTCCTATTGGCCCAATTGTTTTTTCAATAAGAATGAATTCTCTCCGATGACCAGACACGACCAAGTTGCCACAGTCGATGACCAAGTTAAAAAAATAAAAATAAATAAAAAAAAAAGATTGAAAGGAAAGTGTGTGTAAATATCGGTTGAAAAAACGACCGGTTTTCGTTTTTGGGTTGCCTCGACCGATCCTCGACCTACACCCCACATTGGTCATTTCAAAGTTATTTTGTCGAGAAAGCTGATATGGCACCCGGTTACCTGGGTCACGACTGTGTTAAGCTTTAAAGGTTGACCAAAATCAATTTAATTTTGACTTTTATTAACCAATCACATCTCACGATTTTGCTTACGTGTGTGCCCCAATTGGCTCGCGTATTTCTAACCGTATAACATGCGTATCCGACTCACATATTCGAACATTCCTACTATAAAATTCCCTATATAGGCACTAAAACACATCTTTGGTACATTAAAAGACATTCATGTATTATCTAAATCAGCAATTCAACTTAATTATACATTTATACCTTGAGCAGGCTTAGAAAATCCTTCCACGACAATCATGTGTTGATACTTAATCCTCTTCTAAAAAACGTACACAAAAAAATTGCATTGCACTTTAGTATGTGCGATAAGATCCTAAAACTGCAAAAGCCACTAACATGTTGCATTATAGTGAGGATAACAACAAAGTTAGTCATAACATCAAATAAGAAAACTTCAGATTAGAACAAAAGGGGTGTTTGGTATGCTTATTAAATGTGCTTATTGGCTTATTCAATTACCATAACACAATAAGTTTATGATATAGCTATAAGCCTTTTTGAGAACCTCAGTAAAAAAAAACCCCGAACTCACAACTAAAACATTAAGCGTAGAACTTTTCAATAAAACATTAAAAAAAAAAAAAAAAAAGTTACCTAAAGTTGGTGTGTATAACAAAAAGTTAAACCATAAAAAAGTTACTAAAAACTATCGCTAGATAAGGCATAAGCCAAAGTTCATTGAAGTCTCTTTCGGATTCTATTCGAAGCAAAAAGAGGTTAACACATAAATCATAAGTATAGAAGAATGATTGTATCTCACATCCGTGATTACCAACTCAATAACATTATCGCGGTATAGTAACGTAATAACCGATTAAAAACTATATATTCTTGCTTAATAATTCTCATGTGCATAATTTTATTTCTTTACAACGGCCAACTATTACGATTTTTTTTTTTTTTTTTTTTTTTTGATGAAACATCACGTCAATGAATAAAGTTAGGTTAACACCTCGTTATTTATTTTTATTTTTTTAAATTATTTAGGAGGTGATTGTTATGAAATAAGGATTGTGATGTGTGCATTTTTTTAATAATTTAAGGAAAACACATTCTAAATTAACCAATATAGACTATCTAACCCATGTGTGTGTGTGTTTTTTTTTTTTTTTCTATTATTTTTTTAATAATTAGCTTTGTAAAAGCGTTTTAAGCCGATGACATGTTGAGGTTGATGTTGATGTTGATGTTTAACTTTAACTATTGATATCATGTTGTACAAAATGTGCGAGTTTAGTAGCACATAATGAGCGTTGATGAAGTTAAAATATGCTCCGTAAAGTTTTTAAAATGTTTTTATGGATATCAATATATAAATTTTAAATAATAATTCACGAGTCGTTGTTATAAGTAGAATCGCGTATATTTAATTTCATATCACAGTAACTCGTGCTTACCATTTGATATTTATATTCCCGTTACTAATATTATAAAGTATAGGGGGTATGATGCATGCATTTTTTTTTAATAATTTAAGGAAAACACCTTCTAAATTAACCAATATATGACTATCTAACCCATGTGTTTTTTTTTTTTTTTAATAATTAGCTTTGTAAAACGTTTTTAACTGACAGACATGTTGAGGTTGTGCTTGATGTTGATGTTTAAACCTTAACTATTGATATCATGTTGTACAAAATGTGCGAGTTTAGTAGCACATAATGAGCGTTGATGAATTTAAAATATGCTCCGTAAAGTTTTTAAAATGTTTTTATGGATATCCGTATATAAATTTTAAATAATAATTCACGAGTCGTTGTTATAAGTAGAATCGTGTATATTTATTTTCATATCACAGTAACTCGTGCTTACCATTTGATATTTATATTCCCGTTCTTGATATTATAAAGTATAGGGGTATAAAGTGTAAGGGTTATTTGTTTTTTCTAAAGTTATTAAAAACATGGAAACTTGTAATTTTACACTTAGCTCTATATAACTTATTTAATATTCAACCACTAAAGTTTTATTAATTACTCCCTCTTTTATTAAGTTTATGTTTTCATAAATTTGACACCTATATTTTTATGCATTTTTTTTCTAAACCAAATTTCTCCACCAAAATTATTAAGTTTGATCAAAACCAATTTAATTTTGACTTTCTATTGACAAATCATATTGCTCGATTTTGCCTACGTGGCAAATTCGAGCTCTCCTATTGGTTAAATTTTTTTTCAATAAGAAGGGTTTTGAAAAAACACTACGAAATGATGTAATTTTGGTGGATGTTGATGTTTAACTTTAACTATTGATATCATGTTGTACAAAATGTGCGAGTTTAGTAGCACATAATGAGCGTTGATGAAGTTAAAATATGCTCTGTAAAGTTTTTAAAATGTTTTTATGGATATCCGTATATAAATTTTAAATAATAATTCACGAATCATTGTTATAAGTAGAATCGTGTATATTTATTTTCATATCACACTAACTCGTGCTTACCATTTGATATTTATATTCCCGTGATATTATAAAGTATAGGGGGTATAAAGTGTAAGGGGTTATTTGTTTTTTTTCTAAAGTTATTATAAAACATGGAAACTTATAATTTTGCACTTAGCTCTATATAATTTATTTAAAATTCAACTACTAAAGTTTTATTAACTATCCCCTCGTTTTTTAAGTTTATGTTTTCTTAAATTTGACACCTATATTTTTATGCATTTTTTTTCTTAACCAAATTTCTCCACCAAAATTATTAAGTTTGACCAAAACCAATTTAATTTTGACTTTCTATTGACCAATCATATTGCTCGATTTTGCCTACGTGGCAAATTCGAGCTCTCCTATTGGTTTAATTTTTTTTTCAATAAGAGGGGTTTTGCAAAAACACTCTTAAATGATGTAATTCTGGTTGATGTTGATGTTTAACTTTAACTATTGATATCATGTTGTACAAAATGTGCGAGTTTAGTAGCACATAATGAGCATTGATGAAGTTAAAATATGCTCCGTAAAGTTTTTAAAATGTTTTTATGGATATCCATATATAAATTTTAAATAATAATTCACTGAGTCGTTGTTATAAGTAGAATCGTGTATATTTATTTTCATATCACGAGAACTTCGTCTTACCATTTGGTATTTATATTCCGTTACTAATATTATAAAGTATAGGGTTATTTGTTTTTTCTAAGTTATTAAAAACATGAAAACTTGTAATTTTACACTTAGCTCTATATAATTTATTACTTAAAATTCAACCACTAAAGTTTTATTAATTACTCCTCTTTTTAAGTTTATGTTTCATAAATTTGACACCTATATTTTATGCATTTTTTTTCTTAACCAAATTTCTCCACCAAAATTATTAAGTTTGACCAAAACCAATTTAATTTTGACTTTCTATTGACCAGTCATATTGCTTGATTTTTCCTACGTGGCAAATTCGAGCTCTCCTATTGGTTTAATTTTTTTTCAATAAGAAGGGTTTTGTAAAAACACTCTGAAATGATGTAATTCTTTTATTATATGAAAGATTAAGAAGATTTACACATCTATGGGTTGGAAAAGTTTTTACTCGAACAGGGTCAATAAATAATCAATAAGGTCAATAGTCTGAGTTCATGACCTTGCTTCTTATGGTCAGTCCAAGTGACACGCATGGCTCCTGATGTGTGAAGTACCGGAGTAGTTTAAAACTTTCTGCTAGCTGTGGCCCATTTTATTTGATGGACTTTTATGTTTTATCTTTAACCTTTTTATGCGCGGCTCCTGGTGTGTGAACTTTCAGTTTTACTTATACTTTTAACAGATCGGTATGAGTTTGATAGTAGTGGTGGGCCCTCACCTATGAAAGATCCATTCCTGGCCTATTTGAGGTATATGGAGTATAGAATATATATATCATTCATTCCGATATTTGATAGATTTACATCTTAACCAAACAATTGATTGAATTCAAAATGCATTCCCTCATTCCCATTCCCGGGTACCAAACGCACCCTTAAAGATTAAAAAGTGCCAAAAGGTCATCTTATTCATTATATCAAATTCATTGTTCGTTAACAGATCGGTTGTTGCAATTTATGTGTGTGATTTGTTGTTTATGTTATTAGATGAGATACATTATAAGGATTTATGGAGTTGAGGAAGTGTTAAATGTCAAGATGGATAGAAAATTTTCACGAAGTCGCGGCTGAATGTTAATTTTTGCGATTGTTTTTGGCACTCATATTGTAACATTCGCGACTTGAATATTTTAAATGTTAACTTGATCATGAATGTTTGGACATATGTGTTTCTAGTATGTGCGGAGAATTACATTCTCTGTAAGGTAGGTTAAATTGCATATGTTGTTGATTTAGTTGTTGCTTTCTTAGTGGAGTAACATACCAAGTATAGCTGCTAGAGAAATATTTGATGTGAAATTGAGCAAATTAATTTTAGAAGAGAGATTGTAAACGGTTGCATAAAGCTCTTGTGATGCCGTGCTTGAACTAGGGAATGATTGTAAGGAGCTTGAAGTTGAGTTGTAGAATGGTGCTTTTCGATTATCGAACAGGCCTTGGTATTTTAATTTTAAGACACTGAACTAAATCCATGCTCATTTCTAAAGCACCTTGAACTACACTCTCGCTATTCAGTAACTGACTTACAACCCTTCTTATTTATTGAGAAGTTATATTCATTAACGGCTCACTGCTTGACAATTCAATATTTAAACTGACAAAACAAAATTGAGAAGTTATATTCATTCACGGCTCACTAAGAATTTGCCGTTGGTTCTTTTGTTCTAACAACAACTACGTCAACCAGCCGTCAACATTATACTAATAACAACTTACGAGTCGATATACACCACAGTAAATATGTAAGTTGCTAGGCTTTCTTTTCTTTACCTGTGCGGGATTGAAAACTTAAAACAAGTTTCCCAAACGTAACCCCATACAAAATTGCTTAAACCACTCAACCAAATAAAGGCTACAAGAAAACTATACTAATGACAATATACTGACTTTAGAAGTGTATCGAATGTTATTAGTATCAAAATCAGACAATAACATGATTACCATAAATGCTATGCTCTTAAAAAAAATGCTAATCTTATGTTCGTATGTTTTATCGTATAGAATTTGCTTTTACATAAAAAAAATTGAAATATGTATCATACAAGTTGCCCAACATAGTTACACGATCGCTTTCCATTAGCAAACATGAGAAGATGCCGGTCAAAATATATAATTTATATCAAGAAATATGATTGGTTTACATTCTGGTATAAAACCTATAAATGTTTCTTATATTTTACCTATGTGGGATGCATAATGTATTCATTTATCCAAAAGATTCAAGGCACATACATGTTCTAATTATGTCTAGCTAAATTCTTACCGTGGCCGTTAATTCAATCTGTTAGAACTAAGAAAAAGTATTGGGTCTAAACTTTAAAATGGATGTCAGTTAATTCCTTAAGCTAAACAAATGTACACATTCTTCTTATGTGAATTCCTTAACTCAATGTGTAGCCGGTATAAAAGATGACAGTGCTAAATAAGCAAACAAATCCATTACAAAAGGATGTATAATTAACGGATTAGAATATTCATATAATACATAAACTAGCAGTTAAGAATCAACAGCATATGAGGTTAGAGTACTAATTACATAAAAATATACATGATTTTAAACCTTCAAATTGAAGAGGAAAAAGTTAATAATTAACAAATATTTGTAACAACACATGGTTCTTGATTAGTGTTTGCTTTAATCAATGACCAAAATATTGTTATAGATACATGACACTAATCTCAACATATGTAAATAAAACCAACCGAAGTATATACTGAAACAACATATCATCCCTTTGATCAATGTGGGATTGAAAAGCATAAAACGAAATTCAATATACAACATCCAACACTAGAAACCAACAACTTATGAATATCAACCTACTTGAATATAGACTTTCCGATATACGAGAACAAGATTGACAAAAATGATTGAAGTTTTATAATTCATGCCATAACTTGCACCTTCTATTGAGATTACACACACTTGATTAAATGACTTGATTTGTTTTGATTAACTTTTGTTCTACTTGTTCAACTCTATTTTCAGAAAGTACTGTATTTTTAAATAAGAGTTAATTGCATTTTTGGTCCCTGTGGTATGACTAAATTGCAGATTTGGTCCCTAAAACTTTGAAAGTGCACCAGAGGTCCTCATTTTCAAGTTTTCGTTGCATGTTTAGTCCCTGATCAACATCAAATGACTAAAATACCCTTGTCTTCTTCTTTTCCTGTTTTCTTTTCAGTCCATCTTTTGAGTTTTTTTACATAAATGGTCCTTGTGTCTTGCCATGTTCTTTAGATTTAGCCCGATTTTTTTATTATTAATTTAACTATTAATATTTATTTAACTATTAATATTACATAAATGGACCAACAGTGTAATTTTCAAAAAAAATTCGAAAATTTTCAAAAAATTTAAAAAAAAAAAAATTGAAAAATTTATTCGGAAAAATTTTTGAATATTTTTTTTTTCGAAAAAAAAAATTTTGAAAATTTTTTGAAAATTTTTTTTTTTGAAATTTTTTTTTCCGAATTTTTTTTTGAAAAAAAATTTCAAAAAAGTTTTTTCGAAATAAATTTCAAAAACAAAATTTTCGAAAAAAAAAAATTATTTGAAAATTTTTTTTCAAAAAAAATTTCAAACTTTTTTTTTTCGAAATTTTTTTGGAAAATTGGTTAACTTATATTAGCCATTAGATCAAAACCGGATGAAAACATATAAAAACAGACAAAAACGCATAAAAACAGAAGAAAACGTATAAAAACGGAAAAAGACGAATAAAAACGTGAGAAAACCGGACAAAATCGTACAAAACCGGATGAAAACGTATAAAAACAAACAAAAACGCATAAAAATATATTAAAAGCGGATAAATAAAAGGTATAAAATGGATGAAAACGATAAAAACGGATGAAAACAGATAAAGAAGGATAAAACGTGTAAACGTAAGAAAATGGGCGAAACGTAAAAACCGGATGAAAACGTATAAAAACAGGGAAAAAAACGCATAAAAACGGATGAAAACGGTCGAAAACGCATAAAAACGTATAAAGACGGATGAAAACGGACTAAAATGTGTAAAAACCGACAAAAACATATAAAACCGGATGAAAAAGTAAAAAAAATGACGAAGACGTATAAAAACGGACGAAAACATAGAAAAACATACGAAAACGTAAAAAAACGGACAAAAGGGTATAAAAACGGACAAAAACATATAAAAACGGACGAAAACATAAAAAAATGGACGAAAACGTATAAAATGGACAAAAACGTAAAAAAACGGACGAAAACGTAAAAAAATGAATGAAAACGTAAAAAAACAGACGAAAACGTATAACAACGGACGAAAACGTTAAAAACCGGACAAAAACATTCACTTGACGGTCAAACTAACAGAAATAGTGGTTAAGGGACCAAACCCGTAACGAGTCAAAACCATAGGAAGAAGATTTGCAAATCAAAAAAAAAAATTAAAAATGTATGGACTAAATATGTAAAACCCTTCCAACACAGGACTATTTATGTAAGAAAACTAAAAGAAAATAGAAAAGAAAAGACAACATCAATGACTAAAATACCCTTAGTCAGTGTGGACCAGGGGACCAAACGTCAACGAAAACTTGAAAATGGGGACCTCTGATGCACTTTTAAAGTTTTAGGGACCAAATCTGCAATTTGACCATACCACAGAGACCAAAAATGCAATTAACTCTTTAAATAATTTTGGTCCTTCTTAGCTTTCGCTTGGTGGTTGGCTTTTTGAAACTGGTTACTTGTTTATTGCGACTTCACTGGAAGTGAATATAGTCAATTACAGACGGGTACAAGTGCTTTTCTAGTAGCTCCAGTGAAAATAATTACGGATAATCGACTGATAGTAAATGAATGCTCTAAAAAGCATTTAGTGAAACTTGCCGACAAAATGACTTCCCGTCACTTAATAACTAAAAAAGAATATCATGAATACTGTGCATAGATCTATGCACAAGTATTCCATAAACATGCTAAGATGTAAGTATGTTTGACATATATATGTTCTTGGTTTAACATGTTTGTTTTTGGTTTAACATGTATGTTTTTAACATGTTTGTTTAACATGTTTGTTCTTTGTTTAACATATATCTAACATGTATGTTCTTAGTTTAACATGTATGTTTTTAATGTGGTTATACAAATAATTTTAATTTAATGGTTATAGCTTCTTTATTTTGCATTTAACATGTATCTTCTTGGTTATGATAAATTTACATTATCTAGAAAACACATAGGCACTTTACTATTTGAAAAACATAAATTATAAAAATATTATTTCAAAAATATAAATAAAAAAAAATTAAGTTTAGGCCCTCATACATGTGTTTATACGTGTGTATATTAGTTTGCGTTTATTTTTCCTAATTTTTATATTTTTCTTTGTATCAGATGTAGCTGAATTAAAAGAATGGTGATAACGAGTGTGCACATTTGTCCGTCTTTTGAAACATTGAAAAGGAGCGTGCACATATGTCCAACTTCTGAACTTTGACGACTACGACTGTGCATATATGTCCGGCTTCTAAAAATGTTGATAACAAATATGTCTGTTTACGTTAATTATTGATAGTGAACAGGTGTAAAGATAGATTATTTTCATGTATTTCTACTTATTATAAATTGTATTTGTATTGTATTTTAATCTATATCGAATTTTGTGCTTAACATTATGTTCCAGGTTGTTATAAATTTACATGATTTAAAAACACACATGCACCTTTTCATTTGAAAAACATGTATGTCGAAAAAACTATTCCAAAAACCAAAATAATAAAATTAATTCATAAAAACACATGCACTAAATCAGTTTTAAAACATGCGTGTTCGGAAAAAACGCAACAAATAAAAAAAATGAAAATTGAATGTTTTTAAAAAATATGATTTTACTTATTTTAAAAACTCAAAAATAATATAAAATTGACTTTTACTATTATACCCTTTTAGATTAAATAAAAATGTTTAATAATTCAAAAATGCTATGTTGCATTGATATGTTGCACAATATGCAAACTTAGAAGTACATAAAGGGTTCTCGCAGTTCTCGCACTTAACATGGTTCTGAAAATAAAAGCCCCATAATAATAATAATAATAATGATGATGATGATGATGATAATAATAATAATAATAATAATAATAATAATAATAATAATAATAATAATGTAACCGGGTCTTCCTTCGATGATGTTTTGTGTGATTTTAATGCGAAAATGGAAATTGACCTTTTGAGTAATCCAAGTGAAATCGCTGCCCCCAAACTCATGAAGAAATTGACAGATATATATTTCACACGTGTTACCCAAACGGCTGAATCCACTTTTTCGCTATCTACTCGACAGATGGCGTTATGGAGATCGCAAATGGAGGACTATACTTCAGAATGGCTTAGGGTGGTTCCGATATCTGGATTGGGACAGACTATGAATGCTAGGACCTACCGGTGTGTGTTATGTTATCGGCTAGGTGTTCCGCTATTCTCTATTCAGATGTCGTGTTCTGCTTGTTCCAGGGTATTTACGGGGGACATTTATGGGGACCATGCTGTATCGTGTGCCGGTATTATTGGTATTAAACATCGGCATAATATGGTGCGATGCTCTTGTTGACATCTGTTCACGTTCGGGGATTTCGGCTCGTAAAGAAGTTGATATTGGGCTTAGTGGAGAAAGGGACAACACATTACGTCCAGCTGATATGTTGCTCTACTCGTGGGACGGGGGTCTTGATGTATGTATTGATCTGACAGGGTCATCGCCCTTGACGCAAACAGGTATGGTTGATTTTGTGCCGTGTCGTACGGTGATTGAGGCCGCACAACGTAAACGCGTCAAGTATGAGGCTAAGTGCACGAATATTGGATATGGGTTTCTCCCCTTCTCATTATCTTCTTTTGGGGAACTTGAGAAGGATGCATTGACCTTACTGAAGCGAATCCGAAAGTTTTCCGTGACACAAGACATTGGGGCACGTGCTGCTATTCATATGTTTTGTAGGATAAGCTTTGCTATAGCTAGAGGAGTGGGGGCTCAGATTGTTTCTCGGGTCCCGCTAATTTCTTGTAAATCATTTGAGTTTCTAATAAAGTGATGGTTATAATAATAATAATAATAATAATAATAATAATAATAATAATAATAATAATAATAATAATAATAATAATAATAATAATAATAATAATAATAATAATAATAATAATAATATTTGGTTGAGGACCGTGGGTGTGATGTTTGGTCTGTCCATGTTGTTAGTTGATTTTAAAAACGCTTTCAACATAGTGGACCAGGCTGTTATGCTACGTGAGGTTCGGCTGCATTTCCCGGCTATTTCGCAGTGGGTGGAATTCTGTTACTCTAGTCCAGCTAGATTATATTATGGTGAGCATACTCTTTGGTCTCATCAAGGTGTGCAACAAGATGATCCGCTTGGGCCTCTTCTTTTCGCTTTAGTTTTACATCCCTTAGCATGTAAGATTAGAGATTATTTTGACCTTTCTTTTCAAGCTTGGTATTTGGATGATGGCACTATTATTGGTGATACCTTGGTTGTGGGTAAGGTTTTAGAGTAGATTATGGCAGACGGACCTTGTCGTGGCTTACACCTCAATGTTGATAAAGCAAGTTTTTGCCACAAGAGGACCCGGGAGCGGTATGATGGTGTTTTCCCCTAATATTTTCGCCCTCACATGGTGTTAAATTATTGGGTGGACTGTTAGTGTGGATTTTGAGTTTGGTAGTAAGTTGGTCACGAAAAGGGTTGCTAAAACTATTGAACTTATGGGGCGGTTGCCAAACTTAATGACCCTCAATGCGAGTTGTTGTTACTCCGTACATGTCTTGGTATTTCTAAGCTCTATTTTTCTATGCGCACATGTTCTCCTAGGGTCTTTGAGTGTGCTCGGGTTTCTTTTGATGCGCACTGCGTTCTTCTTTGGAGCGCATTGTCACCGCTCGGACTGGTTTTGGTGGTGGCGGTGGAGACTCGCCACCTTACCTTTTCCTTTTGGGGACTTGGTTTATATTCGCGGTGATGTCTTGAACTATGCCTTCCTTGCTTCTAGACTTCAATCGGTGGCCTCTGACTAAGCTTCTCCATGGTTGGGTATTGTAGCTGTTGGCCCTCTTTTGATGATGCTCTTCGTACTTTCAATGTGAATATGGATATTGACCTTTTGAGTAACCCTAGCGAGGTCGTGCGCCCCAAACTTATGAAGAAATTGGCGGATATATATTTGGTCGGGTTCCCCAAACTGTTGAATCTACTTTTCATCTTTCCCTCGACGGATGGCGTTATGGAGTTCTCTAAGGAGGATCATACTTGGATTGGCTTAGGGTGGCTCCGATATCCGGATTGGGACAAACTATGAATGCAGGGCTTATCGTTGTGTCTTGTGTTATCGTTTGGGTGTTCCTCTTTTCCTTTGTTCGGTACCGTGTTACGCCTGCTCTAAGGTTTTCCGGAGATATCTCACGGGGATCACGCTGTTTCGTGTCGGGTATTGTTGGCATTAAACATCGGCATAACCTTGTGCGTGATGTTCTTGTTGATATATGCTCTCGGTCGAGGATTTACGCTCGTAAGGAGGTGGATATTGGGCTTTTGGAGATGGGGACAGATCCTTGCGGTACCGACATATTACTTTACTCTTGGGATGGTGGACGTGGCGTATGTGTTGATCTTACGGGTTCGTCGCCTTTGACGCAATCCGGGTTGATTAATTTTATACCGGGCGTGCGATCGGTGATGTTGCACAACGTAAGCGTGTCAATGCGATGCTAAATGTGCGGATATTGGATATGGGTTTCTCCCCTTCTCCTTTTCTTCTTTTGGAGAACTTGAGAAAGATGCAGTTACCTTACTTAAGCGTATCCGACGATTCTCTATGACTCAGGACATTGGAGCGCGTGCAGCAGTTCATATTTTCAATAGGATTGGTTTTGCCATTGCTAGAGGTGTGGGAGCTCAGTTGGTTTCGAGGCTTCCCACTAATTTTTTGTAATCCTATCACTAATCCTATGGACAGACCCTTGCGACCGGCTGATATTTTGCTTTATTCTTGGGATGGCGGGCGCGATATTTGTGTTGATCTTACGAGTTCGTCTCCGCCAGCGCAATCGGGGTTGCTTGATTTCATGCCGTGGCGTGCGGTTAGTGAGGTCGCACGACGTAAGCGTGTCAAGTATGAGGTTAAATCGCGAGATATCGGATACGGGTTCCTCCCCTTTTCTTTTCTTCTTTTGGAGAACTTGAGAAAGAGGGTAACCTTACTAAAGCGTATTAAACTTTTCTCCTTGACTCAAGACATTGGGGCTCGTCTTTGCGGTTCATATTTTTAATCGTATTAGTTTCGCTATTGCTAGAGGAGTGGGGCCCAGTTGGTTTCTCGGCTTCCCACTAATTTCTTGTAAACCCTTTGAGTTTTAATAAAGTGATGTTATAATAATAACAATAATAATAATAATAATAATAATAATAATAATAATAATAATAATAATAATAATAATAATAATAGTAATAATAATAATAATAACAACAACAACAATAACAATAACAATAACAATAATAACAATAATAACAACAATAACAATAACAACAATTTTTGGTTTGAGGCTCCCCACTAATTTTTTGTAATCTTATGAGTTTTTAATAAAAGTGTTTGTTTAATAATAACAATAATGACAACAACAACAATAACAATAATAACAACAATAACAATAAGAAGAACAACAACAACAAGAACAACACAACAACAACGACAACAACGACAACGACAACGACAACGACAACGACAACAAGAATAATTATAATTATAATTATAATTAAAATAATAATAATTATAATAATAATAATAATTATTATTATTATAATAATAATAATAATAATAATAATAATAATAATAATAATAATAATAATAATAAGTCGCATAATTTTAGAAAGATAATTATGAATGTCTTTTAGGAGGCTACATCATTACCATTCTTCTATACTAAGGTTAATTGCTTGGTAATGTGTTTAAGTTATCACTTTTTATAATTCTATGTAGTGAACTTTTTTTTCGTGTTAAAATACAAAACATTTTAAATTTAGGCTAAAATACACTGTTGGTCCCTAAACTTGGCAAAAATCTTCGTGATGGGACAAAACTCGGCTCTATCATCGCCAGAGGTCCAAACCTTGGCCTTTAAATGCAAATATCGTCCCTTGATCAGGATTGGCATAGTCAAACCTAATTTTCTTGATTTCCTTCGAGGGTATAATAGACCATTCACATTTTTGACCCAACCTTCAACCCAGGGACCAATTGTGAGTATGGCTACTAGCCGTTTCTTCTATGATACGCTTGCATTTAATTTCGCCGGAACCAATACACCCACCCAACAAACAGCTTTACCAATCATAATACACCATTATCCAGAAACGATAACTGAAAATCGAAATCCGAATTTAAATCGTCATTTCCAGAACTTAAAAGACCAACCCAACTTCCAACAAAACCATGTCGATTGATCGTATTAGCAACATGCCAGATGTAGTGATCACTAACATTTTGAATTGGTTGCCTTTGTTAGAAGCGGTGAGAACCTCTAGTTTAGTGCGGAACTCGAGGTCTAAGTGGACTTTGCTTACCGATGTCATAGTTGATGAGTTTGATGGGAGGCTTGTTACTAGATTCTTGAATCGGCTTATGGGTCCAATAAGAAAGTTTGTCTTCGCTGTAGAGCCAAGATCAATGCTTGGAACAGACAACTTTCATTATGAAGAGATTCGTGAGTGGCTCTTGTTTTTGGCTAAGCATGGAATTCAGGAGCTGATTATTACAAACTGGTATGGTGACCCAGTTTACTCTCACAAGGAGTTGAAACATCTGGTACTTCATCTTTTTCGTATGGCTACTTTGGAATATTTTCATGGCTTTCCAAATCTACTGACCTTAGAATTGTTTCATGTCAATTTCCTAAGCGGTGCAGTTTGGGACTTTATTCTTTGGTTGTCCTCACTGAGTCTCTTAAAATGGATCGTCCTAGTACAAACGAGATGAGACTGGGATATCGCAAAACTTAGGAATTTGAAGAAGTTACATTTGTCATTTGGTCGTTATAATGTTGTGACGACAATCACAACATCCGATATCTTTCACGACAAGACTTCAAAATCTTGAGACCCTTATATTGGATTTTGGTGATTACCTTTGAAGAACAATTTCAGTTTTACAACTTATAATTTTACAATGTTAAAGAAATGTGTAACAGTCAATGAAATTTAATCTTTAAAACTTGTTGTAGTTGATACATGAAGCTAATCCTAGGATGAAGGTGCCCTTTGTTTCCCTAATTAACCTTAAGCTGTCCGATGTCGATTTTGGGAATAGTGTTATGGTAGCGTTCACCATTGTAATGATTCGGTCATCTCCAAATTTGAATATGTTGGATACTAGAGTAAGTGTAATGCTGTAATGTATATGTATCAAATAAACATTCCTAAATCGCCATGTTTGTGTATCTCAACACTATTTGATTTTTCAGGCTGCAAACACGCTTAGTGATCTACCTTTGGAAAATTTTCCAACGTTGTAGACAGAAACACATTCAGCCACGGCCAGCTACGGACGGTGGTGTTTCAAGCTTTTCCTGGAACATAACATGAAATAACTTTAATATAGTGTATACTTGCGTGTTCTCGGTCGCTAAATACAATCAATATCAGGGTCAGCGATAGGAGTCATGATCAGAATGAAAATACCAGGAACAACTGGGAGGCTAGGAAGCTGTTGAAACTCCACCGAGCTTCCCCCATAGCCATGGTAGATTTCTTTGAGTGGTTGTAGTTTATGTATGGGTTGAATACCCTATGACAATTAATGTTGCAAAATAGTTTTGGTAATTTGGTACAATAATTGTTTATATGGTTTGCTTAAAATTAGATTGTTTATATGTTGTTGTTTGTGCGTATTGCAGGTGATGAAAGTTTGACATTCGAAAGTCAAACTTTCATTTAGCATTTTAATTCGTTGTAGCAAGTAAAACTGCATTTCCAGTTTACTTTAGTTAGTCAATACTTGAAAATGGTGAATGGGTTAATTGTGAAGGAGAGTCGTAATGTCAGAAGGATTGAAAACCTTTGGAAGATTAAGTGCAAAAGGCAGAATGGTATTTGAAGTTTGATGATAAGGGTGGCTAGTGGAATGTTCAATAGTATATAGAATGATATTAAGGAGTGTTTAGGAATGTGGAGTTTCTTCATTCGATTGATTCTTATGGTGTTGTTTTGGGATGAAGATATGCTCTGACTTCTTCTAGATATCGTGGCTTGTCCAAGATCTAAGGTTGTCTTATGATCAGATTGTGTCTTTGCATTTTGACTATGTAAAGTCAAAATTGCAAAACCATTACTCAATATTTGACTTTGTAAAGTCAATATTGCATAACCATTATTCAATATTTGTTTTGGAGTTAATTGATAATTTGATATGTTATAGAAGTTTGACTTAACAAAGTCAAACTTCTAATTGTTTTACGTAAGTTGGCAACTTGAGGGACCAATTGTGTATTCTAAAGTGATTTTTGGGCGGGAGTTTTAAGTATGACAACGGCAACCAAGACAAATTCAGGGACCGAGTGTGAAAAATAAGTAACTATTAGACCCTTGACCGTCTCTTACCGGAGACGATATTAACTAGTGCACACCAAATGATAAACTCATCTACCACTTTTTCCACACACAAACAATTTTCCAATGGCATATTTCCCATTTTAAACGAACTCATGGAGGTTCTTGATTCACCAAATTTGAATGATCGTATGGCTATCTGGTTTGAACAAGAGGTGCCCAAGAAGGGATTCGAATAAGCTAGTTCTTGATGCATTCGACATCGAAGGCAGGAATCATCAAGCGTAGGGAGGCGATAGAAGAGAATCAAGCTCGGGACCTCGTGGAATTGCACTTGTTGTTTGGATGCACCGACCAAAATCCAATCGAGGCACACAAAGAAACTTGCCCAACTCATACAGATTGTTGGTCAAACATATGAAGGTATTCAGTTCAACCAAGAGTTTGTTAAGAAAATGGTGAACATAATGCACGAATTTTGGGTTTTCCATGGGGTAGATAAAGGCGGTCTTTTGGGTGATAGTTTTGGGAATATAGGTTGCTAAAAGGGTATGTAAATTAGATTTGATGTAGTTGTTTATGATGTTTATGAGACTTTATTAATGATAAAATATCATTTGGGTTATGTGTTGTTTAATCTATTCTTGTATTGTGATATTGGGTGTATTTTAGTGTAATTAGTATCAACAAAACCAAACATCCCCTTATATCGGCAAAACCAAATAGCCCTTGTATCAGCAAAACTTTAATCAAGAAACAAAACACCCCTTGTATCAAAGAAAAGCAAAGGCAATGGTTTAAAAGATGTGGTGAAAATGCAAATAGTTTAGCACTAAATCATAATGTATCACCAAACATCCCCTTGTATCGCTTAAACCAAACAACCCTTTTATCGGCAAAAGTTATTACAAAGAAACCAAACACCCCGTGTCGGAAGAAAATTAGAGGCGTGGTTTAAAAACACGGTTGAAAATTCAAACGCTTTAGCGATAAACAACAATGTATTAACAATGGTGTATTGTAACATCTTGAATTTTGACTTACCCAAGTCAAAGAAACTTATGAAAGGCAACAAATTGTAAGTTACTATTGTGGTATGACTTGGGTAAGTCAAACCTATTAAGAAATGCAAAACGATTTCAAACACAATTACTTAAATAAGAACCCAATTTTTATTCATCGATTTCATATTCTCAAGAACTACAAATGTTTACTATCATCTAAACATACACTTAGCTAGACGCACAACTCTACCTATCATCGTTTTCCTTCTTTTCCTTCCTTTCCTTAAGATATTTAAACAATATTTCCGTATTTTTAATCCTTTCTCCCAAATCATTAAACTTTGATAACAAGATGTCGCCTCTTCCTTCTCCTTCTAACACCCAAACCCTTTTCATTTGGGCGCCCGCTTTCCTCAAGCGAACTTAACAAAGCATTCCCTTATCATTTTGTGCCATTATTGTTTTTTTTTTGTGCTTTGGGTAGAATGTGTGTTGATTGTATTTTATGGTTCAATGTTGCTCGTAGCCGATACGTATATGGTTGAAGGTTGGGTTACATTTTAACTAGGTTGGGTCAAAAATGTGAATGGTCTATTATACTTGATGAGTGTGTAAATACTCATCATTTTGGTTAAATCTGAAGCGCAAAGCGTTTAAAATGCTCGAAATGCATCAAAATCTTGAAAAATTCCAAAATTTCATTTTATATGTTTCGGATACAAAATGTTTAAAATCGGATGAAAAATGAGCTAAGTTTGCATAATTGGCGTTTCGATCCTCAACTTTCAAAAATTTCAAATTTAGTCCCTAGGCACTTAAATTCAAAAGAAAAATCACCAAAAGTCCTTTTAAAATCAAAAGTTGTCAAAATTAGTCCTTTGGTGAAAAATATCAAAAGTTTTGAGAAATTACAAAATTGGTCCTCCAAGTTTAAAAATTGGCAAAAATGGCCCTTGGAAAATTGAAAATGTCAAGTTTGGTCCTTGTACTATTGGAACTTGTTATTTTCAGCCCTTGGAACAACTTTGCAGATTTGGCAGTTTTGGTCCCTTGATTTTCAGAAATTACAAACTAGTCCTTGTTATTATTAAACCCTTAATACCACTTGGACCCTTGTCACAAACCAAATGACCCCTGCCAATCCCATTTGGACCCCGCCATTTGGACCCCTTAATATATTAATCACCCCAGTAAAATGGTCAAAACCCGCCAATTTAAAATATAAAAACCCTCACGGGTTGCCTTCCTCATCATCACCCTGCAACACTTGCATACTCAACCCCTCCATCATCATCCTACTACCCTCCACCTCACCCCAAGCCAAGATGCATTAATAGCTTCCTCAACCTAACACTCAACCCCAGGTGGCTTATACTTATTTTGGCGCCAAAATGAATCCAACGGCTAAAATCCACTCAAGTAATCCAAAGGTCCATATAACTGCTGGGATATGTTCAGAGATGAGAGAGAAGGAGTTTGGAGTATAAATAAAGGAAGAAAGAGGCAAGAGGAGAGAGTACTTAGTTTTATTTCAAAAATGTATGTCGTTTTTCAAATTCTTAGTCTTAATTGAATTCTTAGTTGTATTTTAAAGTTTCCTTGTATCAAAGTAACTTAGTTCAGTGTATTGCAACTCATTTTAAGTATTAATTCAAAGTTGTGTTAAGATTTCATATTTCATGGTTACTGTTGAATATTTCAATTTCAATTTCATATACCCAAGCTTCAAACAGCTTATTTCTCAGTTCCAATAAGCTTATACAAGCTTCTCATAGCTTTTTATAAGCTTATATTTAAGTTTCAAGTCATTTTGGTTTTTGGTCAATGAAAGTCAACTGAGGAAGCAAATGGGTATAAAATGGATATGGATGTTTCAGAGCATGGAAATGGGTTGATTTAGAATCTATTGGGTTGATTCATATAGGATAGATGTTCTTTGACTGATTGGTTTTCAAGCCATTGTGGCTAAGGACAAATTGTAAGTCATTTTCTAGGTTTATTGCAAAATCTGTTCTTGTGGTTTATAATAGTTTTAATCTGTTCATTAAGTAGTATTTAGGCTAGGTAAACTTAGTTTGATCATTAAAACAAGTTGGCTCAGTGTTTGGATCATTTAAAGTTCAAATCAGTGTATTTAAGGTGTGTTTGGATTGTGCGAGAATGTGCGGAGGTTAAGTCGATGATTAAAACTGTTGTTTCATGCTTGTTAAGCTCATTTGAGCTCATTGCGATCTTTACATTGCATCGCAAGTCACCACGATCAACTTTCACCTTTAATCTTTCTAATATGCTTAACTGTTGAGTTTTTGAAAAACAAAATCTTGATTTGTGCTAAGATATTATAGATATAGTTTGCAGAAGTATTATTTCATCATATAACATCACAATCAACCCACAAATTGGTTGCAAAGCTCATAAAAGTCAAAGTTCTCACAACTGTCAAAAGTCAAAATAGTGAAAAAAGCCATTTTGAGCCAACTGAGATGATTTATCATTTACTCATTTCTGGGACAAATTAAGTGAAACTTGAGATTTTGAAAACTTCAGCTGGTCTCATTTCTTATCACCATTTTTGTGGAATTTTACAAATTTTTTATAAGCACCAAAGCGACTTGTCAAAAGGGCCTAATTGTTCTGCTCACAAAACTCGATTAAACCGAGTTTTCTCGATTTAGCAAAGATTTGCACGAGCTCATAAGAGCTTGTCATAGTCTGGTTTTTGGTTTACAAGTCCCAGCCAGGTCTTCTTTAAGTTCCAATTTTGGTTTTAAGTTTTAGCTTATTTGGTAGCTAGTGCTTGTCGCAAGTTGACCCCAAAACTATTTTAAGCACATTGGCCAAATCATCAAATCTTAGCAAATGGTGATTTAGAAGTTAAGGATAGTTGAAATTAGTTGCATTTGGGTAATTGTAGCATATTATAGCCTCTGTTTTGGTTTGGTAGCTTTTTGTGTTCATCTAGCTTATTTAGAGTGCTTATTAATAAGCACTTTGCTTGATTACATTTTCTTGCATACAAGCACTGTTTTATATTTTCTCAGCTTTAGAATATTATTTTAGACTTATCTTGAATTTTTCAGATTTTTCTAGGTCTGTTTGGTATTTTCTTCATTTTAATTAGTTTTAAGCATTTTAATTAGCATTTAATACAATTAATTCAGAAAAGTTTCAAAAAAATAATTTTTCATTTTTATTAAGTTAAGATAAATATAAAAAGTCAAAAAAATATTTTTCCAGATTTTTCTTAGTTAAATTTGTATTTTAAAGCAATTTAAGTAGTTTTAAATAGTTTAAAATTCATAGAAAATAGAAAAATATTCAGAAAAATACAAAAATAGTTTTGAAAATTCTTTTTTGTTATTTTAGATTTTTCCAAGTGATAATTTCATTTTTCTAGCTTTATTTCCTATTTTCTTGTATTTTAGGCTATTATTAAATAAGTAAAAATAGTTTTTAATTAATAATAATTAGATGAATAGTTTTAAAAATAATTTTCTTTTTCTAAAAATTTTATTTTATCATTAGGTTTGTAAAAATATCATTTTCATATTTTTAGGATTAATACTGCTTTAGTTTCACATTTTCTTTAGTACGTAACGTAGTTTTAAATTCAAGTTTTATAAAAACATAAAATCATAAACATCATTTTGCAAATAGTGATAGCGTTTATTTAATATTTTTTATCTTTTTAATTATCTTTAATTTGCATTTAAGCCCCTGTAATTTATCTCCTTTTTCTTTAGTTATAATAATTCTAAACTCTTGTCCGTTCAAATCTCTCGATCACTATACGTTTGGTGATTCATCGCATAGCTCGCTGGGACATAACGACCCGGGGAAACACTATACTCCCCTGATCTTCATTGCATTCGGTTCGGACTGTTTTAAGTTTGTTACGGTCGGCCATTCACAAGTGGCGGTTTGAGGTGAAAACTTGACCGTTCGGGAGCGAATCAAATTTTTGGCGCCACGGAGTTGTCTTTGATTATCTTCCGTTTAGCGTATTAGCAATTTGAATATTCACTCTTTGTTCATACCATCCATCTATCTATATCTATATATATATATATATATATATATTCTTATAAAAAATCCAAAAACCCAAAAACATCCAAAAACGTATAAAACACAAAAATATTTTCCTTTTGTTTCTATATATGTATCAAAGATAAAAAAAATAAAACAAAAAGATTTGTCGTTTTCTTTAATAATAACAACATAAAAGATTACCACCGCAAACCAAGGCAGTGTACTACCTAACTGGGGGTACGACCATAATAAGTTCCCGAACCAAAGATTAAAACTTGCCTTTGTGTCCTTGTGATTGGTGTACCTTTTTCAAAGAAGCCATTCATCTTGTGATTATTGGTTTAAGTTCACTGTTGTTTTGCCTCGATTTTGTTTTAATTGATTTTGTTGTTATATCTACTTGTCAAAACCTGAAAACCTAAAAAGATTCTTCTTACCCCATTTTCATAAAATATCTTCATAATTCCCATTCCTCTCCTTAACTCTGTGGTCTCTTAGAGTTAACTCTAGTGTATGTGCACTCGCTCTTCTAGATCCGTAAGCCCATTTCGTGAGCTTGTCAAGATTCCAAGAAGGCGTGTCCAGTGACTTTCGCTCCATCATCCGGATCGATATCCGGATCGCTCACGCTACTTCCGTTATCATGGCGGAAGAACGCCTATGTGTGAAGCTTCTCCGAGCACCCATCGACGGGTATGGAGATGCTATTGTTGTACCAACCATTGTGGTGAAAACTTTGAACTCAAAACCGGTTATCAATCTTGTAACCTCAAATCAATTCTACGGTTTTGGCGGGATGATCCTCATGCTCATATTCGATGGTTTAACAAGATTGCATCTACCATCAAAAGAATGTCCCTACCGATCTTTGTTAAGCTTCTTACATTCCCATTTTCTCTTGAGGGCAAGCCGGATTTGGCTTGAAAAACAACCCCTCAATCAATTGAGACATGGGAAGATCCGGTGAAGAAATTTGTGAATGAATTTTATCCACCTTCCAAAACCACGAGTCTTAAAATGAAATCATCAAGTTCACTCAAAATTTTGATGAATCCTTGATGAATCGTGGGATCGTTTCAAGGAATTGCTTCGCAAATGTCCTCACCACGGTTTCTCGAGTTAATGCAACTCGATACTTTCTATAATGGAGTGAGTCAATCGATCAAGATTCTCTCAATTCCTCATTGGAGGAAATTTCTTGAGCAAACCGTCAAAGAAGCTTTAGCGATCATTGAAAACAAGTCTAAAGTCCGCACCGCGAAGCAAGCGGTTGTTTTCCAAGTCGGTGTTGGTCCTTCTACTTCATCGCTTCGTGAGTCAATCTAGCACCGATGCTAAGATTGACAAACTCATGAAGCTATTCGAGATTTGGTTCTCTCCAACCAAAAGAAAGTCTCTTTTCCACAAACTTCACCTCCCTGAAGTTAAGAAAGTGGAAGTCTGTGTTACTTGTGGTGGCCCCATGCTTATTACAATTGTATGGCCACCGATGGTAACCCTTTTGAAGCTAATCTTGTGGGCGGGATTTCTAATCAAGGAGGCAACCAATATCGTGCTCCTATAAACCCAACCACCGTCCTAACCACTACCCTGGACCTCCCGGTTTCAATCAAAACCGTAATCAGAATCAGAATAGACCAAACCAAGGTTGTTAGGACCGAATACTATAAGATTTATGTGGTTTTGGAGGTCTAGGTTGGTGGAAGAAGATGAAGATCTTCATCCTTTTTAGTGAGAGAAAGTTAGAGAGAGGGAGGAGAAGATAAGGATAACTTGAATAAAAAGAAAACAATACAATACACCAAATGCTTCACCTCACCCCTCATGGAGAGTCATGAGGGGTATATATAGGCTCATACTTTGCCACATACACGATACTAGTCCCTAAGGGCAAAGTATACTATGCATCTAGTCCAATTCACATAAATGACGTTATCTTTATAAAAAGCGAGGCTAACAATCTCCCTCCAAGATAGCGTCACACGTGAATGGTTACAATGAGACCTATAAATACAAAACAAAGTAAAGTACAATAGTAATGAACAATGTTGACTTTCTTGAAGCCAGAGTCTCGTAGTCTAGATATCGAGGCAAACTTGAAGTTCTCCTTCCGATGACCTCGGCAAATGATCTTCTTGTAGCTCGAACTTCAATCAGAACGTCTAGTTAGGTTATTACTCCCTCCTAACTAGTGAGCCTTTTTCTTTTTTCGCTCCCTCCGAACCGACAACACTCTTCCAACACGTCTTTATCTTGAGACACGCAATGAGAAAGTAAACTCTTGAAGCACAGTGGTTGTCGTTAAGGAACATCAACGTAACTCACTTAGTATTGCATCCAAGTTGGTAAAAACCCGATGTACACCACACTACTTCTCCTTCTTGATCTTAAGCAAAATCCTTCGTAATCCAATCACGGAAGATGAAATACCAACTTCTCCCTCCTGATGGTTGCGAGCTATCGGAATCATCATAATGTTGCGTACATACCGTATTACCTTCTTGATGCAATTTTCAAACATCATAGCTTGATCAAATTTCCGTGAGAATATGTCGCAAAAATACTCTCAATAAATCGATTCTCTCAAACCAACCTGAAAACGAACCTCCTTTGAATTCACCGGCTAATAGTAATGACCACATATGGAGATAACCCGATACGACTAACTTGAAAAGGAAGCAAACATCCCAACTTGTGACTTCATCGCTTGTTCTAAATTTTGAACAATCCACAACGCCGTGTGACATCGAAAGCACTACAACGTAACTCCTTAAAGTGATGGTTACACCTTTGTGAGCACAACAACGTAACTCCTTTCCGCTTATAACCAGATTTTCAAAATTCATAATGTGCTCCAACAAGTTATCTTGAGACATGCATCCAACCAACCATCGTCTCAAAGATAAAGAAGTCCACCCGTGAAACGTCACTTCAATTTCTCGTCAATAATACCGTACAAAAACTCCGTAGTCATTTTTTCAAATTTCGCGCAAGCCGTGAATTATATATCCCTCCGTGAAATAATATACCATACCAATAATACCAATCTTTAACTTTGTCCAAAAAAATATGTATCCAAAAAAATTTTATGACAAAAAATTTCGGATGACAATATTTGTGAAAAGTATTTTCACCATGATATGCAATCATTATCAGCCCACCAAATTTATCATTACAGCCCATGAAATGAATTATCACGTGAAATATCAAATTGAGAAGCCCATCACACATTTAATCATTCAGCCCACGACAATCAGTTCAATCCATAAGCCCAATAGAAATATAACATCCAATCCATATGACCACAACATCCGGATATATTAATAAAACGATCCATTTTACTATACCGGATATAAATAGGATGTTATATCACTTTTAACCTAAAAATTAGGTATTAACCCTATCTGATACTCCGCCTCTTTCACCTATACTTCTCCACAAAACTCATCTCATCAAAACTGATCTCATCTCTCCATATCCATCAATCAAAAACGAATACAAAGCAAACAAATTTTCGTTTGTTACACTTACCCAACACTGTTAACCCTTTTCATTTTTCACAAACCCTCGAATGAAGACCAAAAACGAATTGACTTCAAGATCTTATATTGATCTCAGGTAGGTTCTATGTTACTGTGAATCGTTTTTAATTTCTATTTTACACGAAGCAAGAGGATGAAATAACATACTTGTTATATTCATTACTTTAATTTCGTATAGTATCACAAATTGGGTCAATGATGATAATACTTCAAGTGAAACAATCTAGAAGAGATTGCAAAAAAACTTGAAAACGAATCTGAGATCTATCTGTTACGATTTCTTTTTGAGAGTTGGGGAGTAATGTGAGGGTTCTTGAAGTGAGTCTAGATGTAGGTTGAATAATTGGTTTTGGTTTTGGTAGATACGGACTGATGATGTCATTGAAACTGAAGTCGTGGTGTTAATTTTTGGTAAATGGAATAATGTCGTTGTGGTCTTGGTCAAGTTTACGCATAACTGCTTTTCAGATCTTAGGCGTAAAAAAAATTTTACGCGTAACTTTTTCATAGCTCGAACCTTATGCGTAAGCTTTCTGGTCGTAACCTTATGCGTAGCCTTACGCGTAACGTTATGCGTAGCCTTACGCGTAACATGGTTATGCGTAGCCTTACGCGTAACCTTGCTTAGGCGTAAGCCAAGGCTTAGCGTGAACGACACGGCGTAGCTTTTCCTACGCGTAACTTCACGCCACGCCGTATCTCAACCGTAGATAATCCTTAGCGTGAAAAAGGGTTTGACCCTTTGACTTTTCGGCGAGATTTTCCGACCATGTTTTTCCGTTCAACTTCATGAGAAACCCAGAAAATGCATAAAAACTGCTTCTTGATGCCCTGTTTGACCATATGAAGATGACTTTGACCACAAAAATTTTCACGGATATGGTGACAAAAAAATATATCTGTTTGGACAGGATATACCCAAGACAGATGTGAACATGAAAGCACATGACTTTTTTGTATATTACCATGTAAAGGATACATAACAATATGTTAAAGACTGTTTACGCATAAAATAGACGGAAAAAAAATTTATCCGACCCCCAAAAAGTACAAAACAGCCTAAAACAAGATTCGAAAACCACACAAATCAATAAAACATAACCATGGCTCGTTATACCAATTGTCATGACCGAATACTATAAGATTTATGTGGTTTTGGAGGTCTAGGTTGGTGGAAGAAGATGAAGATCTTCATCCTTTTTAGTGAGAGAAAGTTAGAGAGAGGGAGGAGAAGATAAGGATAACTTGAATAAAAAGAAAACAATACAATACACCAAATGCTTCACCTCACCCCTCATGGAGAGTCATGAGGGGTATATATAGGCTCATACTTTGCCACATACACGATACTAGTCCCTAAGGGCAAAGTATACTATGCATCTAGTCCAATTCACGTAAATGACGTTATCTTTATAAAAAGCGAGGCTAACAAAGGTTTTCAAAACCAAGGTAATTTTAGTCCAAACAACGGTTTTCAAAATCAAAATCAAAATTTCCAACACCAAGGAAATTTCAATAGAAACCAGTCGGAAATTTCAACCTGGGTATTTTCATGGCAATAATCAAGGAAATTTTCGAATCAAGGCCCTAATCCTAACAATAGAGGCCGAATTTTCCTGTGCAAACTCGAGCCATTGTTTCAATGGACCATCATCGATGAGTTGTTGAAACAATTCATGAAATCAAGAGGAAATGAGCAGGTTGTTGGTCAACGGATTCGACATTAAGAAGTCTTTAAATGATCGACCCCGGGCTCGGTACTTTACCTAGCAACACGATCGCTAATCCAGGGGCGTGCAAAGCGATCACAAACGAAGTGGTGCTTCATATCATGGACCCGCTATTCCTACTACCTCTTCTTCTTGTCTCCGAAGGTAGTGGAAAGTGAACCTAAGGCGACAAAGGACAAGGAACTTCCTACTAATAACGGAAGTACCAAAGAATGTCCATCCCAGGTTGTCCGAAAACCAAACACGAGTTATTTTTGAACCTCCGGTTGGTAACCCCAAATCCAAAACTTCTATTCCTTACCCTCACGCGTTTAAATGAGCAAAGCTCATGAAAAGCCGGTCATCAAATGGAAAAATTCTTTCAAATTTTCCAAGAACTTCATTTTGACATAAGCTTTGCGGATGCCATCATGTTGATGCCCAGTTTGCATCAACTCTCAAACACATGTTGAGCAACAAGGAAAAGCTGTTTGAAATGGCTAAGACTCCTTTGAGCGAACCGCTCATTTGTTTCATAAAGAAGCTTCCGAGAAGCTAGGAGATCCGGAAAATTTATTCTTCCTTGTGTTTTCTGGGATGATTGAATGCTTTGCCCTTGCCGATCTTGGTGCAAGCATCAATCGATGCCTTATTCAATGTGGAAGAAACTTTCTCTTAGGAACTTATTCCTACCGCATGACTCTTGAGCTTGCAAATCGTTCTATATCGCGTCCTCTTGGCATCGCCGAGGATGTATTCGTGAAAGTAGGAAAGTTCCATTTTCCGGTGATTTTGTGGTTGTTGATTTCGATACGATCCTCGGGTTCCTCTCATTGTTGGAAGAGGATTCACGAGCAGTCGTGCTCTTATTGATGTATTTGAGCAAGAAATCACTTTACGTGTGGGTAATGAAGTCGTTACCTTTAACCTCGATCGGACTTCGAGGTACTCCTCAAATTATGATATGAATCGATTAATCGAGTCGATTTAATTGATATTGCTTGAGGAGTACTCAAGAGTTTCTTGGTTATCTTCATAATTACGTGGTGGAGATTCCACCACATCTTCTCAACCTATCATTGCCGACTCTTCCCCTCTCACTCCATTTGAGGGAGGTGACTTCCTACGGAAGAGATCGATGAATTTCTTGTTCTCGATGAATCAATTCACTTTGGAATTGATGGTGTTTATGATTCGGAGGAGATATACTTTATCTTGAGCAATTGCTTAATGAAGATCCATTACCTTCACTCCTCCGAAAAGATCACGATTGAGGAAATCAAATCGGTACAAACTTCTCTTGAAGAATTTCCGAGGTTGAACTTAAGGACCTACCTCCTCATCTCGAGTATGCATTCTTGGAGGTGATGATAAATTACCGTCATAATTGCTAAAGACTTAGCGAGGAGGAGAAAGCGCTCTCATAAAGGTCTTGAAGTCACACAAGCAAGCAATTGCTCGAAACTCTCCGACATTAAGGGTATCAACCCCGAGTTTTGTACTCACAAAATCTTAATGGAGGATGACTTCAAACCAAAGATCCAACATCGGAGAAGGGTGAATCCTAAGATTCATGAGGTTATCAAACAAGAGGTTCTCAAACTTCTTGATGCGGTTTGATTTACCCGATCTCGATAGTCCTCGGGTTAGCCCAATTCATTGCGTTCCAAAAAGGGTGGCATCATGTTGTCACAAATGAAGAAAACGAGTTAATTCCTACTCGATTGGTTACGGGATGGCGTGTGTGTATTGACTATCGCAAGTTAAACGAAGCCACCCGTAAAGACCATTTTCCTCTACCCTTCATGGACGGATGCTTGAGAGATTAGCGAGGAGCGAATACTATTGTTTCCTTGATGGTTTCTCGGGTTACTTCAGATCCCCATTGATCCACTGGATCAAGAAAAGACCACATTCACCGCCCATACGGAACATTTGCCTACGGGACGTATGCCTTTTGGCTTATGTAGCGCTCACGCACGTTCAACGATGTATGATGGCCATTTTCCACGACATGATCGGAAACTATGGAGGTGTTTATGGATGACTTCTCGGTCATTGGGGACTCGTTTACACATGTCTCCCATTTAGACAAAATGCTAAAGCGGTGTGAAGACACCAATCTCATCTAAATTGGGAGAAGAGCCACTTATGGTCAAAAGGCATAGTCCTTGGCCATAAGATTTCCAAAAACGGATTGAGGTCGATAGAGCAAAAGTTGATGTTATTGCTAAGCGCCTCATCCTACTACCGTCAAAGGTATTAGGAGTTTTCTAGGTCATGCCGGGTTCTATCGCAGATTCATACAAGATTTTTCTAAAATCGCTCGGCCTATGACGCATCTTCTTGAAAAAGATGCTCCTTTTATCTTCTCTCCGAGTGCATGAGCTTTTGAGACATTAAAGAAAAAGCTTACGGAAGCACCCATTCTAGTTGCCCCGGTGGGATTTACCCTTTGAGCTCATGTGCGATGCAAGTGATTTTGCTATCGGTGCGGTCTTGGGGCAACATAAAACTAAGCATTTTCACCAATCCACTACGCGAGTAAAACTATGATTGAAGCTCAAACCCATTACACCACTACGGAAAAAGAATTATTAGTGTGGTGTATGCGTTTGAAAGTTTCGACCATACCTTATCTTAACCAAATCGTGGTGTATACGGATCACTCGGCTCTTAAATATCTCTTTGCAAAACAAGATGCAAAGCCGAGATTGCTCGTTGGGTTCTCTCCTGCAAGAATTTGATATCATTATCGTGATAAAAAGGAGCCGAGAACACGGCTGCGATCATCTATCCGTTTAGAAAACCCTCACCATGATGTGTTTGAGAAAAAGGAAATAAATGAAACATTTCTCTCGAAACACTCAATGTGGTTTCTTTTCGTGGAGACTCTTCTACCCATGGTTTCTTGACTTTGCAAATTACCATGCGGGTAACTTTAGTGAAAGGGATGTCGTCCCAACGAAAAATAAATTCTTCAAAGATGTAAACATTACTCGGGACGACCCTACTTGTTTAAAATCACTGCGGATCAAGTCATCAGCGATGTGTATATGGTCGAAGCTATTGACATTCTCAAGGCTTGCCATTTGGACCCTCTTGGGGACATCATAGCCCCAACTACACCGCCAAGAAGGTGTTTGATTCCGGATTCTATTGGCCCACGATCTACAAAGATGCCCATGAATTTGTCAAAACCTGTGACGCTTGTCAACGTCACGAGAACATCTCACAAAGAAATGAAATGCCGCAAAACGCCATTCAAGTGTGTGAGATTTTCGACATCTGGGGCATTGATTTTATGGGGCCATTTCCTTCTTCTCGCGGTAACAAATACATACTCGTGGCCGTTGACTATTTGTCAAAATGGGTTGAAGCTAAGGCTTTGCCTACCAACGATGCCCGAGTTGTTGTGAAATTCTTAAAATCTCTTTTGCTAGGTTTGGAACTCCACGAGCCATAATCGGTGATCGTGGTACGCATCTGCAATGACCCGGTTTGATAGAGTCATGCAAAAGTATGGTGTAACTCACCGTCTATCTCTGCGTACCACCCCAAACAAGTGGGCAAGTGGAAGTTTCCAACCGAGGATAAAAAATTACGGAGAGGACGGTTGGTGAAAACCGTGCCTCTTGGTCGGATAAGTTAGATGGCGACTCTGGGCCTTCCGTCGACTTATAAAACACCCATCGGGTGCACTCCATACAAGCTAGTGTACGGAAGGCGTGTCATCTACCGGTTGAGCTCGAGCACAAGGCATCTGGGCCTTGAAACATGCCAACTTCGATATCTGATACGGTGGTGATCACGGAAAGTTCAAATGAATGAATTAAATGAACTCCGTGATCAAGCATACGAGAACTCTTTGATCTACAAACAAAAGACAAAGAAGATTCATGACTCTAAAATCAAAACCGCGTTTTCAACGTCGGTGATCGAGTCCTTCTTTTCAATTCAAGATTGAAGATTTTCTCGGGAAAATTAAAATCCACCGGTGCGGACCATTTACCATTGCTAAAGTCTTTCCATATGGAACCATTGAGTTATCTCAACCCGATGGTCCAAACTTTAAAGTGAATGGTCATCGGTTGAAGCATTATTTTGGAGAGGACATACCTCCTGTGGTTGTCCCGGATTTACAAACTTTCCCCATGAACCAATGAATGCGGGGATCGAGTCAAGCTAGCGACTCGGGAATCAAAAACAGTAGCATGCTACATTGGTTTTCACCCGTGTGTACCACCATAGTGTGGGGGAGTTGCCCCGCATGTTGTATATAAGTTAAAAAAAAAAAAATCCTTTCAAATAATGGCCGTAGTATTTCCCTTTTACGTTCTCAGTTTTGGCATAACCGCCGGTACTTTGAATATTAAGGGCAATATTCATTTCTAGTGTGGGGGGGAATTCTCACGAATTTTATCATGTAATTATGCCGCCTAATTCCCCCGTTTTTGGCCAAAAATTTTCTTTTGGAGTAAGTGTTTTGCACTTACTCAATTGGTTATCAGTCCGCCATGTCTAATAAACAAAAGGATTGGCTAATCCAGAGCAAACGGCTCTTGGTAAAGATATCTCAAATCCGTTGATGGCTTGCAATTTGCCCAAAATTGTATGGTATTCACTCACCATATCCTTAAAAGTGAAGAGTTGGCTAGCCCGCAAGTTTATGGCTTGTGGTAAAGGCGTGGAAAAACCATAATTGGTAATCACTCACCAAAGATAATATTGATAATTTATCTAAGAGTTGGGTGGTCCGTATAAACTTACGGTAAAGACAAATCAAATCCGTTGGAAGTCGGTGGTTTGCTCAAAATCACATGGTTATCGATGTACCATGGTTCTTACTTGAATCGAAACATTTGGCTACTCCTAAGTAATGGCTTTTGGTAAAGAGATTCAAATCCATTAAGTTTTCTCAAAATATTGCTAGGGACTAGCAATAGTTTAGTGTGGGGATTGATGAGTGTAAATACTCATCATTTTGGTTAATCGAGCGCAAAACGTTTAAAATGCTCAGAAATGCATCAAAATACTGAAAAAATTCCAAAATTGCATTTTATATGTTTCAGATGCAAAATGTTTAAAATCAGATGAAAAATGAGCTAAGTTTGCATAATTGGCAGTTTCAGTCCCTCAACTTTCAAAAAATTTCAAATTTAGTCCCTAGGCACTTAAATTCAAAAGAAAAATCACCAAAAGTCCTTTTAAAATCAAAAGTTGTCAAAATTAGTCCTTTGGTGAAAAATATCAAAAGTTTTGAGAAATTACAAAATTGGTCCTCCAAGTTTAAAAATTGGCAAAAATGGCCCTTGGAAAATTGAAAATGTCAAGTTTGGTCCTTGTACTGGAACTTGTCATTTTCAGCCCTTGGAACAACTTTGCTGATTTGGCGAGTTTGGTCCCTTGATTTTCAGAAATTACAAACTAGTCCTTGTTATTATTAAACCCTTAATACCACTTGGACCTTTGTCACAAACCAAATGACCCCGCCAATCCCATTTGGACCCCGCCATTTGGACCCCTTAATATATTAATCACCCCGGTCAAATGGTCAAACCCGCCTAATTTAAAATATAAAACCGCCTCACGGGTTGCCTTCCTCATCATCACTGCAACACTTGCGCATACTCAACCCCTCCATCATCATCCTACTACCTCCACCTCACCCCAAGCCAAGATGCATTAATAGCTTCCTCAACCTAACACTCAACCCAGGGTGGCTTATACTCATTTTGGCGCCAAATGCATCCAAACTAAAATCCACTCAAGTAATCCAAAGTCCATATAAGCTGCTTTGGGATATGTTCAGAGATGAGAGAGAAGGAGTTTGGAGTATAAATAAAGGAAGAAAGAGGCAAGAGGAGAGAGTACTTAGTTTTATTTCAAAAATGTATGTCGTTTTTCAAATTCTTAGTCTTAATTGAATTCTTAGTTGTATTTTAAAGTTTCCTTGTATCAAAGTAACTTAGTTCGTGTATTGCAACTCATTTTAAGTATTAATTCAAAGTTGTGTTAAGATTTCATATTTCATAGTTCTTGTTGAATATTTGGTTTCAATTTCATATACCCAAGCTTCACGACTTATTTTTCAGTTCAATAAGCTTATACAAGCTTCTCATAGCTTTTATAAGCTTATATTTAAGTTTCAAGTCATTTTGGTTTTGGTCAATGAAAGTCAACGAGGAAGCAAATGGGTATAAAATGGATATGGATGTTGCAGAGCATGGAAATGGGTTGATTTAGAATCTATTGGGTTGATTCATATAGGATAGATGTTCTTTGACTGATTGGTTTTCAAGCCATTGTGGCTAAGGACAAATTGTAAGTCATTTTCTAGGTTTATTACAAAATCTGTTCTTGTGGTTTATAATAGTTTTAATCTGTTCATTAAGTAGTATTTAGGCTAGGTAAACTTAGTTTGATCATTAAAACAAGTTGGCTCAGTGTTTGGATCATTTAAAGTTCAAATCGGTGTATTTAAGGTGTGTTTGGATTGTGCGATGTCTGTGCGGAGGTTAAGTCGATGATTAAAACTGTTGTTTCATGCTTGTTAAGCTCATTTGAGCTCATTGCGATCTTTACATTGCATCGCAAGTCTCCCATCAACTTTCACCTTTAATCATCTAATATGCTTAGCTGTTGAGTTTTGAAAACAAAATCTTGATTTGTGCTAAGATATTATAGATATAGTTTGCGTAAGTATTATTTCATCATATAACATCACAATCAACCCACAAATTGGTTGCAAAGCTCATAAAAGTCAAAGTTCTCACAGCTGTCAAAAGTCGAAATAGTGAAAAAGCCATTTTGAGCCAGCGAGATGATTTATCATTTACTCATTTCGGGACAAATTAAGTGAAACTTGAGATTTTGAAAACTTCAAATGGTCTCATTTCTTATCACCATTTTGTGGAATTTTACAAATTTTTATAAGCACCAGCGACTTGTCAAAAGGGCCTAATTGCCTATTCACAAACCTCGATGTAAACTGAGTTTTCTCGATTTATGCAAATTTTGCACAGAGCTCATAAGAGCTTGTCATAGTCTGGTTTTTGGTTTACAAGTCCCCAGCCAGGTCTTCTTTAAGTTCCAATTTTTGGTTTTAAGTTTTAGCTTATTTGGTAGCTAGTGCTTAAGCTGCAAGTTGACCCCTAAAAACTATTTTAAGCACATTGGCCAAATCATCAAATCTTAGCAAATGGTGATTTAGAAGTTAAGGATAGTTGAAATTAGTTGGATTTGGGTAATTGTAGCATATTATAGCCTCTGTTTCAGTTTGGTAGCTTTTTGTGTTCATCTAGCTTATTTAGAGTGCTTATTAATAAGCACTTTGCTTGGCAGTTACATTTTCTTGCATACAAGCACCTGTTTTTATATTTTTCTCAGCTTTAGAACATTATTTTAGACTTATCTTGAATTTTTCAGATTTTTCTAGGTCTGTTTGGTATTTTTCTTCATTTTAATTAGTTTTAAGCATTTTAATTAGCATTTAATACAATTAATTCGAGAAAAGTTTCAAAAAATAATTTTCATTTTATTAAGTTAAGATAAATATAAAAGTCAAAAAATATTTTTCCAGATTTTTCTTAGTTAAATTTGTATTTTTAAGCAATTTAAGTAGTTTTAAATAGTTTAAAATTCATAGAAAATAGAAAATATTAGAAAAATACAAAAATAGTTTTGAAAATTCTTTTTGTTATTTTAGATTTTCCAAGTGATAATTTCATTTTCTAGCTTTATTTCCTATTTTCTTGTATTTTAGGCTATTATTAAATAAGTAAAAATAGTTTTAATTAATAATAATTAGATAAATAGTTTTAAAAATAATTTTATTTTTCTAAAAATTTTATTTTATCATTAGGTTTGTAAAATATCATTTCATATTTTAGGATTAATCTGCTTTAGTTTCACATTTTCTTTAGTACGTAACGTAGTTTTAAATTCAAGTTTTATAAAACATAAAATCAAAACATCATTTTGCAAATAGTGATAGCGTTTATTTAATATTTTTATCTTTTAATTCTCTTTAATTTGCATTTAAGCCCCTGTAATTTATCTCCTTTTCTTTAGTTATAATAATTCTAAACTCTTGTCTGATTCAAATCTCTCGATCACTATCGTTTGGTGATTCATCGCATAGCTCATTGGGACATAACGACGGGAAACACTATACTCCCCGATCTTCATTGCATTCGGTTCCGGACTGTTTTAAGTTTAGTTACGATCGGCCATTCACAAATGGCGGCGATGAGAAAACTTGACCGTTCGGGAGCGAATCAATACCCTCGAAGAAAATCCAGAAGATTAGGTTTGACTATGTCAATCCTGGTCAAGGGACGATTTTGGCATTTAAAGGCCAAGGTTTGGACCTCTGGCGATGATAGAGCCGAGTTTTGTCCCATCACGAAGCGTTTTGCCAAGTTTAGGGACCAACGGTGTATTTTAGTCTTAAATTTATGATTTTTTGTGTATCTTATGACTATTCAATTGTATATATTTAAATATATTGATATCAAAGGATAAAATGGTCATTTTTCAAGAGCAAAGTCATAGAAAAGCACGAATTAAAAAAAATTATGTTTTGATATGAAAAAAGATCCATTGTACAAAACCATAAAAAATAATGGTAAGTTAGATGCATTCTTCGGTAATTAACCCTTTATACTACCTCTGTTCCAAAATTATTGCAGACAAAAATACATAGCTTAAGAAAATGGATTTATTACAACTTTGACTTTTGCATAAGTAAAAAGAAAAGAGAAAAGAAAAAAAAAAAGTTTTACTATTTGACAATTATTTAAAGTTTTCATATAATTTTGTAAATAACAGTTTTTATTAAAGGTAATTTAGTAAACTTAAATAATTTCCATTATCATATATAGTAGTTGACAATTTATTTTAGAAAAAATGAAAAAGAAAAATGGATAATAAAATTGAGACGAAGAAATTACATAGTGATATTGACATGAGAATATTTTACCTAAATATAGCAGTTTGATTTTATTGGATGTTGTATCAAGGGTTTCATCAATTTTACCAAAAGTCATGTGTCAACATTTATGATTTTTACGTGCTTAAGAAATTGTGAGTGATAAAATATGAGCCGGTGTTTTAATTGAAAAGGAAAGATTACAGAGTACTCGTATTTACCATCCTCATCCTTATTCCCGTTTCTCACTCTCATCTCTATCCCCGCCTCCATCCCCCATCAGGGAATCATTTTGCATCTCCATCCCCGTCCCCAATGTGGATCAGGGATCCTCACGGGGATTCGGGGATTTCGGCCTTATGTATTAAGCATAAAAGTAATGTAACTAATTTAAAATATAAAGAATTGGCCTATGTAATATCTTAAAAAGCGTACATTGTATATAGTCATTCAACTTTAAACCATTGTTTATATTGAAACATTACATATGATATAAAAATAGAGTGCATCAAATGAGTGTATTCGGATAAAATATTGGTTGGATAATACGTAGATAGTGCTTAACATTTTAAAATATTTGATGATTTTGATTTATTAAATGTCACATATACATACGTATATACTTCAAGTATAATATTTATCAATACTCACTAACATATACATACACAAGTACATTTAGTATTAATATACATAAAATTTATACATATTTGTACATTAAAAAGTTCGGGGTCGGGTTTGGCGTTGGGGATTTTTGCAATCCCCATCCCCGCCTCATCCCCGGTGTCATAATTCAGAGATTCCCCGTCCCCATTGCCATCCCTGGTCAACTCAGGGATTCCTCAGTGAACTCGGATTAGGGGATCGGGTCCCCGTGCGGTTTTTTTTTTCATCCCTACTTTCGTGACTTTCATGTTAATATGCTATTCAATTCCTAATTTCGTAGTAGTAACATGTTGAATTTATGAAAGTTGAACATCATAGATATCAAACATTTACGAGCAATGTTGATCACGTCATTTGAGAAAATTGCAACCGACCGTTAACAAAGATTGTTATTAATACGACAAACACGCATATTAGTGTGTAACTTTATTTTGATGTTCTGATACTGAATTTTTCGACCTATACACTGTACTTAAATTTACATTTGAAATCCCAACTTAGCAATGGTATATGGATACAAGAGTCATGATGTTGCATTGGTGAATGGAAGAGCAAACACGGTGTTAACGAAAATGGTGAAATGACATTGTTTGCTTCTTTGGTTTCAAATATATTTCCCATTTTATTTGTAATAGTAGAGTAAACACGAATTTATTTAGGGTAAATTTATGCAAATCATTAATAACGAGCAATGCTAAGCGATTTGCACGTTTTTCCGTAAATGAAGGCAGTGTGTATCTTATTGTTTAACAACGTACCTTCGTACATGCGTATAGTCACAACCAACCAGACAAACCAGTATTTTAAAGGAAATCAAAGATTATATAGCTACCGAAAGATTTTAAAAGAACTAAACAAACAATGATCATACACATCTACATGCTACTCTTATAACTTTTTTTTCATTTGTTAATTCCCACATCATTGAGATATATAAAATACTGGGGCTAGTGGTAAAATGTCAAACGGTTTTTTTGTTTCGGTTTTTTGGTCCGGTTTAATCCTGGTGGACCAACTCACCAAGGCGTTGTTGTTTTGAATCGAGTTAGACTAAGGCAAGAATACTTTTTGACAATGTTGAAAAAAGGCATAGACGATTAATCGTCGCTTAGACGCTAATCATCAACCAACCTTTTTGAATTTATGTAAATCGGTCAACGGTGGTCAAATTTGCCGAAACCTGCAAATTTTGTCAGAAATATTCAAAACTTATCGTAAGTTTGTTTTAATCACTTATAGTCTCTGTTTATATCTATTACAAGTTGTTTTTTAAGGAAAAGTTTACCGGAAAAATACTCAAAACCCGCCGGAAAACCCAAAATTTGTCGAAAATGACAATCTGATTAATCGTCGGTTAATCCCGCATAGACCAATTACAAGTTACAAGGAGGTCGACCGATGAATTACTGATATGCAATTTTTGCAACCCTACTTTTTGATGATAACATTGATAAATATATGTTGCTTTAATAGATATAAACGAAAACTAAATAACGGTAACTTGATTAGTTATGACTTTCAATTTTAGGCTTGTTCTTTTATACGTTAGCCAATTCACACTAATACCCCTATGATCCTAATCTTGCTTACGACTGATTCAAGAAAGATAAACTAAAACTGTATTATCATATACAAACAATTCCTGATATTTTATCTCTGGATGAATTATTATGTGAGTGATCTCATACATAGAGGATATCTAGCTCCAATTGACTTGTCACAAAATAAAAGTGTTTGTTGTATCAAAAATCTGTAAGGCCAATGCTAATGGTGCGTGCACACCCAACCAACCGAACAACCCAACCGCGTTCCTCCCCCTAGCACAACCCACCTCAACCGAGTCACACCCCAACCATTTCAAAGTTTCGGTTTGTCAGCCAACCGAAACAATTGCACACTTTATCTTCTTTTTCTAGCCAATTGTCAGCCAACTGAAGACTACACAACCCTCCCCAACATTTTCTAATCCTATTTTGACTTGAACAAGAAAAAAAAAGAAACACAAGATCTCAGCAGAATCGTGTTAGATATATTTATTAAAATCTTTATAAACATTTAAACACGGTTTCATCATAGATCTTGAACATACAAAACGGAAAAACACCAAAACCTACCCGAGACCTCTTTATAGAGATCTTGAAGATGATCCACATATGCTTCGGTTTATGTTGTTTTCGAACTACCCTTTGATTGTGGAGAAGAAAGGTGGATGATGGATATGTGATGATTTTTTTATTTGATGACTTGATGTGAAATGATGTGCATATGGATAAGTGAAGGTATGTGGCTTGATATTACTCCCTCCGTCCTAAAATAATTGTCCCCCGATAAAAAACACATATTTTAAGAAAAATGCATTTATTATAGCTTTCTCTTTCTTACTTTTTGACAGAATAACAATTTTACCCTTAAGTAATTAATTAAGGTATTCTTTAAAGTTTGTAATAATAATTTCAAACAAGGGCAATATAGTAAACTTGATCAAACATTCCTTTCTATATTTAGCATGGACAATTGTTTTGGGACAAACAAAAAAGGAAAGGTGGATAATAAAATTAGGACGGAGGGAGTAGCACATTAGATAAAGAGGATATAATATTTAAAATGAAGTTGTATAAAAAATAAAGTGAGAGGTATTAAAAACTTATGAAAGAAAATATTGGATACCCACAAAGCAAAAATTAATGTGTTGAACATTAAGGAGCGTTACAGTTTAGACTATTAGTTTAAGTTATTTTAGTTTTTATCGTAATGTTTTTTTAGTTGCATTGTTATGGTAATATATATATATATATTTTAATTTTAGTTGAATTGTTATTGTAATGTATTTAATTATAAATGAAATTTAAGTTTTCTTTAAAAAAAAAAAAAAAAATTACGGTCGTCGTTGTGGTCACTACTAGCAAGTTATGGTTGGGTGTAGTTTTGAAGAAAAAAAGGCGATGTGATGATATGATGTATGTGACCACAAATATTATGGTTGCCATTAGCATTGGCCTAATATGGGTTTACTTTTGTAAACTTTGATGCAAGTTTTTAGTCCCACATCAGGTAAATAAAAGAAAGTCTACACATTTATATATATTATATATATTGTCATTGTCTTGCATGTTATGGTTGTGCTCTCAACCAAAAAGTGTGATACAATGAGAATTTAATACAAATTTCTAACATTTTTGTTATCTTAGATTTTTTTTTATTTTTTTATTTGTTGTTGTTGTTGTACCTTGATTTGTTTGGTCAACTGAAGCTGAAATACTTATGCTTTTTTTAGTTAATTAATTCTATTCTATTGTAATATATTATGTAAGATTTATAACCAATGTTTTAAAACACGGGTTTGTGATCGACCCGGCCAAGACACCGGGTCACCGGGTCAACCGGTTCAACCGCCGGGTCAACCCGGTTAGACCCGGTTTTATGCATATGTCCAAACATCCATTTCTAATTGTCCAAACATTAGTTTTGCATTGAAAAAAAAGCAAAGAATCATTTTTCATGCTCTAAACAACAAATCAAAGGTGGACAAGGATATAATTTTCTAAACAGCCATAAATGCTACGGGATTACATGTTTCATACTTCAAAAGGCATAAATCCTACGAGATTACAAGTTTCATACTTCTAAAGACATGCATCCTACGAGATTTACAATAAAAAAAAAAAAATTGATAAAAACCAAACCCGGCCGGGTTTCAAAACCCGGGTTGACCCGGTCACTTAAACCCGCGGGTCTAAACGGTTAACCCGTTTTTTAAAACCCGGTTTTTGACCCGTTTTTTTGTCCGGAACCGGTCCAACCGGTTAACCCGGCCGGGTCGACCCGGGTTTCAAAACATTGTTTATAACATTGACCTTTTCTCTTACAATATTTTAACATCCAAAAAAATTGTAAACCCTTTAAAAAATAGCCCACGGCTAGAAAGCTTTAAACTAGGACGAGCACGGTATCAGAATGGTACCGAACCTGTACCGAATTGGTGGTATTGATTTTTTCCTGAGTATACGAAGACTATATCTTATTATGTGCCGGATATTATACAAGAGTACTAGCTAACGACATGATACGGATGGTAAGGCAAAAATAAAAGCCGAGATGGATCTAAAGAGAAGATATACATAAAGGAAGAAATTAAGTGGTTCCGTAATAAAAATGACACATCCAGTATGTCAAAGGAAAATTACTTTTGGATTATGCCATTCATTAAAAACTTTTCATTTATTCTGATAATAAAAACATTCGATCAATTTAAAACACTTCCTTTCATTCAATTAGTAGTGTAAATAAACTAAAAACCAAACCAAAAGTATACGGTATATATATTTTTTAAATAGTAAATTACATCGTTCGTCCTTGTGGTTTGGCCAAAATTACATAGCAAGTCCCTCGACTATCATTTTTGCATGGTAGATCCTTATAATTAAATATTGTAACATCATTCGTCCTTATTACTAACATCACAAGTTCGTGTGGTTTGGCCATAATAACATCGCAAGTCCCTCGGCTATTAGTGATAAGGACGAATGATGTTACAAAACTTCATTATAAGGATCGACCATGCAAAAATGAAAGTCGAAGGACTTGCAATATTATTTTGGCCAAATCACAAGGACGAATGGTGTAATTTACTCTTTTTTTAAAGAATTTGCTTGACATTGTCTTAGGGATGAATTGTTTTTCGGGTCATTAAGTGACTATATTTATTACTAGTATATTAGTTTGACAATATATAATTTTAGCGTAGCTTGAAAAGAGTGTAATAAGAAGCTAGATTTCCCTAACATAAATGTTACTGTGTATGTCTCAAGCGAAAACATATTTTTTCATGGTTACTTGTATGAGAAATTTATTTAGGTTTTTCCGTCCCACAAATGATAAAAGAGAAGATATATGGCTTCCTTATAAACTCCCGTGTGTATGGTTGTCGCATGTTAACATATATGGCTTCCTTATAAACTAACTATATTGGATATTAATTCATACGAAGTATCTATATCATTGACCTCTATAGTAGGTTACGAATTCATACTAGTTCTCGACATTTTATCATTTTTTGACCCAATAGTTAGTTTTAGTTCAAACAAAAGAGTATGAATTAAGCTATATCAAAATCTTTGCGGACGATTACAAGTACTTAATAAGGCAAATACATAATGTTGTAGATTAGCTAGACATTACTCCAAGGTCCTGTTAGAAATAAACATGGTTTTAGCTCAGCATTTTATACAACAAACGGCTTTCAGAAAGGAGTTCAAGAAAATATTGGTGAGGCTTGTTAATTTATAAGTCCAAGCAACTCAATATTTTGTTAACATGGTAAAGTCATATACATAAAGAAAATATCGGTTACTCGATCAATTCTAACTTTCAATCTTTGGTTTGTTCTATCCCGACCAATAACTTTGAGTATCTTTCTATCATTGCCTATGATATAAACCTACACATTCTTACTTAAACTTAACTTTCGTTTAAATATGCTATATCTAGACCTAATATTGACGATGCGTATTTCTTAACCGGATTTTCTTAACATCTTATAAATTTTGGATATTTTTTGTGCGAGTAATTGAGTAACCCATCCATTGATGTTAATATGTTATCCCACTCTAAGTGCAAAGTCAGTAAATAAGTGTATTTGAGTTTAGTATGAATTTTTAATCATAACTCGAAAAGAATAAAACAATATGTAAAATGAAGATTAATAAAGTTATGCTAATAGAAATAATATTTTTTTTTGAACGGCGAAATTTTATTAAATTAGCAAGGAGCTAGAAAACAATTACAAGGAAATGAATTGGGGATTTTTTAACCAATCGTCCCAAGAAAACGTCGTATGACGACGAGTTTTACACCAATTGAAAGCACAAAAAACTATAGCATCGAAAAGCTCCGAACGTCTTGGAGGAGATTCTTCAAAAATGATCCGATTCCTAAAGTTCCATATAAACCACCAAGATACGAAGAACACTCCCTCCAACATACCTTTGACCTTAGAGGAGAACCGAATCGAAAGAATCCAAGACTGCCACTCTTAGAACGATGACCAATCATGAGGATCTAAGCCCCACAATCTGCATATGCAACGAAGAACAAGCTGAGCCAAATCACAACAGAAGAAGATGTGGCAAACATCTTCCTCGTAGAATGAACAAACCGGACAAAGAGACGACTCAGTAGTGATGCCTCTGCGAATCAGATTAACTCCAGTCGGTAAATAATCTTGCCGAGCTCGCCAAGCAAAGATGTTAATCTTAATAGGTATGTATTGGATCCATCTAGTCGAGGCAGCTTGATGCGGAAGGAAAAGATCGTCAATGTAGTTACGAATCTCCTTAACTTGGAAGTTACCATCGCTAACCAAATCACAAACCCATCGATCACCTAAATTCGATAAAGTCACCGAATCCATCAAAGAAGTGAAATCAGCCAACAGATGCTCTTCGAGACCACCCTGAGCATTTCTACGGAACGAAACATCTATCGGAGCACTAAGCTTAACAGCCCCGAGGCTTCTTTGTTCAAGTCGAATGTGAACAAGCGAGGAAATTTGACACGAAGAAGAACGTCTCCGATCCAACAATCGAACCAGAATCTCGAATCATCACCATTACCAACACGTTTTTTACAGTTCGACCAGAAATCAAAACCTTTCCCTTTTAACTTATTGACTTCCCTCATTATTGAACACCAGTTAGAGGATAGGCTAGTCAAGTGAGTTTCCACCGAAGAACCATAAAGCGCATGAATGACTTTATACCATAACGAGCCATCTTGGGATACAAACCGCCAAACCCATTTGAGAAGGAGGGCATGGTTAAGAGCAAACAAACTCGAGACTCCTAAACCACCATGTTTTTTTGAAGCTAAAACCTTATTCCAAGCAACCCATGAAACTTTTTTTTCCAACTGGTCCGCTCCATTAAAAAACCGGTTGCGAGTAGTCTCCATAACCTTCAAAACGCTGTAGGGACTTTAAAATGGACATATTATAAATCGGCGATGCCCTAAGAACGGATTTCAAGAGAGTTAAACGACCGCCTATCGAAGTATTATTATTATTCTTATCTCTTTGTAATAGTATAAATTGTACGATTATTTTTTCTAAAAGGCTAAAAGCTCTTTGTATCCCACATTGATCAGGAAGGAAAAAGTTTGCCTCATAATATAGTGTGGTGCATATGATTTTGTAAATTGAGATTTGTATAACGTTGTTTCCCTTGTTTAAGGAAGGAAAAGAGAAAAAGAAAAAAAAAATCTCGAGCACTTCCGCTTCCAATTTATTTATGTTTCCAAATTAAGGATAGCTTGTCTACAATTTTGTAGCTAATTAGCTACAACTCCTCACAATATATACATATATAATGAATCAGGGACCCACATTTTTTAGCCTAATATTGTAGCCAATTAGTTACAATAAAATGTAGCTAAGATATTCCCTTCCAAATTTTTTGTCAATATCAAACTAATTTTAAATTTATTTTTTGTCAATCTCGAACTAAAGTTATACACATGTTTTGTATCAGGAACAATATTATATCAACAACATTCAAAATCTTTTGTTATAAACACCTTTCAAACAAACATTGAGACAATTTTGAACGTCTTTGTCAATAACCTTATTAATAAACCTTTGAAACAAGCATTCAAACAAATTTTAATGAGTTTATGTCAGGTTCCATTTGAGTCAAGATCGGGTGGTCATGATTTTACTGTGTTTTTTTTCACTTGACTGGGTGGGCAATTGATCGGAAGAGAACTCATATATGCCCGGCCAGCAGGCAGGCGACGTGCTTATCTTGTGTGGGATGAGAACTAGTTGAATACCATGATGTATTCTAGCGAGAGAAATTATAGAGGGTGGAAGTGAATAAGGATGCTTTATTAGATTGAAGGAATGAACTATAGAAACCAAATCACTCATAGAGAATCATGAGAGGTATTTATAGGCTCATCACATCGTAACTTTGCCACTTATACAATAATAGTCCCTACGGGCAAAGCTAGTCACATATCTAGTCTAATCCCGCAATATCGTCGCTTTAATGAATTCTTTAATCATTAATTACTTATGATAAATCTGTTATTGCTTATAATTGACATCGATATAAATGAGCTAATGCTCATCAAAATTATACGATATAGTTTTAAACTTCGGGATAAACTCTCATCTTACTAAGTAACTTTGTTTAAGTTTGATATCAAATTTCTAATAGCTTAAAAGATTCTTTACAATAATAATAATAATAATAATAATAATAATAATAATAATAATGATAATAAATATATTATTATTATTATTATTACTATTATTATTATTATTATTTATTTATTTATTTTTTTAACAACACTTTTATTAAAACTCATAGGATTAAAAAATTAGTGGGAAGCCGAGAAACCAACTGCCCCCACACCTCTAGCAATGGCAAACCAATCCTATTAAAATATGAATCTACTGACGCGCCCAATGTCTTGAGTCATAGAGAATCGTCGAATACGTTTAAGTAAGGTAACCGCATCCTTCTCAAGTTCTCCAAAGAAGAAAAGAAAAGGGAGAAACCCATATCCAATATCCACACATTTCGATCGTGACTTGACACGTTTACGGTGTGCAAGATCAATGATCGCATACGGTATAAAATCGGTCATCCCAGATTGCGTCAAGGCGACGATCCCGTAAGATCAACACATACATCACGCCCATTATCCCATGAGTAAAGTAATATATCACCGGTCGCAAGGATCATCCCCATCTCCGAAAGCCCAATATCCACCTCCTTACGTGCGAAATTCGGACCGGAATATATATCAACAAGAACATCACGCACAAGGTTATGCCGATGTTTAATGCCAACAATACCCAGCATGAAACAAAGATGATCCCCATAAATATCTCCGAAAATACCTTGGAACAAGTCGAACACGGTACACGAACAAGAAAAGAGGAACACCCAACCGATAGCATAGCACACAACGATAAGCCCTAGCATTCATAGTTTGTCCCATCCGGATATTGAGCCACCCTAAGCCAATCCAGTATGATCCTCCTTAGAGAACTCCATAACGCCATCCGTCGAGGAGAAAGATGGAATGTAGACTCAACAGTTTGGGTAACCCGAACGAAATATATATCCGCCAATTTCTTCATAAGTTTGGGGGCAGCGACCTCGCTAAGGTTACTCAAAAGGTCAATATCCATATTCACATTAAAAGTACGTAGAGCATCATCAAAAGAGGGACCAGCATTTACAATACCAGAACTAAGGAGAAGCTTAGACTGTAAGCTAGCAGATTGGAGTCGAGAAGCAAGAAAGGCATAATGCAAGACGTCACCTACAGAATATAAACCAAGCCCCCCAAATGCAAAGGGTAGGGTGGCAAGTCTCCACCGCCAATCACCAAAACCGGCCCGAATAGTGACAATGCGCTCAAGGAAGAACGGTGCCGCATCAAAAGAAACATGAGCACACTAAAGACCGAGGAGAACATGTGCGCATAGAAAATATAACTTAGCAATACCAAAGACATGTACGGAGAAGCAACAACTCGCATTAAGGGTCATTGAGTTTGGCCACACCTCCATAAGTTCAATAGTTTTAGCAACCCTTTTCGTGACCAACTTACTACCAAACTCAAAATCCACACTAACAGTCCACCCAATAATTTAACACCATGAGAGGGGCGAGAAATATTGGGGAAAAACACCGCATACCGCTCGGGTCCTCCGTGGCCAAAAACTTCAGCTTTATCAACATTGAGGTGTAAGCCACGACAAGGTCCATCCGTCATAATCAACTCCAAACCTTACCCACAACCAAGGTATCACCAATAATAGTGCCATCATCCGGATACCAAGCTTGAAAGGAAAGGTCAAAAGAATCTCTAATCTTACCCGGGGGATGTAACACTAAAGCAAAAGAAGAGGCCCAAGCGGATCACCTTGTTGCACACCTTGATGAGACCAAAGAGTATGCTCACCATAATATAATTTGGCAGACTAGAATAATGTAATTCAACCCACCGTGAAATAGCCGGAAATGAAGCGAACCTCTCGTAACATAACAACCCGATCCACCATGTTGAAAGCGTTTTAAAGTCAACCAACAACATAGATAGACCAACATCACCCTTGGTCCTCAACCAATCGATTCACAAAGATGAAGAATAGCCTCCCCACCCGACACACCAACACCAAATTGCAAATAATCTAAATAACTATCCAAGAGTGGCCAATCATGGAAGCTATTATTATTATTATTATTATTATTATTATTATTATTATTATTATTATTATTATTATTATTATTATTATTATTATTATTATTATTATTATTATTATTATTATTATTTGATTTATTTAAATTTGTTCTATTATTATTAATATTATTATTATTATTATTATTATTATTATTATTATTATTATTATTATTATTATTATTATTATTATTATTATTATTATTATTATTATTATTATTATTTTGCTAAAGTTGTGGGGCCAGATAGTTTCAAACTCCCCACAAATTTCTTTTAATCCTATGGTTTTGTTTCTAATATAGTAAATTACACCGTTCGTCCTTGTGGTTTGCGTTGACCGCAGGGTTTCGTCCTTTGACCAAAAAAGTTGCACCGTTCGTCCATAAGTGTGAAAACGTTATGCACCGTTCGTCCCTCCGTCCACTAGGGCCCACCAATTCCCACTAACGTCAGTTAACTTGACGTTAACTAAGGTTTTTAAAGAGGTATTTACGTCATTTCACACTTCATCTTCTCTCTTTAATCATCTTCATCTTAGATCTGCATCACCCACCACCATTTTTTTTCCATCATCATAATATCCTCTGATTTATTATTTACCAAAATCATTATCATCATCAACAAAAATAAATCAAACACAAACCGGCCTACTAGATCTAAATAAAACTCATACCGACATCACTATTTCAAATCAAACTCATACGTGAAAAGAAAATCACATCTAAAAAACATCAAACCATATGAAAACAAAAAAGCTTTGAGTAACTAAACTTCCAACACCACCTCAAAAACCGGCAACCACCAACTTGATTATTTAACAAACAAACAAAAAATTCTCACTGTTTTCAAATAAATACAACATTTAATCTTTCTTATACATTCGATGTGCATAGTGAACCGAGTCAGTAGGTAAGTTGATAACGCTACACGCGTCGTTCGGGGTCAAGGAAACTTCCTTTTCTTGAGCAAGTTTTATAACACCCTAGGCGTGAACCTAATCGTTGTAGTGTAGTAATTAGGGTAAGCCACGGTATTGATATCGTTCTCTCAGGGAATAGGAATGCTAGTAGGAGTTACTACGCTAAGGTTAAGGTTGAGGAAGATTATTTTTTTATCTTTTATATTTTATGAAAAATAGAAAGGTACGAATCTCGGGTATTGGATTTGGGGGTTGGTATTTCTACCGATTACTACTATTATCTAATTATCTAAACTAAGGTTGTGGGAGTCTATGTCTAATTAATGTGTGTCGTATGATAAGTTAAAGATGTGTTTACTTAGTTTGTATTACTCCTTAATTATCTCCTATTGATGGTTGAGTGTCATCTCTTATTCTAGTCATGTGTGTCTAAAGTTGGGGTATGCGTTTCTCCCAACTCTTCGAACTTACCAAAGGGTCTTGTCTACAAACCCACTAGAGATTATAGACTCTACTCTAAGGCACTCTTTGGATGGTTTAGCCTACAATTACTCGTAATTATACTCTAAGGTTCACAAAGATGAATCAAGCATTATGCACAACGAATGACCCATCGCACTACTAGATCATTAAACAACTAAGATAAGAAACAACCAATCAATATTTAATAATTAAGTTTCATATTTCCTAAGCAAACACACAAATAAGTTAGCGGACATGGAGAACATGCAAGCATACACACAAATAATCAAAGACATAATTGAATTAATGAAGTAAAGACTTATCTTGGTGTAAGATAGGGTTTAAAACCCTAAAATCTTGTACAAGACACCTTAGGTTCGGTTTTAGGTTTTACTCCAAAGACTCTCCCAAAGACCGAAAAATTCAGATTCTATATATAAGATTACAATTGCGGCGGCCACCTTATGTTTAGTGACGCCGTCGTGTCGCCGCCATTAGGGTTTCGTCTTGGCCACGTTAACCTTGCGACGGCGCCACCTTATGTCCGTGACGCCGTCCTCTTGACTCGACGTCGTCTGGATTGCATCTAGGCCGTCCGAGTAGCGACGGCATACTCTTTCACAACTAGACACCGTCTCTTGAAAACACGAGTTTTGGGTTCCGCCGTCACAATAATTTTGGGACGGCGTCACGATAGCTTTTGACGCCGTCGCTTCTACTTTCAAAGAACTGTGAGTGTCTCGATTTCGCTTTGGCTATTTTCTTCATATATTCGCGCCTTTTCGTCCAAATAAGTGCCATTCCAAGATTTTGCCTTCACGAGACCTAAAAGTGAAAAGGAACGATATTAAGCAATAACGGATACAAAGTGATCAAATAAGGACTTAAACGACCCTCAAAATGGTACCTTTAAAACCTTATCATAAGTCCACATTAACAAAAAGATCGCGGTTTGATACATCTAAACCTCTAGCAGATAACTCGTTTGTCACTAGTACTCGATTTCACCCTTTTGAACTTTTTTCAAGATTGTTGATCTTGAAAGCTACCAAGATCACCATGTAATTCTTACGCTACTAACCCGGCGTGCTTGCGGGTTTCTTCGCTACACTCCCACTCTCCCTCTTCCGACAACAAGCAACGCCAACAACACTAGGCCAAAACATCATTTTAATCTTTCTTATACATTCGACTAAAAGGAAAAATTAAAATAACAAAATCAATTATTATTTATGTTTAAAACACAATAAATAATTATCCTTGCGGATGAACCGAACAAGAAAAACTCCAATTAGCACACGAATCCTTTGAATTTGATACAGTTGGAACCAAAATTACGCCTCTAACACCTCAATTAACAAAACCCCTCTCTTAATTTTGAAAACCATTAATCTTTGAAAACCCTAATTTTTGGTGATTGTGTGTGAGATGGAATGAACACAGGTCAAACTTGATTCCATTTATAGATGTACATTAAGGAAGTCTTGTGTTCTTTTTATCTTCTTGGTTGTAGTGTGACACCCTTCTTGGCTCACGTCCCTTTTTTCACAACTACGTCTCATGCCACCTCGTGACGGCTATGGTGGTAGGTTTCCTTAGGGAGATGGTGAAAATGATGGAAGATTGGTTGACCTTCAAAAAGGAGGAAGAAACATCTACTTTGATGTTTCTGTGTGTGATTCAAAGAGAGAGAGATGGAAAGACAGATAGAAGAAAATGATGGAAAATGTGGGTTAGGATGTGTTTATGATTTTGTTTTTATTAGGGTAAATTACACAGTTCGTCCTTGTTCATAGAATTGCATAACTGTGTTGCTAGGGAAATGACGGATATACCCCTTTAAAAATATTAGTTAAGCGACGTTAGTGGGAATTTATGGGCCCCAAAGGGACGGAGGGACGAACGGTGCATAACGTTTTCACACTTAAGGACTAACGGTGCAACTTTTTAGTAAAGGACGAAACCTCATGGTCAACGCAAAACCACAAGGACGAACGTGTAATTTACTCTTTCTAATAAAAGTGATATAATAATAATAATAATAATAATAATAATAATAATAATAATAATAATAATAATAATAATAATAAAAACACACAAAACTAATTGGTATAAAACGAACACAAGCAATGTGTAGATTCAGATTTGTAGGCAACTTTTTGGTTCATTACTTTTTCTATAGGACTGGAGTAACTTTGTGGTCCCACATTAGTTAAAGAAATAAAACTTTGCTTAGTCTCACATGGGGCGAAGAGAAGTACATTTGCTTAGTTATATACACTGGTGTACATATTTCATACTTGTTAGAGATTGGTGTTATGTTTATTGGTTTCTAGTGCTAGGATATTGTTAAGAATATCAATAAATTAATAATTCATATAAATTTATAACTTTTTTAATTTTTGATATGGTGTTATGTGATTGGCTTATTAATCAAAAGGTCGTGGATTCAAATATTGTTGTCATTTGTGAAACATTATATGTAAGATAGGTGATATAAATTTGTAAAACATTGTCGTTAAGAGAAAACTATCAAAGAGTTTTTCTTTTACGTTAAATTGTACTTCACTTGATTAACGATTTATTATCGACGTGATGAAATATGGGAAACATTGCATAGCAATGACTATTATGATGGTATTTTCCCATAGTTTACATTAATCTCTAACCAAAATATATGTCACCAGTGCTAATTTCTATTCTGATTGGTCCATTGTTCGAAACAGCTTTTCTTAGTCAATGAATATGGCGTTTTCAAGATGTGTATTCGATCTCTTTATTCGTAAAATGGCTCCTTATCATGGAGTTCATTTTATTAGAGGTAATAGGCCCAAGCCCGGTCTGCGGGCTTAGGGTCCATTATGGTTTGACAGGGCGGCCTAGGGGAGGCGGCTCAACATAGCCACCTAGGTCAGAGGATCAGACCTGCTCTGATACCATGTTAGAATGATAAAACCCGTAGGCTATAATGTTTATTCGTCAGGTATTTATAAATCAATATACCTTGAAATCCTAATGGACCCAACCCACAAGACGGGCTTTGACCAACTAACTTATTCATATAATACCTCTAACACATTTCGTTCTATCTTCTTTGACTTTTGGTTAAGGATGGCCAACTCTAGTCTTCAAAGTGTACTTCAAGATTTATAGTTATTGGATTCATTTCAAATAGCATTAAAGTGTTCTTCATGTTGCAGTATAACTTCATTACTTAATTCACTTCCTAATCCTACGACTCCTCTTAGCTCCCCATACCTCAAATCCCTAGCAGGACATACCCATTTTCTGCAATACCACAAGAAGAATATGACTAACCCTTCCAGTTTCCTCCGTAGTGATGAATACTTAACACACTCTTCTAATTCCAAGTGAATACTCCGTATCAAACTCAACTGTTTTCAACATCCCTTCACACTCTTTCCACGTTTTCTCAATTTCCCTTCCAAGTATTTCCCAAGAATCTATACTTGGTATGACTCAACTAAAAGCAACCACCAAATCAGCAAAACATGCCATTGGTGTTTCTGATACTATTACCCAAGTTAACCAACCTCAAAGAGCGTGTAATTATGAGCAGATACAAGAAAAACACATGTAAAACATTCATGATCATTTGTGCTAACAATTAAAAACCTCATGTCTCGAATGTAACAATAAAGCTTTTCTTGAACTATGTTCATTAGTGGCATAAAAACAATCACAAAAATCATCATTCAATCGCAACTTAGTAAACGCTTACAATCCATCTCGAAATTTAACACTTCATGAACTCCACAACTCCTCATTCTATATTTCATCTTATAACATAAACAACAAATCACAAAAACAAATTGCACTTTTTAATCTTTAAAGCCAATGGTAAAACTGAAACTAAAGTAATTTTTATTTTATAACGGTGGCTATCGATGTAAAATAATAACAGAGTAACAATATTGAATTATGTTTTTGTGTGAACAAGCAAATAAACCCTAACTCTAATGGACCCAAACCGACATTTAGGTTTGGGCCAACCTAGTCATCTAACAATCGATACAAGAGTAACGTGTTTGATTTACTTTGAAAATATTATTGTCGTGTTTTATTAGTATTAGATTGTCTTTTAGCCATTTTTTTTTTTTTTTTTTTTTTTTTTTTTTTAATTATTTAAAATTTGTAAACTCTATACATTGATAAAACTAGTGGAAGCGTATTTTCTACATCATATGTGCTTATTCCAAACTTCCCGTTAAAATCTTGAACTTTACAAAAGTACATAACGATGACTCTTTAAACTTGGTAAAGAAGTTGGTTCTTGATTTAAGGGCATTCCAAATCGATAACAAATGATCGAAATGAGAAGCTCGTTACCTAACCCATGAAAGCTACACCATTTTAACCCATTACGCCCATTTAGCATGTACATGGTCTCATCTTGCATACATACAAAAATATAACCGAGAATAGTAAGTCTATAAGACTTAGTGAGATAACGGAATTGTATTAAATCATAAATCGAACATAAGCATGATCTTGAATAAATATATATAGTACTATTTTACTACATGAATCATAATATTAACTAACCGCATAAGCATGACCTTGATGATTAAACACATGATACACCATGTTCTCGACCGAAAGTACATAAGTATACCGAGTGCATAAGTATCTTGAGTGCATAATCGATCGCATAATTAGCTACGGACTTAGTGCATAACCGATGAGTACATAAGCACATAGTGAGTCAGAAGCACATATCGACCGAGTGCATAAGCACATCTTGTTGAGTACTTATATAGTACTTTACTGGATGTGTGCATAAGCACATACTGACTGAGTACTTATAGTACTATACTGGCTGAATACATAACTGACGAGCCATATAAGCATGTTAATCATCCATATAGGATGTCTGAGTTCCAATTTTAGAACATTTACTATTCTAAAGCTCGATGCTCTACTAAGGAGGTCTAAGTTCCAACTTTGTCTGGAACACATGTGTGATCACATAACTGACTACATACTGATAGTACTAAATACATTGAGTAATGCATAAAGTACCATTCTGACTAATTAAGTGCATAAAACACTTGGCGCGCCTTAAAACCTGCATAAGCATATACCTAATAGAATTTGACATGCATATATATAAACGCATAGCATGCCAGAAGTGCATAAAGCATTTTGCACGCATTACTAAACACTTATAACATTCATATATCATTTAAGGTTAAGCTAAATACTTATGTGACTATAACATGATACTAAGTCAATGGAACCGAGACTAAGCTAAATATAGAACCGAGCAATAATATGGTTACAAGGTTAAACCAAGACATGATACTAAAATTGAATTAATTACTAAAATTGTACTATAACATAAATCAAGGATGAGCTATAACTTGATACTATAGATGAACTATAATATAAAGCTGAACTACTATAAACAAATTGCTGAGACCGCTATGACATATAACTAAGTTTTCGCTATAAATAATACTGAGGTTGGGCCACAACATACTACTGAGTAAGACCAATCGGGTCTACTTAATACTAAATATGGCCAAACATGTCAACATGATAATTAATATGACCAAACGGGTCAACTTGATGCTTAATACGACCAAACGGGTCAACTTAGGTCAGCTTGATGCTTAATATGACCAAACGGGTCAACTTGGTCAACTTGATGCTTAATATGACCAACGGTTCAACTTGATACTTAATATGACCAAACATTTCAACATAATACTTAATATGACCCAACGGGTCAACTTGATACTTAATATGACTAAACATGTCAACATGATACTTAATATGACCCAACGGGTCAACTTTATACTTTATATGACCAAAGAGGTCAACATGATACTGAATATGACCTCACGGGTCAACATAATACTAATATGACCTCACGGGTCAACATGATACTTATATGACCACACGGGTCAACATGATACTAATATGACCTCACGGGTCAACATGATACATAACTTGCATAGTACTTGAGATATAGCAAAGCATACATATACTAAACACGCTTAATCTACTAAACATGTTAACTGAAAATCCGTTACTCACTTGGGTCGTATAATGCAAGATGAATGATTCTGAATGTGCCTTGAACACCTATATCATGATAGATGTACACTTATAATGTTAACACATAACAACTAGGCATGAATATATCATGATAATGCAACTATAAGTGCAACTAAGCACACATAAACTAACTATAATGTATAAACTCATAAACTAGTTATGGCATAAATCTCGCCAAACATAAACTACTATGCTCGCGAACTCGAGCTAAGCTAACCAAGTATTATCACATGGTTCTATACTTTCATAACATGAACTATAACCATATGGGCTGAGAATATAAGCTATCATAGCATATAATCACCCGGGACTTGCAAAAACATAATATCATGTCATAATCATCAAAATACTTAAGAAAGTGTTTGCTGATTTTCTGTAGCAGCCTATAAATGCATCTTTTTGACTCACTTAACTACTGATACAGGTCATGAGGCTATTTTTCCATGAAATTATAATATTTTCCCTTTCCGAAAAGGTATGGAACGCTCCAAACGGAGCTACGGTCTATCCGATATGAATTTTTAAAGTTCGGTTTGCTGCACATTTCAGGATCAGCCCTTGCTGTACCAAATCATGTTTTAGACTAACTTAACTACTACATGAGCAAAATATTTAAGAATAACAACTGAAGTAGACACCTTAGGCTTTCCAGAAAGTCTAGCCATGATTCAATCCGAGCTTCTATCAATTTTATATGATTTTTCAAACATGACTAATCATTGCTGAAAATTTCAGCAACTTGTTTAACATCATATATCACATCAAGGGGTGTTTGGTTCAACTCAATAATCAACATAAATACCTCCTAAACATCATAAATTAATCATTAACATAATCACATCATAAACCCTAATAATCATATGCATAACCCTTGAATCATAAACCATGAATTCATCACATAATCATGTAAAACACTTATTAATCATAACCTCATAGCTTATATTCATGTTTAACATATAATTCATCACTTACTTGATATTGGAGAAGAACACAATAACCTCCTAAGCTCTTGATTCATAATAACCATTCAAGCCTTGATACCCTTGCTTGATTCTTGATAGGGCTTTGATAGAGATCATGATATGCAAAGAATTCTTCAAAGTGAAGAAAATATGCTCTCTGCTCCTCCTTTTTTTGTTATTCCCGTAATAATGGATAAGGAGGGAGTGTATATTTTTTTTTATAAACCGACTTTTAGTTACAAAATAAATCTGGAACTCTCTATTTTTTTTATATAGTTTGGATATTTGTCACATTTAGCCCTCGTAGTAAAATCGTGTTACAAACTGAATACGAACTATATATCTCATATTAATTGCTAAGTCCCGACTACTTATATTATTAATTCCGCCAATAGTGGGACTTTTCTATTTATTCCTCTAATTTACTTGGCGTGACCAGTAGGATTTTAGATAAATCCGCTATTATTTTCTATAAATATCGGGATGTTACAACTCTCCCCCGCTTGGACTGTTCGTGTCCTCATGAACTACTGTTGTTGTAACTAAAATTATCCTCTAAATTACTCTTGGTCACATGTAAGTACTCCCCCACTTGGGCTGATATCATGTCTGTATTCTAACAATAAAACTGATAATCCACTAATAAGGATCAAACTAGAATTCATTTCCTCTATATATGTCTCAAATTTATCAACATGTTTAATAGATGGTACCTGTTATCTATGTTAAAATCCTATCTCAACTCTGAGATTTCTTGATTATCCTCTGAAAATAACTCGATAGATTCATAATCATCTGTATTCTTGATGTTCATCTCGACTATTTTATGAAAATATCTCAAATTTTCATAAGCTGGCGTTAAAAGAAAGGATTCATTTACCTGAATTCGCATAATTTTTGCTAAAATGTCATATCATGAAATTCTGTTTAACCACTCTGATATGGAATATCTCTTATTGAATTATCCGTATCCGTTCTGACACGTTTTCATTCCATTTCTTTTGCCCTTTTTCCTATAAACTGCTCAAATCCAGAAATGCTGAAATCCATTTTCATATTATTCTGTCATATTATGTAGCATTTCTTAATCACCATTTTTTTGGAGTGGTGAATCTAAACATGCTGGAGTATGTGAATTATGTCTTCTATAATTGTTATGTCTGAAGATGCTACTACACATGATCTAATGCAATATTCATGATGTATTTAACACATAACTGTTCTAGTGAGCTCCCTAAGATATCTCATGATCTCGATAAGTTCATGCCATATCATGTGAATATTATTACGTTGATCAGGCGTCATAATATGCACACCATATAATCATGAACTCATCGCTATCATAATCTATCCCAAGTCACTTAACTAAAACGTATCATCTACTACACATAAGCTGATGTAAATGCTAACTATATAGTGCTATACTCATAATGCATACTAATTTTATATGCTTACTATATCGTATCTGATTCATGATCTGCAACTTACGATATCTGGAAATGCATTATGCACTATACGACTATATCTGTAAATTCATATAATCTTATATATGCTGCTAATCACATAGACTGGTATGCATCACTAGACATGTACAAATTATCTTTGACAATATGAACAATATATTGAATAACATGGCTGAATAACTGATAAACATATAAACGTGCGATGCAATTTAACTCTAAATGCAATTACCGAGCAAAGGTTCAAGTCTAAGCATCCCCTACTAATGGTGGATACTTAAATCTCTCAAACCATCGCTCTGATACCAACTTGCAACGCCCAATTTTTTTTTATAAACCGACTTTTAGTTACAAAATAAATCTGGAACTCTCTATTTTTTTATATAGTTTGGATATTTGTCACATTTAGCCCTCGTAGTAAAATCGTGTTACAAACTGAATCCGAACTATATATCTCATATTAATTGCTAAGTCCCGACTACTTATATTATTAATTCCGCCAATAGTGGGATTTTTCTATTTATTCCTCTAATTTACTTGGCGTGACCAGTAGAATTTTAGATAAATCCGCTATTATTTTCTATAAATATCGGGATGTTACAATTGCACCATCAAATATTTTGTTTTCTAATAACTTGTATGATTTTTGTTATTCTCACATTGGTCAAAGAAATAAAACTTTGTTTGTTTATATATTGTGGTAGAATTCATTCGTATAGTTTGGTATAAGTATTAGGTAGTTGTAGGAAAGAATATATTTACCTAAGTACAAATTTATGATTTATGATGATGTAGGAAAACATATAAATTTGTATATGTATAATATGCAAATTTAAAATGATGTATGTTTTACTATGGTTAACTTTTATAGGTCTTGTATAAGTAGTCCATTAGTAATCGACATATGTTTCCTAAGTATTAGGTAGTTGTAGGAAAGAATATATATACCTAAGTACAAATTTATGATTTATGATGATGTAGGAAAACATATAAATTTGTATAGGTATAATATGCAAATTTAAAATGATGTATGTTTTACTATAGTTAACTTTTTGTAACCGGTATAGGTCTTGTAAGTAGTCCTTTAGTAATCGGTATCTGTTTTCTAATGTAACTTTTTGTAACTCAGTGCTAGATCACACCAACAGATATTTGCTTTCTGATAACTTGTATGAAATGTTTTATTCCCACATTGGTCAAAAAAAGAAATTATGTTTCTTTATATTTTGTGGTAGAACTCATTCATGCAAGTTGATACAAGTATTAGGTAGTCGTAGAAATACATATGTTGGCGTATATACAAATTTATGTTGATGTATGCTTTACTATGGTTAATTGATACAAGTTGTTAACTTTTTGTAACCGGCATCCGTCTTCCAATGTAAACCTTTTTTTCTTTTCTTTTCTTTTTTTTTTCTTTTCTTTTTTTTTTTGGGTATACCTCGGTTAAATGGTTGGTATATACCAAGTCATTTTACAACATGTCTTATGTAAAGCTTTTGTTGCAATCCACCAAGTTATCCAAAAGCTTGTCAAATAATAAAAGTCTTTTGTAAAGTCATGCATTGGAGTTGCTCGTAGTTCAAATCTAATCTAATTACCAATTAGCAAGTATAACTCTTAAATTTGATACAAGTATTAGGTAGTCGTAGAAATACATATGTTGGCGTATATACAAATTTATGTTGATGTATGCTTTGCTATGGTTAATTGATACAAGTTGTTAACTTTTTGTAACCGGCATCCGTCTTCCAATGTAAACGTTTTTTTCTTTTCTTTTCTTTTTTTTTTTTTTTTTTTTTTTTTTGGGTATACCTCGGTTAAATGGTTGGTATATACCAAGTCATTTTACAACATGTCTTATGTAAAGCTTTTGTTGCAATCCACCAAGTTATCCAAAAAGCTTGTCAAATAATAAAAAGTCTTTTGTAAAGTCATGCATTGGAGTTGCTCTTAGTTCAAATCTAATCTAATTACCAATTAGCAAGTATAACTCTTAAATTTGATACAAGTATTAGGTAGTCGTAGAAATACATATGTTGGCGTATATACAAATTTATGTTGATGTATGCTTTACTATGGTTAATTGATACAAGTTGTTAACTTTTTGTAACCGCATCAAATCTTCCAATGTAAGCGTTTTTCTTTTCTTTTCTTTTTTTTTTCTTTTCCTTTTTTTGGGTATACCTCGGTTAAATGGTTGGTATATACAAGTCATTTTACAACATGTCTTATGTAAAGCTTTTGTTGCAATCCACCAAGTTATCCAAAAAGCTTGTCAAATAATAAAAAGTCTTTTGTAAAGTCATGCATTGGAGTTGCTCTTAGTTCAAATCTAATCTAATTACCAATTAGCAAGTATAACTCTTAAATTTGATACAAGTATTAGGTAGTCGTAGAAATACATATGTTGGCGGATATACAAATTTATGTTGATGTATGCTTTGCTATGGTTAATTGATACAAGTTGTTAACTTTTTGTAACCAGCATCTGTCTTCCAATGTGAATTTTCTTTTCTTTTTTTTTCTTTTTTTTTTGTTTCTTTTTCTTTTTCGGGTATACCTCGGTTAAATGGTTGGTATATACCAAGTCATTTTACAACATGTCTTAGGTAAACCTTTTGTTGCAATCCACCAAGTTATCCAAAAAGCTTGTCAAATAATAAAAAGTCTTTTGTAAAGTCATGCATTAGAGTTGCTCTTAGTTCAAATCTAATCTAATTCCCAATTAGCAAGTATAACTCTTAAATTTCTTAGTCGTAGCAATAATAAACATAATGAATAGTCTTATCCTCTTTATCTAATTGGTGCGTCACTTGAATATCGGAAAAGTTGCATCTCATGGACTACAATAAATTATAGAGTTAATTATTTAAATAAAAAATAAATAAATTAAAAAAAAAAAAGAAAAAGAAAAAGAAGTTTGATTTCGTGCCTCTAGACTTCACGACTTTTTTTCTAAAAAGTGAATGTCGAGCAAAATTATAGTGGAGCAAACATGGTGTTAATAAAATTGTTGGAACAGCCTTATTTGCTTTTTGATTTTGAACTTTTTAAGATTTTATTTGTAATTGTTGAGTAAAACACAAATTTAATTTGGGTAAATTTTAAAAAAATCGATAATAACGAAGAATGCTGACCGATTTGCATGTCTTGTCGTAAGTATATTGCGTGGAAGGCGGTGTTTGATTCTTTGGACTAGCTTCACGATTGCTATATTGAGCATACCAACAATTCATGTTCATAAAATGGATGATATAAAAGGACAATGTATAAAAAGGACATAAACAATTTGGATTGCCGCAACCAAGATGTTTGGTGTCTAGAACAAATTTTGCTTATTTACTTTTGTGAAAACCATGTATTTAATCATCAATCTCACATTGGTCAAAGAAGAGCTATTTCGCTACTTAATATTCTATGATGTCAACTTCTTTGATATGTTGATAGATTAATGTATATGTCCATGCTTCATGCGCTGGCATGCTATTAAATTCATAAGTCTTTACTAGCATGTTGACGTTCAGCATGGATTTTTATAGTTATCAACTTTTTAAGATTTAAGAAATTACATGATTCTTTTAACTTTTTAAGATTTAAGAAATTACATGATTCTTCTATACATAGTAGTAGTGACATGAGAATATTTTGACTAAAAAAAAGTACAGTATGATTTTATTTTGGATGTTATAATAATAACAATAGACGTCATAAATCTAATGCTAAAATTTAACTATCAATTGGGTTATATATCAAGGGATTCATCAATTTTACCAAAGGTCACGTGTCAACATTTATGATTTATAGGTATTTGTATATTTCAGAAACGTGTTTTTTGAGAGGTGAATGGTATTTGTATATTTCAGAAATTCCATGTTCTGAGTGAATCGTTGTAACCCGTATGACTTTTTAATCATCTAGCCTAACTCTACAACTCTCCCATATCAACCCAATTCTGAAACTTATGGTGACTCATATAATCTACCAGGTTAATTTACCTAGATGGACCTCTTATTGAGTGAGTGGGTATTATGTCTCTAGAACAACTTTTTAATATGGGGTTGATTTTTTTTTGGGTAAAGGGTTGATACGAGATGAATATATTAAAAGAAAAAAGGATTTAGGAACATGAGAGGGTGGTAATGAACCACCCTAAACCTAACGCCTATATGCTTTGAACACGCTTAAAACATAACAACCACTCAGCAAAATAAAGCTAAAGAGACTACTAAAATAAAAAAACACAAGAAAACGCACAACCTCTAGCTTTTAAGAACCAATCATCTAGCGTCCATGATAACTCTATCAAACATCCAAAGCTTCCTCATATGATCCACATGAGTGGTCTTTTTGAACCGAAGTGAAACCAATTTCAAACGAACCACGTCTATAATAACCTTGGCTACATGATCAGGAGGCCTATCTCCCTTCCCATGGAGACGATTATGGGGTTGATTTTGTGAAATTTGTTTTATGTTTTCAGTCCCACAAAAAGTATCAGAAATAAATTTTTTGAAACTTGTTTTAAATTTTCAAATATCAAATATGCTCGAATATCACACGGAAGAACTTCTACAAGTTCTTGGACATTTTGTGATAGAACCTTTATTTAATATACTTATGTAATACTAAATGAAATTTTGAGACACTATCGGCTAAAGGATTAACTTTCTTTGATTCATCAAATTTTCTTAACTTTTAATATTTGACCTGTTCTTTATACTTTAGGCAATTCCCAGTCTCACTCATTGCTTATGCTAAACCTGTATATTCATGCTTAAACTTGAAACTAAACCGAAAGTATACGATACGTATCTTGTAACCCAATTTTCTTAACATTTTATCCTTAGGCTGGATTGTTGTGCACATGATAAAGTTTGGTATCATTTCTCCATAAGTTGAAAAGAAACGAAAACAGTGTGCAAAAAGAACATAATTAATATTTGATCATGGTAAGAGAAGGTAGTATGTCTCTAGAACAACTTTTGGTAAGAGATTAGTCTTGTGAAGGTGTTTTAGGCTTTCGGTCCCACATCGAGTAAAGAAAAGAAACTTTGCGTAGTTATATACAATCGTGTATATCTTTTCAGTATAAGTTAATACTAGTATCGGTGTTAGTCTTGAGTGTTCCAATTCTTGCGAAGAAAATGAAAGTATTTGATTCCTTGAGACTCACATTTCATATAAACTAAAATAGAAAATTTTATTTCAGGCTACCGGCCGTGGCAAGGCATAGGAACCCTGCATTAGATGTCGATAATACAAATAATAAAACACATTATACAAATATTCAAGCCCGAACGGTCAACGGGCAAAACGAAATTTTTTATATCCGTAAATTTATTGTCAAAAAGAATATAATAAACTAAAATACATGATTCACCTAAAAAAATTATTTTACAGTACCCGCCGCCGCAACGCGTGGATACCCTGCTAGTTTATAAATAAATTAGTGCATATATTTCACTATTTCACCGTTATTGCTTTATAAAAGGCAAACAAAAGGGATTTTAGTCGGTTATTGAATTGCAAATGCGAAATTGATACAAGTGCGAGAGGAGGATGATTTCACTTATCATAATAGGTGTAGTAAGCAAAAAATCATTAATTTGATTTGCGGATGGTCTTATTATGTTTGCTCGTGGTGATGTGCAATCGGCTAGGGTTTTAATGGATGCTTTAGAGGATTTTAAGAGCGTTTCGGGGTTGGTTCCGAGTATTCCGAAGAGCACCATTTTCTTTTGTAATGTGCCGGATTAGGTAAGATCCTCTATTCTTCAACTTATGCAATTTGAAGAAGGTACTCATCCAATCAAGTACTTGGGTGTTCCTCTTATCTCGTCTAGGCTTCTATACAAGGATTGAAAAATTCTTATTGAGCGTGAGCGTAAAAGAATAGGGGATTGGAAGAACAAATGGTTATCCTTGGCCGGTAGACTTCAATTGGTGCTTCCTGTTCTTTCGTCTATGCATATTTACGGGGCTTCCGTTTTTACTCTTCCGGTAGGTATTATTCATGAGAAAGATCAGCTCTTATGTGGTTTCTTATGGTGTCAAGGAGATATGAAGCGTGTTAAAGCTAAAGTCTCTTGGGAGGATGTATGTCTTCCAAAATCTAAAGGTGGCCTAGGTGTGAGAAGTCTCAAAATGTTTAATGTTGCGTTGATGTCGCCGCACATTTGGAAGCTTTTGAGCCATAAAGAATCTGTGTGGGTCAAATGGATCCACTCTTCCAAGCTTAAACAAAGGAATTTTTGGGATGTTTGTATCCCGTCTAATGTTAGTTGGGGATGGCGTAAGATCTTGCAAATCCGTAGTAATATTCGGCCTTATATATGGTACAAGATTGGAAACGAGGCAAAGGCTTCAGCTTGGTTTGATATGTGGAATGCAAATTTTCCTCTTATAAACCATATGACAAATAGTGCTATTAGTAGTGCGGGGTTTAAAGTACAAACGAAAGTGGCTGATGTGGTGTCAACTGGTTCATGGTCGTGGCCTACGGCTTGGTTCAACGTGTTTCCTGTATTAATTAACATTTCTGCTCCTAATCTAAATGATGAACATGTTGATCTCTTGCAATGGAGGATGAGTGATGGCTCTTTCAAGCCTTTTTCTGTTTGAAATGCTTGGAACTCAGTACGTCCTCGAGGGAATGAGGTTGGCTGGTACCATTTGGTTTGGTCTCGTCATATAATACTACGACATGCTACTCATCTATGGCTTGTAATGAGGAAGCGGCTCAAGACACATGATAGAATGATGCAATGGGATGTCGGCAATGATGTCGACTTAAACCTTCTTCGTTGTTCTCTATGCAAGACACAACTCGGTTCTCATGATCACTTGATTTTTGAATGTTCATATTCTTCCCAGGTTTGGTTTCATGTTTTGCAAGTGGCTGAAATTGTCTTTGCTTCTGATAAATGGACTAATATTATGGTTTGGCTACTGCCCATTTCCAAACGTAATAATGTGGATACAATTGTGATTCGTATTATCTTGGTTGCGGTTGCTTATTTATTATGGCAAGAGAGGAACAATCGTGTGCATGGGAAAGGAGAAAGGAATCCCGAACATATCTCGAAGGTTATTGTTGGTATGGTAAGATTAAAACTTGCTTCCATTTGGTTCAAGAAGAAAGCCCGGGTCTATAAAATGAGAAGTACTTGTAGGATAGATAACATTCATATGGATGGAAGTTGATGTTTCTAAGTTATGTGTGCTAATGGTCGTAGAGTGCTAGCTATGTTTTTTCATTTCATGCGACTAATAGTTTGTTTGGTTATGGTTGTTGTGGTTTGAGTTTGTTCAAATCACATTGTCTTTTATTTTGAAGGGTGGATCATGACCACTCTTCTATGTACATGAGCTCTAATCATTTTGTAATATACTCATCGGGTATAAATCCTTTAACAAAAAGAAAAATAATAATAAAAAAAAAAAATTGATACAAGTTGTTAACTATAACCAATTGACGCAAGTTGTTAACTTTTTGTAACCAATTCTTTTAATGTAACTAATACTTAGATTTTTGTGACTTATTTTCTCATGTGATTAACACATTAATTGATTTCTAATTTCATACGAAGGTTGCACCTAAAAAATATGAAACCTTCTAGAGCAACTCTGATAAGCTAAGACCATATTATGAAATATCACGCATATTAAGATTTCGAATATGTATAGTGCATAACTTCATTTTGATATGATGTTCTGATACGAAATTTAGTTGCCTCACTACTTTACGGTTTTATGGATACAAGAGTGACGATGTTGCAGTGGGGTGTTGCGATGGTGTCAATGAAAATGATGTAAAGATGTGGTGCCTTAGAAATGGGCATGGTTTTAGTTCAACGTCTATACAACAAAATGGCTTCCTGAAAGAGGCCGGCTCATGAAAATATTACATGTATTCATGAGTGAGTCTCGTTAATTTATAGGTCCAAAGCAACTAATATTTGATTTAACCGATCATAAACGCAAACCACAATTATATATTCCATTGACTACTCGAAACCATGTTTACTAACAACATGAGGGACATGGTAAGCAAAGCTCCTAACTTTTTTTTGGCAATCTTAAATATTTAAAAGGCTATATACAATGTGCAATTAGTACGTCAACTTATTCTTGATTTCCTATTACTAGAGTAATTTGCATGATTTAAGCTTATATTGTTTCATTGTTATGATTTTAATCTTTTATATAAAGACGATAGAAGTGAAGGTTTATGTATCCGCTGTGAGGCGTGATCATCACTAACTTACAGGTAGTGTGTATTTTATTCTTTAACAACCAACAAGACAAAGAAATATACTATCTTAGTCAATGCAATAAGACATGTTTAGTATTCGATTTTTGTTATTAGGAACAAGGTTCTTGATCATGGAGTACATTTAAGTTCTATCTTCTTTGACTTTTGGCTAACTATAGTTAACTATTGTCTTCAAAGTTGTTGGTTGCGAAAATAGAGCTGTTGTGTCTCTAGAACGTTTGACAAGTTTATTTTTTTGGAAATTTATTACTCCGCGTATACTTTCTGTCTCACATAGGTCAAAGAGGAGAGATTTCTCAACTTAATATCCTATGGTTTATATGGTTCAGGTAGGTTGACGTTAGTATTATGTTGTGTCTTCGTTGTCTAGAATTATGGTAAGTACGAAACTTGTCTTCAATTTAAATGATGATTCACAATATGATTAGAAACAAGTTTGATGCAGCTTTTCCATCATTCAGTCTTCTCCGTCCATCATTCCATATATATGATGACAACTAGTTTTTGCTTACACTTGGCTTATTTGTAACTAAATCAAAATTAGACGACATATAATGTAACTAAATTTGTCTCAGCATTTTATCTTTGGGGTGAATTGTTGTGCGAGCGAATCTAACATTAAAGAAAGGTTAAGTCGCACAAGTGAACTTGGTATCAAATATTCTCATATCTACAAAAGAAAACCATTTTACACAAAGAACATAAATGACATGTGATTACAGCAACAAAGATTTTGAGTCTTAAGCAACTTTTTTTTAAAGATTTTAGTAAGAAGTGTTCAGTCCCACATTGGCCAAAGAAACAAATTATAATTGTTTATATATTTCAGTGTGCATGGCTCACTCAGGTTGATCTTAGTATTATGTACAAGTTATCGAGTTTTTAAGATTTAAATGTGATTCTTTTTTTTTTTTTTGGGAAAAAGGGATCAAGACTCCGGTAAAATATATTAATCCCAAAAAATCCAATCAGTACAATGGAATGTGGCTGATGTACCACATTAACCTCAAGCACCAGCTTGAACCTCTAACTAGCCGAAAGACATGCCAATCGACTAACAAATAAAAATACATACCCAATGACACCAATGGGGAAAAACCACGGAAACGTACACACACAAAACATGATAAACAAAAACTAATAAATGTCAGACTCTGAAATCTGCCAACGCTTCATAAGCGCTAAACAATCCCTCGATCTTTTGAAACGACACGGCATCAACTTAAGACGAACCGAAGACGTAATGCATTCCACAATTTGATTCTCCGTTCTCTTAGTCTTTTTAAATAAGCGACTATTCCTCTCTTGCCATATGAAATACGCGGACGCAGCTACAACTAATTTAGTAATAATACAACGAGACGTCTTCCACTTAGCAAAGGGAGTAATAGAACTAACCACAGCCTCCATCGAATCCGCAATATTAGGCAACCCAGCCAAGACTTTAACACGGGACCAAACCAATTTTGAAAATTGACATTCGAAAAAGAGATGTTCATGTGAATCCGGTTGAGAATCACATAACGGGCAATTCGTACCAAAACCATCAGGGACATCCCAAATGCGCAATGAATCTTGGGTTTTCAACTTCTTCTTAATAATAACAAATATTTGTTATATGTGATTCTTTTAGACATAGCAGTAACAAATATTTGGATTCTACTTTTTTTGTGTTTTAAATGTTATTCCACCTGTTTTAAAATTATTGTATGTCCTCAGACAAAAAACACACGGTTTAAGAAAAGTAAGACTAATACAGTCTTCAACCAATTAAATATAATCACGCTTAGTAAATCTTTTTGATTGATTGATACACTACAACAAAGAGACTATAATTTTAAAACATCTCAAAATGAAAATGAGAACTATAATTTGAGAAAAGGGCGAGTGGCACTTTGTAGTTCATCCTAATCTATAGTCTACACTTTTGTTTCTTCTAATTTCCCACATCGCTTAGGATAGCAAATTGACAAGAAGAAAAATAGATGTATAACTAAAAGGGGGCCAACTGTAAAATATTGTCTGGTTCATACCAGGTTTGTCAAACATGTTCAATTTTGACCAGTTCATCTCTAAGCGGTGTAAGCTGTATTTAGTTTAACCGGTTCACGCTAATTGATTTGAATACTTCGTGTTGGGATGTTATGTTTTCTTCTAATAAAAAAAAAAACAAATTTATCAAAGTGTTTAATTACCTAATATCTTCTCTGTATAAATTACAAAAGTAATAGGAAATCAAGGATAAGATGACGTACTAATTGCACACTGAAGATAGACTTTTAAATATTTAAGATTGCCAAAAAAGTTAGAAAACTTACATGAAGTGTCAGTTTCAAGTAATGGAATCTCTTTCTTTCCTTAGACACATTCTAAACACTCGAAATTAACACAGACGCTAGTCTTAACTTAACCAAGTGATATATACCAATGTATATAACTAAGCAAATTTTCTTTTCCTTACCCGATGTGGGACTGAATGTACTCGATGGGCGAGAGTGCGAGACATACTATGAAAAAAGGAATATTCAAAACCGAAGAAGCAAATGACTTCGTTCCACCATTTTGATTAACGCTATTTTTCAAAATGGTGCATAAAGGTCAAAGACGATTTACTCATTGAGGGAAATACAAACACCATTAATATTTTAATCCTATCATAAAAGTGACCGAATCCACCTTTCAAACACCAAACACAATCTAAATGGCTTTGTCAATTGTCACCGCTGCATCCTCCGCCGGCTAGTTGAACCTTGGAACTGGTAATACCACTAACCATGTTAATAACTAATAATAAATTGATAATAAGGTATCGTAGTAAAGTACATAATAAGACACACTATTTGATATTTATAAAGAATAAAAAAAATTATGTTAACAAGATTCATAAACTTAGAAAGTAAAAAAGTAAAGAAATTGTATGAATAAGTGGAGCTTTGTAATGAACGTTGTTTGATAAACAACATCAAATCCACCTTTCAAACACCAAACACAATCTAAATGGCTTTGTCAATTCATCGCTGCAGCCTCCGCTGGCTAGATGAACCTTGGAAATGGTAATACCACTAACCATGTAAATAACTAATAATAAATTGATAATAAGGTATCATAGTAAATTACATAATATGACACACTCTCTAATATTTATAAAGAAGAAAAAAATTATCTTAACAAGATTCATAAACTTAGAAAGTAAAAAAGTCAAGAAATTGTATGAATAAGTGGAGCTTTGTAATGAACGTTGTTTGATAAACAACATCAAATACAAAAACCCACCAACATTATACCTTTATCAACCTATACAGAAAATGTACACCTTAGTATATAAACAAACAATTTTTATATTCTCTGAACCATGTGAGACTACTTGAAACAAGTTTGTACAAAAGTGACCCCACATCGTAATCAAATACTTGGGTGTTAATCGCATATGGGGTTTTTTGATAGCCGTTTTTAGTGGAGTTAGAACAAGTGTAGCTGCTAGATAGATACTTGAAGTAAAATTGAGAAAACGTGGAAAGAGAGATTGTCACAGTTGCGAAAATCGGTTAAGTTTGATATTCAGATCGAGTTATGATGTGATGTTGTTGAAACTAGGGATGGATTATAAGGAGCTTGAAGTGGTGTTGAGGATATGGCGCCTTTATACTCTATATATATATATATATATATATATATATATATATATATATATATATATATATATATATATATATATATATATATATATATATATATATATATATATATATATATATATATATATATATATATATATATACTTGAATCATTTAAAAGTTGATCTCAAGAGAAAAGTGAGAAAAGTAATCTCAACCATTGGATCACCCTCTTCCCTCCTTTTTTCGCACCAAACTACGAGGAGCTAATTGTATTTTCCTTCATTCTTTAAGGAGGTTTTGTAAATTCGCACCCTAACCCCCTCACCCCCGAAAAAAAATTTTTTCCGTAAAACAATTTTTTTACGGGGCCAAAAAATTTTTTTTTTGGCCAAAATTTCCGCTAAATTTTTTTAACTGTGATGCACCTTTTTATTTTGGTGCATCACAGTTATAAAAATTAGTTATAACTATGATGCACCAAATTTTATAAACGAGATGCACCAAACGATTGTTACCTAATATGCTTCAATAACATTGTAATAACTTAGTATACTATGCTCTTTAAGGGACATTAGTTGTACAACCAGAGACGGAGCTATGGTAGCCATGGTAACGTCACATGCTTTGTCATTAGGATAACGCTAGTGCATATATTAACAATCGTGAATTGATGATAAGTAAGTTAGAATAATTGATTTCATTGTATATTTAACCATCGATTAATAAAATAAGCGTGTTGAATCGGTTGAAAATCTCTCTTTTATACAAAGGTTGACGGTTCTAATTCAAAAATTTTCGGGAATAAGTTAATAACATATGCGATCCGATGCACCTTTTATTTTGGTGAATCACGGTTAAAAAATAGTTATAACTATGATGCACAATTTTTATAAGCGTGATGCACCAAAATAAAGGTGCATCACGCTTATAAATTTTACGGGAAATTTTGGCCAAAGAAAAAAATTTTTGGCCCCAGGAAAAAAATTTTTGGCGGAAAAAAAAATTTTCGGGGGAGGGTGGGGGTGGGTGGGGTGGTTTCAAAACTTACCCACGAAGTTTGAGATATTTCAAATTAGACCCTATAACTTTTTTCTCACTTTCTCTCTAATTACACTTTTCTCTAGAACCGCACTCTATATATATATATATATATATATATATATATATATATATATAGGCTCGGTTCCATTGAGAAGGTTTTATTTTGAGAAGATTGAGAAATCTTCGTTTGAGCAAATTGATTCATGTTTTAGATTTGATTCACAAGTAAACATCATTTTATGGTGAATCGAATATATAAATCACAAATTTGATTCAAAATCATTGTTAAAATCGAGTTATGATGATGATTCAAGTATATATATATATATATATATATATATATATATATATATATATATATATATATATATATATATATATATATATATATATATATATATATATATATATATTAATGTAATTGATATGTTTTTAAAGATTCACGTAAGTTTATCTTTGTATTTTGTTGTTAATTCTTCATTTTTAAGTTTGATATTGTGATCGAGTTATGATGTGATGCTGTTGAAACTAGGGATAGATTATAAGGAGCTTGAAGTGGTGTTGAGGGATATGGCGCCTTTTAATGGTCGTATTGTTCTTGTGTGTTCGGGTGCCTTATAAAGAGAAACAAAAAGCTTAGAACATGTATACATTGTGAATTCCTCAACTAAAACACCGATAATACAATTATTGTAACAATCGGCATACAAAATGAAGAATTAACAACAAAATACAAAGATAAACTTACGTGAATCTTTAAAAAATAACGTATCAATTACATTAAAAGAAAAAAAAATACTTATTACATTACAAGGCATTTACTAGACGGCAAAAAGCTGAGTATAAAATAGCAACCTATACGAAAGCCTCAACTAAAACACATTGTGAATTCCTCAACTAAATCACCGATAATACAATTATTGTAACAATCGGCATACAAAATGAAGAATTAACAACAAAATACAAAGATAAACTTCGTGAATCTTTAAAAAAAAACGTATCAATTACATTAAAAAAAAAAAAAAAAAAAAAACTTATTACATTACAAGGCATTTACTAGACGGCAAAAAGCTGAGTATAAAATGGCAACCTATACGAAAGCCGACCGTGAATTTATAGATACAGTCAACTTAATTATAAGTGACTACATGATACTAACACAAACTTACGTGAATCTTTAAAAAAACGTATCAATTACATTAAAAAAAACAATAATAATAAAAATACTTAATACATTACAAGGCATTTACTAGACGGCAAAAAGCTGAGTATAAAATAGCAACCTATACGAAAGCCGACCGTGAATTTATAGATACAGTCAACTTAATTATAAGTGACTACATGATACTAACACCAACTTACGTGAATCTTTAAAAAAACGTATCTATTACATTGAAAAAATAATAATAATAAAAAATACTTATTACATTATAAGGCAAAAAGCTGAGTATAAAATAGCAACCTATATGAAAGCCGACCGTGAATTTATAGATACAGTCAACTTAGTTATAAGTGACTACATGATACTAAAACCAACTTATTACATTACAAGGCATTTACTAGACGGCAAAAAGCTGAGTATAAAATAGCAACCTATACGAAAGCCGACCGTGAATTTATAGATACAGTCAACTTAATTATAAGTGACTACATGATACTAACACCAACTTACGTGAATCTTTAAAAAAAAACGTATCAATTACATTGAAAAATAATAATAATAAAAAATACTTATTACATTACAAGGCAAAAAGCTGAATATAAAATAGGAACCTATACGAAAGCCGACGTGAATTTATAGATACAGTCAACTTAGTTATAAGTGACTACATGATACTAACACCAACATATGTAAGACTTTCACATCACAATATATAACCAGCTAAAATGTTTTGTGTTCAACCCATGTGGGACACAAAAACTTTCTTCATAAAAGTTTTGACAAAAGTGATTCGAACGACACAACACAAGCACACTACCTAATTTCTCGTTTTGTTATTTATTTGTTTATTTTTTTGAACGAAATATTATATTAAAACTCTAGCAAGAAGCTAGAAGAAAAGATTACAAAATACGGAGTAACAAGTTTAGGATCTTTCATCCAAGTTAATCAATTAAACTTCTACTTACACCGATTAGAGCACCGATTGTGATACAATATTGTTAAAATGGTACAGAACAATATCAGTAATCACCCAACCAACCACCCCTTGGTGATAATCTTTTATTATAACAATAAACACAGTAGATTAGTCCCCAACACAGGTGCTAATCAATACAGATACAAAGAAAGATTGTTGTCCCTCTAATAGGTGCAACAATAGAATACAATCACTCACACACTAAAACCGAACCAAAAATCAAGATGATCTACAATCTGTTTACACCAGTAAACTACCCAGAAAACCAAAGAAACCCAGATGAATATCAACAGACTTGTGTGTGAAACGTTGAGAGAAACTATCGAGAGAGAGTTATGAAACCTTAGCTGGATAAGACATTATATAGCCTGGGATATTTCATTCTCAACCCTGCACAAACAAACTTAACAAACAACACCCAAAATATTAAGTGTTAGAAACCATGTATAAAAAGTTACACAATATACCCTGAAGGTTCAATTTGTTTGACAAAGAATATTCAATACTTTCAACATCCCCTCAAATGATGAACACGCAAAGATTAACCATACCAAGATTTCTAACCATAACACCATCTTTGAGCGGACCAAGAGCTTTAGTCAATACATCGGAGTTTGACTTTTGGAGTCAACTTTACAGTTTAATCAAACCGGATGCAACTTTTCTCTAACTAAATGCACATCAATATCAAAATGCTTAGTTTTTTCATGCATCACGGGATTAGCGACAATTTGTATAGTGACTTTGTTATCACAAAATAACTCAACTGGCAACAATTGTTCAGTAACACCCAAGTCTTTTAAAACTTTAAGAATCCACATAACCTCACATGTAGTAGAAGCCATACATCTATACTCAGCCTCATCTGAAGACTTAGACAGAGTAGCTTGTTTCTTACTCTTCCAAGAAACCAAGTTACCATTTACAAAAACACAATATCCAGACACAGACTTTCTAGTCACAGGACATTTAGCCCAATCAGAATCAGAAAAACCAGAAACTTTAAAACTTTGATTATTCTTACTAAAATGCAGACCATTACCAGGTGCAAGCTTAAGATACTTTAACGGTCTTAAGCCAATATCAAAATGAGTTTTAAATGAGAATGCATATATTGACTCAAGCGATTACAACATAAGAAATATCGGTCTAGTCATAATAAGATATATCAACTTCCCAACAAGTTTCGAGATAACTAGTGATATTTTCAACTTTTTATCATCGCTAGTTTCTTTAAGATTTAAAACAATATTCTCGAGCAAAGGAGTTAACACGGTCTACAACCAAGTAAACCATAATCATTTAACATTCAAGACAATATTTCCTTTGGTTTAAACACAAACCTTTATCGAGTTTTAAAACTTCAATTCCAAGAAAATATTTTAATTTTTCTAAGTCTTTGATTTTAAACTTATTTCTCGAAAAGTTTTAAAATCCTCAATCTCATTTTCATTATTATCGGTGATCACGGATCATCAACATAAACAAGTAAGTACGATGCGAGAACTTCCTTGGTTTTAACAAACAAGAATGATCATTTTAGGCACAAACCCACCTCAAACAAAGCTTGACAACTTAAGGTTCCATTGGCTTGGAGCTGTTTTAGACCATAAAGAGACTTTTTAACTGCAAACTTTATTATTGTTTTACGAAACAAACCGGTGGAGGCAACATGTAAACCTCTTCATTTAAGTCACCATATAGAAAAGCATTGTTGATATCCATTTGAAATATTTTCCAATCATTTTGAACAGCAATACTCAATAAGCACCTAACAATACCCATTTTAACCACAGGACTAAAAGTCTCATCATAAGTTGAAATCTAACAGTACCCATTTCACCTAGATTACCTTCTCTACCTACAGATGTTATATCTATATCCTCTGTTTCATCATTGGGAGAGGGACTAGGAGTTCTGGTTTTTGACTCAAAATTATCAAAAAAAATTTTAAAGTGTTAACATCAAGTGGATCATTTGAAGAATCAGATTGTTTCATTTTATATGAAAAAATAGTCTCATAAAACTTAACATCTCTTGAGTATAAAGCGATCTATTTTCGAGACTTAATAATTTGTAAGCTTTCTTTCCACTTGCATAACCAAGCAAAACACATTTTCAAATTTTTGGAAAACTTATCGACTCTTTTAAAATAGTAGCATAACAAAGACACCCAAAACTCATAAGATGTGCCAAACTAGGTTCTCTTCCATAAACCAAAGAAAAGGAGATTTACCATTCAAAAGCAGAGGAAGGCAACTGTTAATCAAATAAGTAGCAGTTAAAACACAATCGGACCAAAACACAAGAGAATCCCCACGAAACATAAGACTTCTAGCCACATTAAGCGAGATGCCTATGTTTCTTTCGATAATTCCATTCATTGAGGATTATATGCTACACTAGTTTGATGAATAATACCCATTGTATCAAAAATTCACCCATTTTATTATTAACAAACTCGGTACCATTATCGGATCCGAAAATTTTAATTTTCTTATTGAATGAGTCAAAACCATTTTAAAGAAACTTTGAAACATCTCAAAAACCTCATGTTTTCCTTTTAGCATATACACCCAAACGGATCTCTGTGAGTCATCAACAATAGTCAAAAATATCGAAACCTTCCCTGCTAACCACCTTATAGGCCCCATACATCAAGATGTATCGGTCACCAAAAGCAGATGTTTTATGTTCACTTAGAGAAATGGATCCTTGTTTGTTTAGCCTTATGGCAAACATCACAAGGTGCTCCATGATCAATATTAGTTAATCTTAAAGAACCTTTTAAAAGTTTCAAAACTGGATTAGCAGGATGTCCCAATCTACTATGCCAAACATCTTTAGAAACAACACAACTAAAACACTCGCTTTTAGACACAAAAGTAGAGGAAACTCCAGACTTATCAAACAAATACAAACCACCAGACTCACTACCAGTCCCCAGCACCCTCTGCTGATTCAAATCCTGAATATAGCATTTAGTCTCATAAAAACCAACTCTCAACTTACTATCTTTAATCAACTTATTAACAGACATAAGACTAACACAATATTCAGGAACAACAAGCACATCAAACAAAACCACATTATCATTAAGTTTTAAGTTACCAACATGAGTAACTTTAGCAAGAGTACCATTTGGATGTCCCACAGTAATTTTCAAATCAGATACATCAACCAAATTATGCATATTAAAAGGACTATTAGTTAAATGCTGATTAGCCGCATAATCAATTATCCATCCAAGATGCTAATTAACCCCATTCAACTTAATATTAGCACCAAAAATCTATAAAATCTGATTAAAGAAAGCACTGCGATGAAAAAAAGAACAAGAATCCTACCGCCATATTAGCATGAGCAGAGGATCCTGGTTTATCATTCAACAAGTTTAACAACTTCATAACCTGTTCATTACTCAGAGACATACTTTCAGAACAATTCTTAGAGCCATTATTAACAACAGAGGCACTCCTTATGTCATTGATTTTATTAAAGTAAATAATTAGCAGGTTTCAGATTAGGATTCTTTTTAAAACCAGGAGGATAACCAATAACTTCACAACATCTATCAACAGTATGACCTTTCAAACCACAATGAGTACAAAGCAAACTATCATAATTTCCCCTATTATTAGACCCAGAATTGTTATTATTACTGTTTTTTCTCCAACTAGTATTCTTATTATCATAAGTCTTAGAAACAAAAGCAGAAACTTGAGCCTTCTCGGTTTACGGTTGTGGTTGGAACCCCTATGGGATTCTTCCTTGATACAATGACAAAAGCATCTTTGACTTGAGTAGGATTTCCTAGTCAAAGAGTACTTATGGGTTGATAAATGTCATCAAGACCCATAAGGAACTGCATTAATTTTAACAACGTCCCATGATCAACAAGTTCTTGTCTAGCCTCACAAACACAATCAGGCAACTTAGTAAGAATATCAAACTCTCTCCACAAAGAATTGAACTTATGATATTACTCAGATACAGGTAAGACACCCTGTTTAACACTATTAATCTTTTGAAACAACCACAGAGCCATCAATTCTATCATATGTATCTTTTAAATCTCTCCAAACAACAGAAGCATTATCAGAAAATACATGTCAAGATACACATCTTGAGTTAAAGAACTCAAGATCCAATTAAGCACCACTGCATTACATCTATCCCACTGGGCTTCCAGCAAGGGACTTGCGGCATAAGCGATTCTAAGACAAGTACCATCAAGAAACCCCATATTATTTTAATTTGCATGGCAAGTTTTATAGCACTAGCCTGACTCTATAGTTCTACACCACCAATTTAATACTAACAACGGATGAAAAATTAGAATCATTAGGATGCAAATCCGGATGATTACTACGATCAAGACTACTAATCATGATAGCCATAATGATGAAATGAAATGAAACACAAACTAAGCAGGAAAAACAATAAACAGATATACCAAGAAACTACAAGAACTACCAAACATAAACTAAACCAAGAAACACACACCGGGACTAACTTAGCCCAAGCCGATGGTCGTGATTGACCGGCGGTATTCGCACCTCTCGAGGAGGCGATCAAGAAGTTAGTCAATCCGTTACGCCACTAAACTCGAGAACTAGTCAATCCTAAAGGAAAAGAAATTAAACCTTACGAGGCGTAAAGATGAAACCCGAATGGAAAAGAATCAATCAATAGCCCAAGAACCACAAGATTCCCAGAATACAAGAAACCCCCAAATTAAAAAATTAGGGTTTCTTCCAATCGTACCAAGAAACCAATAATTCAACTTCCCAAACCACCAAAAACACCTTTAATCCAAACAAGAACCTCAGTAATAAAAAAAACCCCAAAAATTAGGGTTTCAAGAAAAAACCCTAAAAACCAATCGAGCTCACAACCCGTCAATTAATCCAAGAATCACCAAGAGATCAAGCCAATTACCAACCTAGAGCTCTGATACCATGTTAAAATGGTACATAACAATATCAATAATCACCCAACCAACCACCCCTTGGTGATAACCTTTTATAATAACAATAAACACAGTAGATTAGTCCCCAACACAGGTGCTAATCAATACAGATACAAAGAAAGATTGTTGTCCCTCTAATAGGTGCAACAATAAAATACAATCACTCACACACTAAAACCAAACCAAAGATCAAGATGATCTACAATCTGTTTACACCTGTAAACTACCCAGAAAACCAAAGAAACCCAGATGAATATCATTAGACTTGTGTGTGAAACATTGAGAGAAAATATCGAGAGAGAGTTATGAAACCTTAGCTGGATAAGACATTATATAGCCTGAGATATTTCATTCTCAACCCTGCACAAACAAACTTAACAAACAACCCCCAAAATATTAAGTGTTAGAAACCCTGTATAAAAAAGTTACACAATATACCCCTGAAGGTTCAGCTGTTTGACAAAGAATATTCAATACTTTCAACAAATATCATCAAAAATGGTCGCCCTTCTAGGAATGCTTGTACTCAAAAGGATTAAACAAAATCGGCTACTGAGTAAAAAGTAGATTTTTTTTTTGTTTTGTTGTGGAATTCGTTTTACTGTGTCTTGATCTTAATGATAAAGTACAGATGTAAATATGTGTAGTACTATAACAAGTAAACTGATGTAGATCTCCTTAGTAAGCCGATAATCCTAAAAAAAAAGTAATATAAACACACCTTGTGTTTACATGAAACAAATCTGACAAATGTTTTACATGATTTTGTCGTAGCTGGTTTTAAAAGACAAAAACAACATGCCGACTACGGATATATAAGATTCAGGGTGATGAAATGATTTTCGAGACTAGGATAGTACAGAAACGGTTCATATAGTCTTTTTTAGTTAGTAAGGAGCTAGCTTAGTTTTCTCAATGTACGGCCCTAAACAAATATCGTTACTTTTGATTTTATTTAAACGTTAAAAATATAAGTAAGCGTATGAGTAATTTGTACTTAACATAAATAGTGATATTCTAAAAAAGAGTGATTATATAAAGTTCCACAATACTTTACAAAATATACATATATGTGTAATTTTGTTGTGTTGTGGAGCATGAAATAAAGGTATTGAAATGTAACTTTAAATAAACCACATTTTCAAGCTGCTGATGCCCTTTAATAGGAAGCTTTCAGGCGATACGCAACAATATATGTTCTTATCATTTAGTGATATTGAACATCAAAGAGTGTGTCTGCTTGTTAATGTAGTTGGTAATTAGTTCATTACCTGATTTCATAGTGATGTCATGATAAGTAAAATGATACGTTTAACACAAGAAATCGATGTATAAATAAAATATAAATAATATTTGATTGTGGCAACATAGTCGTCTTATATTTTGACTCCCACATTGGACAAAAGGAAGAATTTATCTAGTTTATATACCATTGTATATTGTGTTCATATAAGTTGACTTTAGTACTATGTTGTTCAACAGGTTATCTAGAATGTCGATATGTACAAATTTATCTGCGTATTAGATGATGTGTTCGACAACTGATACTAGTTCTTAGCTTTTTTGCTTATTTTTTTTGTGTAAAGGGTTTTACCCCGGTAAATATATTAGCACCAAAATATAACGTTAACGAGTTTATTTTAAGCAAATTATTTTGTTACTTGTTTGGTACAAGCTCCAACTCTTTTGTATTTTTGTAAGCAGTTTTTGAGGATTAAATAGTTTCTCTCTTAAATGTATATATAACTAAACATGTTGTTAATACACCATCAACTTTCTTTAGTTCAATCTTCTTTGACTTTTGGCTAAAGGTGGTCAACTGAAGTCTTCAAAGTTATTAGGAAAATGGGTTCAAGAGTGATAGTTCTTGAATTGCTCTCAAGTCTTAAATTGGCATTGAAGTGTTCTTCATATTCCAGTAATACTTCATAACTTAATTCACTTCCTAATCCTACTATTCTTCTCAGCTCCCCGTACCTCAAATATCTCAGCAGGACATCCACATGCTGGCCAAAACACAATAAGAATGTGACCAACTTGTTGGAAATGTATATATTTACGAACATGTGAATGTCCGGATTCGAACTCGTGACCACGGGATTGCACACATTAGCGAATGAGAATTAAAGTTAATAATTAATGTTTATGTTTATGATTAATTATTGCACATTAAGTCCGGTTAACGATCGTTAAGTATTTAATGGAAAAATGACTAACGACCGTTAAATGAAAAGAGAAAGGACTAGAAATGGAAAACTTGGAAAAGTTATGGGTTTGGCTTTGGGCTTTCTACATGGCCGGCCATATGGGGCTTTTCAAGGCCTAATCCCTAACTTGTTCCCAAAGTTTACCTACTAGTATATAAAGAGGGTTAGGTTCTAGGGTTTCACACACTTGTGCATTGAATTAACCCTAGATCTCTCTTTCTCCTCTCTCTTGTCCCAATCGGCCAAACACCCCATTTGTAAGGGAGTTTGGTTTCGTTTTTCTTAAACGAGGACTTGTGTTAGATCTAGCAATCGCTTGATTCGTTGGTTAATTCGTGTGTACAGAACGTGGTTGTAAGACATTATTCTTACACCAATTAGTACTTCTTTGTTTTGCTTTGCTCGAGGGTTGTTTTACTTTGCTCGAGGGATTTGACATTCAAAGAGGTGCGTTACGCATACTTCGATTAATTAATTTATTTGTTATGATCTTAAGTTTTCCGTGTACTCTTGATGTCTTTATATTTTATTGTATTTTATATATCATAAACTCAACAGTGGCATCACGAGCCTTGTATAACAAGTAATTAATTCTTGAAACACATAATTAAAATAAACATGAATGTGTTATTTTTGTATGCATAGATCTAGGGTTTGCAATCCTAAACCCTAATTTTTATAAGGCGTTTATTTTGGTACCTAATTAGGGTTTTGTAAACTAAAGTTTTAATTGGATTAGAAACCCTAAGATGCATGCAACTTTATGTGTATATGCGTAACTCTGTTTTAATTGCATTAATTGTTAAGTGTAATTTTATGTCCATGATAATTATCTGCATGTTTTATCATGGATATGCTTTTATTGTATGTCTTTCTTGTTTAAGTGATATACACTAAATTTTGATAGATCTAAAATTGGGGAAGACCTCCATCATTATTAATTTAATAAGATTTATCAAAAACGTTTGCATGTGGCTATTTGATATGCATGACTTTTATTTGTTATGCATTTATTGTTTATTTGTTTATTTTTACAAATACTTGCTTGTTTGTTATGTGTAACAAGGGTATTTTTACAAGAAAAATAAACTGACCTAAACAATGGTGAAACATGTATTTTTAAGAATAGTAATCATAATCGTTTAATTGATTGATGACTTTGGTACAAATAGTGAACGGCTCACCCGGAGAATGAACTAATAAAAGGGGTTTAAAGAAGTGCGCATACGGTCATCGAAAGGATGTCTAAGGTTGTGCTTTAGCGTGCTTGGTCCTCGCCCTCAGAAGTTCGAATGGAGCTACTTAGTAAGTCATTAAATGTGCAAGCTCGTCTTAAGGGCGAATTAGTGTTGATTCCATGCGCCACTTAGGTGGTAATTATCCGAAACACTAAGTGTTTACACTTATGCAAAAGTACGGTATAATGGATGATAATTAACACTAAATTCCTTGATTGGTGAAACCAATACCTCAATTAAAGTTTGATGATGAAAAACTTAAACATTAAAACAAGATATAAATGTTTTAATAAAACCTATGTTACAAAGATGAATGCATGACATCTGTGTACATATTTGATTTAACATCAAAATTATTACCCTTTAATTTAAGTTATATGCCATCCAACGAAACGGAAACACCTAAGATTACCTTTTATTTGCGTGAGATCGTGACTTAGATCGTAATCAAAGGGTAAAATGTCCACGTGTCGTGAGAACGGGCATGGACGATTTTGCGTTTCTTAAGTTGGACAACAATTGAGTTTTGTAGTGAGCGGCAACTCAAGGCATAAGATGGGATAAAACATGTTTACATGGTAATTGAAATTGGCTATATGTAAATCCCATAAATCTAGAAATTGCAATTGAAATTGGCAATTGAGCAAAAGCTCTACCATTTTGTATAAGGTTCATTACTAGCGGATCAAGCGATGTGATGAGATTATGACAATTTGGATCCTAGTTTTCGAGTGGAAATTAAATGGTTATATGCTTATGAACCATGGGTAATTAATTTTCTTGAAAAAGGTTAATTATCGAAAATACTAAAATTGAATTTTGTAATTCTTTTGAATGTATAATTGCAACATTTAACCGTAAACAAAGTTTAGTCTTTGATCAAGAATTGCTCCATTCGCTTTCAAACAAATGTTTGATCGAGAATAATTCTTGAAAAGACAAACTAAGTCTCTTTCCATGGGAGAAGCATTAGACTCAATCCTATTCCTTTTCATGAATGAGAAAGGTATAATAGGAACGTTTGAATTGTCTAAATTCTAATGTAACTCATAGCAATGAATTGCACGTCATATTTTCCATAAAGATTTCATTACCTTCATTAGGTGAATGAATCCTTTTGTAACAAACATGAATGTTGGTTAACGGAAAACATGTATATGAGTTACTAAATTAGAAGCTAGACTAATTACAGCGAAAATTGGTAAAAGGAAAACTAGCTTAATTTATCTAGTTGGTTTACTTTAACCTTTAAAGGTGCTACATACCGGTATGGGGATGGTAGACCTGTTAAGGAAGAAATTGCATACCCAATTTTTCAAGTTAATAACATTGATGGATAACCCATCATTCAAAGAGTAGAATACACTTTTTAGTACCTTAGTAATGATTATGTATGGTTCTTTAAAGGTGTAAGAAAGTAAAAAGCAAGCAAGTTGTTTTCACTGGTTATGCAACACATACAATGTTGTCAGATTCAGTGGGAGCATTTGTGTTGCATTACTGAATAAGAAGTTGTTTTAATGATTTCTAATTCGGTGGAGCTACAAGCCTTATTTCTGTGTAGTAAACCAGTTATCTTCAAAAGATAATTACTTTCCAATTGTAGGCACTTATGTTTTTAAGGATTGTCATGTGCGTTTCCTTACAAATCAATATAGTCCTAAATCTACTAGTTATATCTATGACACAAATCATATTAATCAAATAAGCGAACATGTATCGTGTTGTTTATATGTTACATGATGTTGTTCCATGCACAAGTGGGAGAAATCTTTATTGTGTGCAAGGCTACAACACATATTAATATGATTTAAGTGAATTCTCTGACCTGAAAAGTAAGAGAATAACGTTCTAATAGGAAGTATACATTTAAATATGTATGATTGCCCTATTAAGAACATGTGTCAAGATGATAACAAAGACTACTTTATTTTAAATATTTATGTCATTCAATATTTAAGAAACACTTGTAGTTACAATTTATGTTACGTGAGAACGTGAACTAGATTGTAGCCCAAGGTAAAATATCCACGTGTCGTGAGAACGAGCATGGATGATTCTGCAGTTTCTTACATGGAACATTTCATGGAATGACATAATTAAATGAAGTAATCTAATACAACTTTGAATTTAAGTATTCGTTGAATAACTTAAATATATGTAGTAATTATTAACTTGAAATATTAATTGCAACCTGAGGTGGTGTTCATAATTACTTTAATTACAAATGTTTATGATTTTGTAAAGTCACAAACATAAAGTCTTTTAAAGACTTACAATATAAAGTAAGACGTTAACTTGCTATGTTTTAAGACATTTGCATGAAGTCAATGAGTTGATCAATGACTTATAACGTATAGTGGGATTATAACTGATATGTCTTTTGACTTGGTCAAAATACTTGTGTTATAATGCATGCAATTGATTTGGTAATTCTATTGTACCATTAAGTTTTACTTTGTTGGTAAATAGGTAAGCCATAGAGTAGATGGTTATCTAAAATATTGTTAGATTTTCTTACAATATTAATTCTAATGAAATACCATAGTTTTATGGTATGTTCGTTAGAAGAATCAAAATCTATTGGCATGTTTGATTCAAGATAACTATAGTTTCTTCCACATGTTATCAAGGTTAGAAGATTGAGTATAGATTGAATATACTCAATAAGACTCCAACCTAGAAGATTGATAAGACACCATTTGTTTATGGAATGTGATGAATCACATTAAGTCTTATAAATGAAGTTCAATTTGTTAAACTACTTATAGAGTGAGTTGTAACAAACTAATGTTAGGAAGCATCAATGTTTTTGTAGTATCCCAAAAGAGAACAATGTATTGTTGCTCTACTTGATAAACTATTTAAAGGTAATCTTTAAATTTTTAAAAGGCAAGTGGGAGTTTTGTTTAGATCTTGAAAAATTGAATTACAAAATACATAATCTTCTAAAATGCACTAGCAAATATCATAATGAGGCTAAACATGAAAATGATAGACCTTAATATGATGGAATTGTCATTCATAGATTCGTAAGGATATCTCGGATATTTAATATCTTTGAGGAATATGAGTTCTGAGGATCATGGTAAGCTTGTTAATCATAATGATGAATTTATCAAATGTTGAATTGTGGTAAATCAATCATACTATGAATGTTGAGATCTTGTCCATAAAGATAATCAACTTTAGATACTTTGTTTATCTTAATAATGAATATGAGTTTCTTCAAAGGATGGAAACCCTAGTGGTTTAAATCTTTATGTAGAAATCATATGGACAATATTGTACACATATTTAATGCATGTCTAGTGATAATAATATTAATCATATTTAAGCAATTAACTATGATTGAATATTCTTTACTAGATACATTAAATAAAAGTATAAAGATTATAATTGTCATACTTAGTTTCATTGATATGAAATTTTGACAATGAATGTCATAACTCTTTGTTGTGGAATTACTTTGCGAGGACGATGAGTAATACAAAGAAGTTTTATGAATTCAAATAATCCTTGGATATGTACAAAATGCAAGAATCCATGAATGGATATATGCAAGCATCTAAGAGATGTTTCTTATGTTTAATATTAAATCCATGTTTGATTTAATAATTAAAATAAGATAGCTCATAAGTATTCCTAAAAGCTAGTGGGAGTATTATTTTAAATCTTATATGTTGTATGGGCAACTACATTCCACCTAAATTAAGTTTTAGTTGGGAATGGACTTCGTTTGTAAGATTTGGAAATAAGATATATAACCTTGAAAAATATGTTTATTATTATAAACATATGCGGAAAATAAATGAGTCTAATAGAACATGATGAATACATATCTTTGACAAGATAGATGAGATCTTAAAGTTTAACTTGAAGATTCATCATGAACATCATGTTGTGTATAAGATTGTTGTGTCATGCTTAATTACAAGATGATTTGACAACATTGAAAGTTGTTAGTGTAATAAATATTTTAAAAGGAATATGTTTGGATTTAGAATCACATTCCACAGTCTGGAGATGCTCCTAGATTCTATGGATGGAAATATGGCAATTATTTCATAATTGTCATTGCCAACAAACTTGAGTTTGGTAGGCACCAACATTACACTATAACTTCTCAAGTTTGCGGACGTTTAAAGAGCATATTGTTGTACACAATGATGTTGGTATAATTGAGATGACACTCGATTCTAGTCATGGTATCCTTGATGATGACCATGTTGACTAGTTATGCTCAACTAGAGCATAGTTGCATTATACATTAAAGAAAAGAATACTTTAAAACTTTAAAGTTTTGAAAGATGATTGTCATAAAAGGGTGGTTCGTGTTATCACGCACCTTATGGAATGATATGACAATATCAAGATATGTGTAAACATATACAAGAAATTCACTTATTGAATTTTGAAATAAGTATTCTCAAAATTCCTATAGATCAAAGTTAATTGAAATTATGCCTTGTCAACAAGTATGATTCTCATGACTTGTGGCAAAATTCATTAACTAGTATTATCATGCATTGATCTATTTAGTATTTGGATAAAGGATGTTAAACAATTATTATTTATAATGAATTAAAGTACGGTATACGTTTAATTTCATTTATAATATTGTGTCCTATGTTTGCATGTTTAAATCCATGAATAACTTAAGTTATTCTAAATAGTCCGTTGTCAATCAATAACATGGGAATGATATTGAATTAAGACAAATCGAGTATTAGTTAGAATATACTTGAAAGTATATTGATGCGTAGCATGACTAATTTCGATAATATTCAATGAATTGAGTATAGGACTTATCCCACCCATGATGATACTTTATGGATCTTTGTCATTAAGTATATCATGGATATTTATCCTCGACTTGAGATACAAGAGATATGTCATGGATGTAGTGCATTTTGTGAAGCAATCTAACGCTATATCGAATCGGTAGTTATAAGGGTTGTTTTCGTAAGTGTTGCGAAATTTATGAATCACGCTTGTAGTCAAAATGGGATTTGTTTCCTTCAACTTTATTTTGAAGTATAATACTACTGGGCCCCTCGTAGGGTTGTTAAGATGTTTGCATGGCCATGCCCAAGGTCTTCGGAATATGTTCGGAAGAATTGGTAATCTTAGTCAATCATATAAAGCGAGAAATGAATAGTTAATTAAGAAATGAGTGAGATCCATATTCTTATTAACATGGTATTAGAAACAAAGGATGAATATGATGATGAATCATCAAACTTGGTTTTCTCCGAGAAAACCATACACGAGTTGTACCGGGGACATTGGCGTGTTGCTAGACGCTAACCAATGTCATTTCACGCTTTGTAAACATATCCAGTGGGAGTGTTGGAAATGTATATATTTACGAACATGTGAATGTCCGGATTCGAACTCGTGACCACGGATGCACACATTAGCGAATGAGAATTAAAGTTAATAATTAATGTTTATGTTTACGATTAATTATTGCACATTGTTCGGTTAACGATCGTTAAGTATTTAATGGAAAATGACTAACGACTGTTAAATGAAAAGAGAAAGGACTAGAAATGGAAAACTTGGAAAAGTTATGGGTTTGGCTTTGGGCTTTTACATGGCCGCCATATGGGGCTTTTCAAGGCCTAATCCCAACTTGTTCCCAAAGTTTACCTACTAGTATATAAAGAGGGTTAGGTTGTAGGGTTTCACACTTGTACATTGAATTAACCTAGATCTCTTTCTCTCTCTCTTGTCCCAATCGGCCGAACACCCCATTTGTAAGGGAGTTTGGTTTCGCTTTTCTTAAACGAGGACTTGTGTTAGATCTAGCAATCGCTTGATTCGTTGGTTAATTAGTGTGTACAAGAACGTGGTTGTAAGACATTATTCTTACACCAATTAGTACTTCTTTGTTTTGCTTTGCTCGAGGGTTGTTTTACTTTGCTCGAGGGATTTGACATTCGCAAGAGGTACGTTACGCATACTTTCAGTTAATTAATTTATTTGTTATGATCTTAAGTCTTCCGCTGTGTACTCTTGATGTCTTTATGTTTTATTGTATTTTATATATCATAAACTCAACACAACTGACAATTTAGCCACAACCAAATCAGCAATTGGTGTTTCTGATATAACTACTCAAGTTAACCGCATGTTCTTCTCAGCAGATATGAGAAAAATCCATGTCCAAACATCAATGATTAATTGTGCTAACATAAGGTACGATTAAAAACCTCTAACTCGCTAACATAGTGATATAACTTCAAATGAACTAGTTCATCAGTGGGCATCAAAACAATCACAAAAATAAACAGGCGCACATTTTGGTGAACCTTCAAGTGCAACTCCAATCAGGTCATTTCATGAACTGATCCGATGACAAACAATGAAGTTGTTACTTGTTAGGGTAAACACATTATTAATGGGAATGGTGAACGAGCTCAGTTTTACTGCTATAGTAAAAGTGACAACGGGGTACTTTATAGTAAAACTCTATACTCTTTTTCCAAACTCGATTGAAGTTTTTTGTCCCACATGGGTTGAAGAAAGGAAACTTTGCTTGTTTGTATATTGTAACATAAATGGTATAGATATGTTGGCATTAGTATCTTGTAATCGTTGGTAACCATTTCTTAAGGTTAATATACACATACCTTGAAAAACGGTTCCCATACCATTGTAAACTTTTTGGTTTAATACAATGATTATTTCGGATAAATTTTTAGTGATCTTAGATTTGATTTAATAACTCTTTCATACAGGATGATAATTTTAATTTTAAATGGAGTGAATTGCAAAAGTTTTCTTTGTAGTTTGCTCAAATTTACCTTTTCAAAAGTGCATGTGATAATTTTAATTTTAAATTATCCTTAGAATGGTTACTATGTGGTACTCTTAGATATTCACTGGTCAACTATACTTCAATAATTGAATGTATTTGATTGGGTTTTTGGATATTTGATCTTAAATGTATGCTATTTGGTTACATTCAAGTTTATTTTTTACTGCTTGTAAGTTGTGAATTTGGCAAGTTGTATCTTGATCATGGATTTCGTTTCAGTTCTATCTTATTTGAATTTTGGCATATAATGGTCTTCAAAGTTGCAGATTCATGATTTATAATTATTGGATGTATTTCAAATTTGAAGTTGGCAGATGCTCATTGTGTCATCGGTCTTAGTATGCGGTTTATCGCGATTTGGGCTGATATTAGTACTAGTAGGTTTGATACTCTTCGGACTTCAACTATATATCAAATCCAACAACTTTCGCAACCCTTTATAGTCTCTCCTTTCATATTTTCTCGTTTCAGTTCAAGTATTTCCGTATACTTGCTACGACTAGACTAAAGCAACAAAAAAAAAATCGCCAATATATGCAATTGCGCATGGGATATGATATTCCCAATTGTATCAAACAAATGTTGTACCTCAATTGCTTCATAATAAATTGCGTTAACATATGATACCATTCAAAACTGTATTAGTGCTTGGTATCAATTTTGATTGAAAACTTAGTTTTCATAAAAGTAAGTGAGCACGAACGGAAATAGAGCTAAAAGTTACCAGATGCATAATTTTTATAATCGTAGTATAAAGAATTTTTTTTAACAAGAAAATACATATTTTTGAGTTAAAATGATTCAGTTAAATGAAAATTAAGTTTACTTTTCACTTGTTGATAGACTAAAGGCATAGACAATGATAAACTGTATTATACATGTGCCATGTCATGACAAATCATTAAATCATAACACTTTTTGTTTTTAAAACCAAATGACTATACATGAGTTTTTTAAAAGCTTTATAACTATTCCACATAACTCAAAAGCATTTAGTCATGAAAAGGTCTATGATGAATTTTTTCATTTCACATAAGCATGAACCTAAAAGTGACTATAAATGAATAACAAAGATTTTCATGACTTTTAAAGCTTTTCTTAGACCTTCTATTGTGGATGCTTTAACTAAACAATAACTAGAGTCACAATGCATTAAAACCGAGTGCATTTTAAAAAACTAATATTTTCTATAAAAATTAGCATTACGAAACAAAATTCTATAGTTTTTCCGTGAAACCGCAATCAAGAACCCCTAGTTTCGTCCTTGTAAGGAGCAGTGGCGTAGCCAGGATTTTACTTATGGATAGGCTGAGATGTAGCGCAAAAAAATAGTAGTCGTTAATTGTTGTCTTTCAGTAGACTAAAAAGCTAAATCTCACTACTGGTTAATTTTTATATTTAATGAGCAAACTAACATATACTATTGCTCTTATTATTGGGTGGGCTAGCTACGCCTTTGGTAAGGAGTCAGTTACACACTAGTTAATACAAGTTCTTAACTTTTTGCGAACTTGATGCATGTTTTATAATGTAACTAATACTTTTTGTGAGCTTGATGTTTTGTGATGTATTTAGCACGTTATTGTTATACCTATATTCAACAACTTTTTAACTTGTATAAAAGTTTGTATTCCCACATCGGTCAAATACAAAAAATTTGGCTTGGGTAAATATTATGGTTGTAAATGGTTTCAATAAGTTGAAACAAGAGTTATGTAGACAATGTATATGCCCATATTTGTTTGTGTATACATAACTAGTCTCATGATTGCCGATGGCCGGGCTGGTCTCATGTACGTTGTTTAATATTAGTAAATTTCATTGGTAGAGTTGGTATAGATGCAAGTTATATAAATATTACAATTACTTTGCAATAAAATTTCGTTAAAACGAAGGACGTGAATGGTTTTAATGGATTGATATATCATAGTGCATTACGGAAAAATATTAATGTATATCATATTTCATTGTATAAAAATTAAAAACATTGAAGGTATATGTAAATGAAAAGTTAAATGTAAAATTTTAATGAAAATAAAACCACATGAAAAGGAATACTAAATACTAAAAGTGTTTACTAAACATTATAGTTATTAATAGAAGACAATTCAAATTTTGTGTAACACTTCTTTGTAAACAACGTTTGTTGTTTTATTTGTGCAGATACCATCGATGTCGCAACAAAGAACCTTCAAGCCTTCTTTTGTTTTAACTCTTGAAACCGCTACATACAGTTGTCCGTGTGAAAAAACCGGCATCTCTAAAAAAAGTCCAACCTGTGACATTGTTTGTCCTTGAATCTTGTTTATAGTCATTCCAAAGCAAACTTGGATGGGGAATTGTTGTCTGTTGAGTTTAAAGGGCATTTTGTTGTCGGATGTGGTAATTATCAT